>JAUMJL010001675.1:0-91864 GCA_033558185.1 Dromococcyx pavoninus
ATTCCCGTTTCACCCAATGGGAAGCCCCGCCCGGACCCTGTCCCCGCCTCTCTCTCCCGCCTCGCCCAATGGGGAGGGCGGCGGCGGCGCGTGCGCGATGCGCGCGGGCCGGGCGGGCGGCGCGCGGGGCCAAGATGGCGGCGGGCGGCGGGGAGCGCGGGCGGGCGGGGTTGTGAGCGCGGCGGCGGCAGCGGAGCCGCCCGGGCCCCCCGGCCGCGCCCCCGCCATGGCCCGCCTGGCCGACTACTTCGTCCTCGTGGGCTACGACCCCGGCAAACGCGGTGAGCGGGGGCGGCGGCGGCGGCGGGGGGGGCGGGACCGCGTCGGGGGCGGGACCAGGGGCTTTTAACCAGGGTGGGGCGGGGAGCCAGGCACCGGGCAGGACCCCGGGAATCGCCGGACAGGGCCTCGGTAGCACCGGAAGACTCTGGACTGCAGTGGACAGGGCCCCGGTGGCACCAAGAAGCACTGGGCAGGCACCGGGCAAGGCTCTGGTTGCACCGAGCATCACCGGAATGTACTGGGCAGGGCCCCGGCAGCACCGGGCTGCACCGGGCAGGGCCCCAGAAGCACCGGACAGGGCCGCAGCAGCACCGGGAGACACCGGGCTGCACCGGGCAGGGCCCCAGCAGCACCGGGAGGCACCAGGCCCTGCTGGCAGCACCAAGCAGGGCCCTGCTGGCACAGGGCTGCACCGGGCAGAACCTGCTAACGCCGGGCAGGGCCCTGCTGGCATTGGGTTGCACCGGGCAGGGCCCCAGCAGCACCGGGCAGGGCCTCAGCGGCACCGGGAGGCACTGGTCTGCACCGAGCAGGGCCCTGCTGGCACTAGGCTGCACCAAGCATGGTCCCAGCAGCACCGGGCAGGGCCCTGCTGGCACCTGGCTACACCAGGAAGGACCCTGCTAGCAGCGGGCTGGGTGTTGCTGGCACCGAGTAGCACCGGGCAGGGCCCTGGCATCACTGGTCAGCACCGGGAGGCACCGTGCAGGGCTTAGGCCGCCTCTCCTAGGTCGGTTCCCCCTTGGTGAAGCCACAAGACCAGGAACGCTCCGCTCCATCCACCCGGACCCTGGGGCTCCTGGGCCTTCACCAGCAACCGGGAACGATTGCGAGTGGTTGTGTGGCGAGGTACTGGGTCAGTAATTCCAAGGGCTGCTCTTTCCTCCCCTCCTTCTTCTATCACGGAACCCCAGTTTGAGGGGGAGATCCCAGCCTTCCCCTCGAACGGGGTCGCTGCCCCAGTTTTGAGGAGGCTCTTGCTGTGCTGTTGCTGTCTGCCTTCCCAGTCCTCAACTGGTTGTGGTAAAAATGAGCATCGTCGGTGTTAAAAATGAGGTAAATTCCCCTAAAATAAAGACTTTCTTACAGGGCGCAACCCAAGAGTGTCCGTTCCCTGCGGTGCTCATCCCGCATCGATGTGAGAGCTCACGGTGCTCGACCCGCGTGGACAGTGCGGGAGCTCCTGGTGCTCATCCTGTGTCAATGATACAGGAGCTTGCGGTGCTGATCCCATGTAGATGATGCAAGCGCTCGTGGTGCTCATCCTGTGTCAATGATACAGGAGCTTGTGGTGCTGATCCCATGTAGATGATGCAAGCGCTCGTGGTGCTCATCCTGTGTGGAGTACAGAGGAGCTTGTGGTGCTCATCCTGTGTAGATGATGCGAGCACTTGCGGTGCTCATCCTTCATCGGTGATACAGGAGCTCGTGGTGCTCATCCTGTGTCAGTGATGCAGAAGCTGCTGGTGCTCATCCCATGTAGATAATGTGAGCGCTCGCGATGCTCATCCTGCATCAGTGATACAGGAGCTCTTGATGCTCATCCTGCATCAGTGATACAGGAGCTCTTGATGCTCATCCTGCATCAGTGATACAGGAGCTCTTGATGCTCATCCTGCATCAGTGATACAGGAGCTCCTGGTGCTCATCCCATGTAGATAATGTGAGTGCTTGTGGTGCTCGTCCTCGGTCAATGATACAGGAGCTCGTGGTGCTCGTCCTCGGTCAATGATACAGGAGCTCGTGGTGCTCATCCTGTGTCAAGGATACAGAAACTCCTGGTGCTCATCCCACATCAATAATGCGAGTGCCTCCTGATGCTTATCCTGCATCAATGATACAGGAGCTCCTGGTGCTCATCCCCGGTCGATAATGCCTGTGTTCAGGGCCCTAATCCTGCATCACTGGTCCTGTGTGGCTCCTGTTCTGGAGTTAACCCCTGGTTCCCTGCAGATGAAGGAGCTCTGGGCAGCACAGGGTGCAGCTCCGCTCCAGAGCCAGGTCTGGGAATGTGTTTGGGCAGGAGATGAGCGAGTCAGTGTTTCCCAAGCAGTGTCTGATATTGTGGCAGAGGGATTATCATCATTATTATTATTATCATTATTATTATTAATGCAGGCATCTTTTCCAGCTGTTCTTTCCCTCCTGTAGCATCAGAGCAGGATGGAGCTGCACTGTCCAGTGCTGGCAGCCCAGACCCTGCCTGGGAGTGCCGCGGGTGATGGGCTGGGAGCAGTCACAGCAGCTTCTGGGGAGCAAAGGGAGGGCTGGGAGGATGCTTTGCTCATCCTGGCTTCCAAGTGCAGCCTCAGGGCCTCTGAGCGTTCCCTTCCACTCATCCCAGCCGCCGATGTTGCAGCGTGGGGCTGGTTGTGGTTTGTGCAGCGAGTGCTGTGGGTGTGACTTCCTCACCTTCAGCCTCGTAACCCCGACTTTTGGAAGGGAACTGAGAGCCTTGAGTCTTCCCAGTGTCAGCCAAACCTTGTTCTGGGAAGACAGGTGGTGCTGGAGGTGACGTGGTTAATTGCAGTGGGTCCTTAGCTCTATTAGGGCTGTGGCTGGAGGTTGGGGGATCCTCCCTGGGCTGTATTTCCCTTCCCTAGGCTGTATTTCGGCTGAGCGGAGCCACTCGGGCTCTGCATAGGATTGAATCATGGAACCATGGGTTGGGTTGGAAGGAACCTCAAAGCCCATCCAGTTCCAACCCCCTGCCATGGTCAGGGACACCTCCCACTGGATCAGGGTGCTCCAAGCCCCATCCAACCTGGCCTTGAACACCTCCAGGGATGGGGCAGCCACAGCTTCTCTCGGCAACCTGGGCCAGGGCCTCAGCACCCTCACAGTGAAGAATTTCTTCCCAATGTCCAATTTCAATCTCCCCCCTTCCAGTTTAAAGCCGTTCCCCCTCGTCCTGTCACTCCAGACCCTTGGAAAAAGCCCCTCCCCAGCTTTCCTGGAGCCCCTTTCAGTCCTGGGAGGCTGCTCTAAGGTCCCCCCTGGAGCCTTCTCCTCTCCAGGCTGAACAACCCCAACTCTCCCAGCCTGTCCTCACAGCAGAGGGGCTCCAGCCCTTGGATCATCTCCGTGGCCTCCTCTGGACCCGCTCCAACAGTTCCATCTCCTTCTGGTGCTGGGGATTCCAGAGCTGGACCCAGGGCTCCAGGTGGGGTCTCCGCAGAGCGGAGCAGAGGGGCAGAACCTCCTCCCTCCCCTCTGCTCCCACTGCTCTGGGTGCAGCCCAGGACACGGGGAGTTTCTGGGCTGGGAGCGCTCGTTGTGGCTCCTGTGGAGCTTCTCCTCCCCCAGCACCCCAAGTCCTTCTCTTCAGGGCTGCTGCTCCCTGGCATCCGCAACTGGAGACCTCGGTGGGGTTGCTCTGCAGCCTGGGCTGTTTCTTGATGGTGAGATATGGCTGGGATCCTCTCCACTTTGTGCAGCTCAAGGGGGCTTTTTGCCTTTGGCTGCTGACACCGCAGAGAATTGGGGCTAAAGGACATCCAACCACCTTCCCTGAGCATGGCAGAGCGAGGAGATGTATCCAGAAAACCCTGGGGAGCTTCTGCTGGAGAGTTGGATCCTCCTTGCTGCAGAGACAACGTGGTCACCAATGAGCTTACCTGTACCCAGGAGTCGGGTTGTTCTCTACCAGGCAATGGCACCATCCCACACCACCTGAGCATCCACCCTGGTCAGTGACAGCCGAGGCAAAGCCCTTTCCCATCCTGGTTTGCAGGCACCAGGCTGCTCTCCTGAGCTGGGTGATGCACAGTGTGATGCACAGCCGTGTGTCTGAGTGTGCTGAGCCCTCGTGGGCATCCCCGAGGAACCCAGGATTGCCTGAGAGCTGGATCCAAGGGCTGAGACCAGAGGGATGAGGTTCAACCAGGCTGAGTGCTGGGAGCTGCACTTGGGTCACACCAACCCCACACAATGCTCTGGGCAGAGCGGCTGGAAAGGCCCTGGAGGAGAAGGCCCTGGGGGTGTTGGTTGGCAGGGGCTGAACCTGAGCCAGCAGTGGCCCAGGGGGCCAAGAAGGCCCCCAGCACCCTGGCTTGGATCAGCCCTGGGGTGGCAGCAGGAGCAGGGCAGGGATTGTCCCCCTGCACTCAGCACCTCCAATCCTGGGGTCAGGGTTGGGCCCCTCACTCCAAGAAGGCCCTGGAGAGGCTGGAGAGCGTCCGGAGAAGGGAACGGAGCTGGGGAAGGGTCTGGAGAAGAGGGGTTGTGGGAGGGGCTGAGGGACCTGGGGGGGGGTTGTTCTGGAGAAGAGGAGATTGAGGGGAGACCTCATCCCTGTCCACAACTGCCTGAGAGGAGGCTGTGGGGAGGGGGGGTTGGTCTCTTCTCCCAAGGGACAGGAGATGGGATGAGAGGGAATGGCCTCAAGTTGCCCCAGGGCAGGGTCAGATTGGCCATCAGGAAGGATTGCTTCCTGGAAAGGGTTCTCAGGCCCTGGCAGAGGCTTCCTGGGAGGTGGTGGAGTCCCCATCCCTGGAAGGTGGTGGAGTCCCCATCCCTGGAGGGGTTTAAAAGCCGGGCAGATGAGGTGCTCAGGGATGGGTCAGTAGTGGACAGGGATGGTTGGACTCGATCATCTCAGAGGTCTTTTCCAACCAGACCATTCCATGATTTGATTTTTGGGGATCAGTGTGCCAGCACTCACTGCCTTTGTGCTGCCTTGTTTTCCTGCTCCCCCTCCCTCCTGGAGCTTTGGAGGAAGGGCACACCGATGACTAATTGCTGGGCAGGTTGGGTTGGTCTGGGCAGAGTTGTCACCTGGGCACAGGTGTGCCAGCACCTCCCTGCCAGCCGGGATCACACCGTGTCCGACAGCTGCTGGGCTCAGCCAGCTCTGCACTTGGGGGTGGCAAAAGGGAAAGGGCCTGATGGGATAGTGGAAGCTGAGGTGCCTCTGCATCTTATCTCTGAACCCCTGATCCAGTGGGAGGTGTCCCTGCCTGTGGCAGGGGGTTGGAACTGGATGGGCTTTGAGGTCCCTTTCAACCCAACCCATGGTTCTATGAATGTTTTGCATCTTGTGGCTCTTTCTATCGATGCAGATGCGAATCCAGGGCTTGTGGCTGCTCCTTGCCTTTGAAATCTGAGAAGTTTTTCCCTGTGCACCCGTCGTGGCCTTCCTGGGAGTCCCAAAGAGCTTGGTTTCAAAGCTTGGGGAGCGGTGATGCAGAGCTTCTCTCGGAGCTGTCCGTAGGGAGCACAGAGTGGGGCAGAACCCCTTCTCTGGGGGAGTCTGGGAAGCAACATCAGCACCAAAAAAAAGCAGGATTTGGAACACACTGGAGTCAATCCCCTGCTGGTCCCAGCAGGTCGCCAACCCAGAGGTCTCTGATCCAAAAATCAGGTTGCTTGGCTTCCTGAGACCTGGCACTGGAGCTGGTTCCTGTGTAGGGCTTGGGGCTGCCACGGAGGCCGGAGAGGCCACTTGGAGCCTGGACCAAGCTGGGGGACGTGCTTGTGTTTTCATAGCATCATGGACTGTCCTGAGCTGGAAGGGACCCACCAGGCCCATCCAGTCCAACTCCTGGCCCTGCACAGCACAACCCCAACAGTCACCCCGTGGGGCTGAGGGCCTTGGCCAAACCCTGCTGGAATATTGTCAGGCTGGGACTGCTTCCCTGGGGAGCTGTTCCAGGGCTCCACCGCCCTCTGCTCTGCTCCGCTCTGGGGGAAGAACCTTCTCCTGGTGTCCAAGCCAACCCTGCCCTGGCCCATCTTCCTGCCCTTCCCTGGGCTCCTGTCCTTGCTCACCAGAGAGAAGAGCTCAGTGCCTGCTCCTCCTCCTCTCCTGCTGAGGAAGCAGCTCTGAGGTCCCCCCTCAGTCTCCTCTTCTCCAGATGAACAGACCCAGTGCCTTCAGCCTCTCCTCGTGGGATTCCTCCTCCAGACCCTTCCCCAGCTTTGTGGCCTCCTCTGGACACTCTCCAGGGCTTTGATGCCCTTTGGATCCTGGGGTGCCCCAAACTGCCCCCAATCCTCGAGGTGGGGCCTCCCCAGAGCAGAGCAGAGCGGGACAATCCCCTCCCTGGCCCGGCTGGCGATGCTGGGTTGATGCCCCCCAGGACACGGTTGCCCTTTTGGCTGCCAGGGCTCGCTGATGGCTCGTGGTCAATGTCCAGACAGTGCTCATGTCTGGGAGGTATTTTTACCTCAGCTCTGCTCGGTCGTGTTGGACCTGGCCAGGTGACTCATGGCTTTGAGTCACGCTGGGCTCTCGCAATGCTCGCAAAACCCACGCTCCAAAACGGCTCCGGTGGGTGCTGACAGCGAGCTGGGATTGCTGTGTGGAATCATTGAGGTTGGAAAAGCCCTCCAAGCTCATCCAGTCCAACCATCAGCACAACCCCACAGTCTCAACTAAACTGTGTCCCAAAGTGCCACAGCCGCAAGGTTTTTGACCCCCTTCAAGGATGGAGACTCCACCCCCTCCCTGGGAGCCTCTGTCAGGGCTTCACCACTCTTTCTGTAAAGACATTTTTCCCAATATCCAACCTAAACCTCCCCAGCACAACTTGAGGCCGTTACCTCTCATCCCATCCCCTGTTCCTTGGGAGCAGAGCCCGACCCCACCTGGCTCCAGCCTCCTTTCCAGGAATTGCAGAGAGTGATGAGGTCTCCCCTCAGCCTCCTCTTCTCCAGAACAAACTCCCCCAGGTCCCTCAGCCCCTCCCACAACCCCTGTTCTCCAGACCCTTCCCCAGCTCCGTTCCCTTCTCCAGACGCGCTCCAGCCCCTCCAGGGCCTTCTTGGAGTGAGGGGCCCAACCCTGACCCCAGGATTGGAGGTGCTGAGTGCAGGGGGACGATCCCTGTCCTGCTCCTGCTGCCACCCCAGGGCTGATCCAAGCCAGGGTGCTGGGGGTCTTCTTGGCCCCCTGGGCCACTGCTGGCTCAGGTTCAGCCCCTGCCAACCAACACCCCCAGGGCCTTCTCCTCCAGGGCCTTTCCAGCCGCTCTTCCCCCAGCCTGGAGCTCCTCAGGGTTGGTGTGACCAACGGGGTTTGGGCTGGAGAAGAGGAGGCTGAGGGGAGACCTCATCCCTGACCACAACTGCCTGAGCGGAGGCTGTGGGGAGGGGGGGTTGGTCTCTTCTCCCAAGGGACAGGAGATGGGATGAGAGGAAATGGCCTCAAGTTGCCCCAGGGCAGGGTCAGATTGGCCATCAGGAAGGATTCCTTCCTGGAAAGGGTTCTCAGCTCTGGTAGAGGCTCCGAGGGAGGTGGTGGAGTCCCCATCCCTGGAGGGGTTTAAAAGCCGGGCAGATGAGGTGCTCAGGGATGGGTCAGTAGAGGACAGGGACGGTTGGACTCGATCATCTCGAAGGTCTTTTCCAACCAGGTGTTCCTTATGATTCTGTGATTTTCATGGAACCATGGGATGGGTCGGGCTGGAAGGGACCTCACAGCCCATCCAGTGCCACCCCCTGCCATGGGCAGGGACACCTCCCACTGGGTCAGGGTGCTCCAAGCCCCATCCAACCTGGCCTTGAACACCTCCAGGGATGGGGCAGCCACCACTGCTCTGGACAACCTGGGCCAGGGCCTCCCCACCTCCTGTTTCTGATGCCTTGAAGAGCCGCTGCGGCTTTTTGGATGCTTAAATCACAAGGATGACTTGGATGGGAAACATGCCCTGGATTTCCCTTGGCTCTGCGCCCCAAGGGAACTCCTCCTGCAGTGCTGGGGTTGGAGGAGATGTTCTCCAGCAGTTCCTTCAGCTCCATTATCCCAGGTGGATTGGGCAGTGATGGTGCTGAGCCAGGAAGGTTTTCCTCCACATCTCATGGCACAAAGCCTGCTGGGGCCGGGTTGCCAGCCTTGGCCTCATCCCCTCTGTGGCTCTGAGGTTTTGACCACTAAATACTCCTGTTATGGCAAACGAAATCCCTCAGGGCAGGGATCATCCTTCTTCTGGAAATGTCTTTCCCATATCCGAATCACTTTTTGTCTCTTCCAGTTTTGCAACTGGAAAAAGCAAGGGGAGGAGGGGAAGTGGAGGAGCAGCGCGCGGGCTCTCTGTGTCCTGGAGCAAAAGCTTTTCTGGCACTGATTGAGATCAGTTCTTATAGAACCACTGAATATCCTGAGCTGGAAGGGACCCACCAGGGTCATCCAGTCCAACTCCTGGCCCTGCACAGGACAACCCCAACAGTCACCCCGTGGGACTGAGGGCCCTCCCTGGCCCGGCTGGCGATGCTGGGTTGATGCCCCCCAGGACACGGTTGCCCTCTTGGCTGCCAGGGCTCGCTGGTGGCTCGTGGTCACCTTGACCAGAACCCCCAGGTCCCTCTCCTCAGGGTTGCTCTCCAGCCTCTCCCTCCCTGCTCCCTGAGGACACCCGGGGTTGCTGTGTCCCGGGTGCAGAACCCAACCCTTGCCCTGGTGAAACTCCAGGTGGTTGGTGACTCCCCAGCTCTCCAACCTGCCCAGATCCCTCTGCAGGACCTCTCTGTTGTCCAGAGTGTTTGTGCCGTGGCCCAGAAGTGCCACGTGGCTGTTTGCAGGGAGCAGCCGGCGCGTTTGGCACCGTTCTCTGCCTTGTAACTGAGATTTGGATGCTCTTGTGCCTTATTTTTGTGTTTCTCGGTGCTTTCTGATCGATGCAGCGCAGCAGGGAGGGAAAAAAGCCCCAAGTGTCTGTCTGTGTCTGCTGGCTTGACCTATTTTCGTGTTGTGGGTGGCTGTAGGAAGTGGAGCAGAAAGCTCAGCGTGCTGTTCACCTCCTCCCTGCAGAGCATCTTCCTCTGATGTGTCGGCAACGGCAGCCACAGCCCTGCCAAGCACAAACCACTTGGGCATCAAAGCTGAGAGAAGAACCAGTGGATGCAGAGAGCTTCTCCCTGCACAGATCCAAGCTGGGAGGGGAATGGGATCAGCCCTGGGGAGAAGGACTTGGGGTGCTGGGGGAGGAGAAGCTCCACAGGAGCCCCAACGAGTGCTCCCAGCCCAGAACCCCCTGTGTCCTGGGCTGCACCCAGAGCAGTGGGAGCAGAGGGGAGGGAGGGGGTTCTGCCCCTCTGATCCACTCTGGGGAGACCCCACCTGGAGCCCTGGGTCCAGCTCTGGAATCCCCAGCACCAGAAGGAGATGGAACTATTGGAGCGGGTCCAGAGGAGGCCACGGAGATGATCCAAGGGCTGGAGAACCTCTGCTGTGAGGACAGGCTGGGAGAGTTGGGGTTGTTCAGCCTGGAGAAGAGAAGGCTGTGGGGGGACCTTAGAGCAGCCTCCCAGGACTGAAAGGGGCTCCAGGAAAGCTGGGGAGGGGCTTTTTCCAAGGGTCTGGAGTGACAGGACGAGGGGGAACGGCTTTAAACTGGAAGGGGGGAGATTGAGATGGGACATTGGAAGAAATTCTTCTCTGTGAGGGTAGGGAGGCCCTGGCCCAGGTTGCCCAGAGAAGCTGTGGCTGCCCCATCCCTGGAGGTGTTCAAGGCCAGATTGGATGGGGCTTGGAGCCCCCTGATCCAGTGGGAGGTGTCCCTGCCCATGGCAGGGAGTGGGACTGGATGGGCTTTGAGGTCCCTTCCAATCCAACCCATTCCATGGTTCTATGATGTGTGAGGAGAATGTTCTCCCCGGGCACAGGGTGTTCACATCTCTTCTCCTCCGTCGTGCCCGCTCTGGAGGCCCCGTGCCGGGCATCCCCGTGGGCTGTGGGAGCGCAGAGTTGGCCGGCACAGCTGGTGCCGCGTCCCCTGCCGAGCGGAGGGGGGGGGGACACTGTCCCAGCCCCCCCTCGAACACAGCCCCTCTGTTCAGCGGCGATGCTGGAGGACAATCGTTTGCTTCAGCTCCTTCTGGAGGAGCAGCAGCGGCGGTGGGAGAGCAACCACCGTGGGGATGTGTCATGAGCTGCGTTTGGCCGTCAGTGACACCGCGGTGCTGCTCATCGTGGGATGGGTTGGGTTGGAAGGGACCTCAAACCCATCCAGTGCCACCCCCTGCCATGGGCAGGGACACCTCCCACTGGATCAGGGGGCTCCAAGCCCCATCCAACCTGGCCTTCAACACCTCCAGGGATGGGGCAGCCACAGCTTCTCTGGGCAACCTGGACCATGGCCTCCCCACCCTCACAGGAAAAACAATTCCCTCCAAGATCTCATCTCAATCTCCCCTCTTGCAACTTCAAAACTCATCCCATCCCTGCACTCCCTGATCCAGAGCCCCTCCCCAGCTTTCCTGGAGCCCCTTTCAGTCCTGGGAGGCTGCTCTGAGGTCTCCCCAGATCCTTCTCCTCTCCAGGCTGAACAACCCCACCTCTCCCAGCCTGTCCTCACAGCAGAGGTTCTCCAGCCCTTGGATCATCTCTGTGGCCTCCTCTGGACCTGCTCCAACAGTTCCATCTCCTTCTGCTGTTGGGGATTCCAGAGCTGTACCCAGGGCTCCAGGTGGGGTCTCCCCAGAGCGGAGCAGAGGGGCAGAACCCCCTCCCTCCCCTCTGCTCCCACTCTCTGGGTGCAGCCCAAGACATGCATGTCCTTGTACTCGTTCCTCCAAGCCTCCCTCTGGGATTTCAACCTCTCTGCAGGCGGCTCTTAATCTTTTAAGACCTTTCTCATTCCCATTGGGCTTTGTGGTATTCCCTGGCCCTCAAAATCGATTCTGAATTATCTTTTGGCTTCATTTGTGCTCTTTCGGGAAGTGGGAAATTTCAGGCTGGTGGAGATGGGGAATTTTAGGCTTGTGGAGATGGAGAAGCTCCTCAAGCCACATGGAAACTCCTTTGTCTTTGTCCTCTGGTCTTCCAGGACCCACATTTAGGGAGTTTTGCAAGTGTGGGCAGAGACAACGAGGTCGACTGGGAATGAAGGACACACTCTTTGCCTCTGATCCATTGCTTGTGGGTGGAGAAGGAGAATTCTATTTCCTACTTTTAGGAATTAGATGGAGCAGTGTTTCCTTGCCCTGGCTGTCTCCCAGCGTACGGAGGTGATGGATGTGCCAAGAAGCTTCTCCCTTGGAGCTGGAACCAGTTCCAGGAGGTGGAAGCTGCTGGGGTTACTGGGATCCCACGCACCGGTCAAGCTCAGGGCACGCCTTGGTTTTCCCAACCAGAGAGCTGTCCCCTTCCGCAGGATTGTTGGACTGTGCTGGGATAAAGTGGAGAAGGACTTCTCTCCCTGCTCATCCCAGGAACCAGCCCAGCAGCACTGATCCCTGCTTCTGGCAGAGCCAAAGCCAAGTGGCATCGGTGGCTCCAGCAGTGGCATCGGGAAAAGGTGCCCACAGGAGGATCTCACTAGGGATGGGATGAGTGGGAACAGCTTTGAGCTGGAAGGGGAGGATTTAGATTGGACATTGGGGTGAAATTCTTCACACTGAGGGTGGGGAGGCCCTGGCCCAGGCTGCCCAGACCAGTGGTGGCTGTCCCATCCCTGGAGGTGTTCCAGGGTTGGATGGGGCTTGGAGCCCCCTGATCCAGTGGGAGGTGTCCCTGCCCATGGCAGGGGAGTTGGGACTGGATGGGCTTTGAGGTCTTTTCCAACCTAAACCATTCCATGATTGTATTATGGAATCATAGAGTGAAAGAATGGCCTGGTTGGCAAAAACCTCTGAGATGATCGAGTCCAACCGTCCCTGTCCAGTACTGACCCATCCCTGAGCACCTCATCCACCCGGCTTTTGAACCCCTCCAGGGATGGGGACTCCACCACCTCCCTGGGAGCCTCTGCCAGGGCCTGAGAACCCTTTCCAGGAAGGAATCCTTCCTGATGGCCAATCTGACCCTGCCCTGGGACAACTTGAGGCCATTCCCTCTCATCCCATCTCCTGTTCCTTGGGAGCAGAGACCAACCCCCCCTCCCCACAGCCTCCTCTCAGGCAGTTGTGGACAGGGATGAGGTGTCCTTGTCCTTCCCCCTCAGCTCTGGTGACCTCAGGAGCCACCACTGCCTCTTAAGGGCTTTCTGGATCATCTGTTGGGTGCTGAGGCCGGGGTGGTTCTTGTAGCACCAGGTGGGACCGAGGGGACCTGGGATGCTGGTGGTGTCTGGAGGCAGAAGCCGCAGGAGACCCGTTAATCCCAGTAATCCCCCTGGCAGAGCTCTGGTGCTCGGCGGGGCCAGGATTCGCTGTCTCCCACTTCTCTGCTAATTAGAAAGGGATTAGAGGTGGGGAGCTGGGGGGGCAGAGGGCCAGGAGCAAGGTCAAGGTGCTCTCCTTGGGCTGCTGGGTCTTGTCCCTGCGTGAAGGAGCACTTGGAGGGTGGAAGGGAACAGTGATCCCAGCCCTGGGCAGGAGCAGGGTTCTTGTTTCAGTTGAACACCAGGAGAAGGTTCTTCCCGCAGAGCAGAGCAGAGCAGAGCAGAGCAGAGCAGAGCAGAGGGTGGTGGAGCCCTGGAACAGCTCCCCAGGGAAGCAGTCCCAGCCTGACAATATTCCAGAAGGGTTTGGCCAAGGCCCTCAGCCTTTGTTCTTGGTTCTCCATCCCCAAGCACTCTGTAAGCGATGGTGTTTTCAATTCTGCTTCGTGTCAGCCCCTTCCTCCTCCGGGCTGGACAACCTGACCCACATCGAGAGGTTCCTGCAGGAACCACGCTGCTTCGCTTCTCCTTCACCCTCTGCTCCCAGCTCCTTCCTTCCTGGTGACACCCCCTGAGGTGGGAAACCCTGAAATGGGTCTGATGGTGCAGGCAGCTCCAGGAATCATGGAATGGTTTGGGTTGGAAGGGACCTCAAAGCCCATCCAGTTCCAAACCTGGGGCAGGGACACCTCCCTCTGGATCAGGAGGCTCCAAGCCCCATCCAGCCTGGCCTTGAGCACCTCCAGGGATGGGATCTGGGGGATCTGGTTGATGACAACTTAGAATCATGGAACCATGGAATGAGTTGGGTTGGAAGGGACCTCAAAGCCCATCCAGTTCCAACCCCCTGCCATGGGCAGGGACACCTCCCACTGGATCAGGGGGCTCCAAGCCCCATCCAGCCTGGCCCTGAACACCTCCAGGAATGGGGCAGCCACCACTTCCCTGGACAACCGGGGCCAGGGCCTCCTCATCGTGAAGAGTTTCTTCACAATCTCCAATCTAAATCTTTCCCCTTCCAATTTAAAGCCACATCCCGGCATCTCCCAGCAGTTTTAGGGTTGGGAAGAGGAGGAAAGAACGGGGCAGGATCCTCATTCCCAGCCTGGGAGAGCTGGATTGGTCTGAAATACCTTCTGGCTTAGGAAGGGCCATGGTTCATGGTTCCTCTGGGTTGGTTGGTGGTAGGTGAGGTCCTTCCCACATTCTCCTCCAGCGGGATCACTCTTCCCCTTCCTCTTCCAGTGAAGCAGACGGATGCCTGGCACATCCCAGCCTCACTCTGCAGGATTCCAGCCTTTGCTGCTCCTTAGTCCTGTAACCAGGGACTCTGGTCCCTGCCCTAGTCCAAACATCTGCCCTCCCAGCAGCTGGAGCTGGTGCTTCCCAAGGTTTCACCACCGCTCCCACCAGCTCTCCCTGCCACGGCCACCCCCGGCACCAGAGCCCAGAATCCGGTGCCGCTCCTCAGGGCACCGGGAGGAGGCTGTTCCTGCCCCGTGTGGGCTGCTTGGGAAGTGATGGGTAAGGACAAGGAGTTGGTTGGGTGGTTGCACACGAGGAGTTGTGGTCAAGGACTCAATGGCTGCCTTGAGACCGGTGCCGAGTGCCGTTCCGCAGGGATCGGTGTTGGGATGGGGGGTGTTTGATGTCTTTGTTGGCAACGTGGAGAGTGGGATGGAGGGGATCCTCAGGGAATTTGGTGGTGGCACCAGGCTGAGTGGGGGGGTTGGCATGCTGGAGGGAAGGGATTGATCTAGAGGGAAGGGAAGGATCTGGAGAGAAGGGATGGATGTGGAGAGAAGGGATGGGTCCGGAGAGAAGGGATGGATCCAGAGGGAAGAGATGCCACAGAGAGGGACCTGGACAGGCTGGAGAGTTGGGGTTGTTCAGCCTGGAGAGGAGAAGGCTCTGGGGGGACCTTAGAGCAGCCTCCCAGGAGTGAAAGGGGCTCCAGGAAAGCTGGGGAGAGACCTTTTCCAAGGGCCTGGAGTGACAGGACGAGGGGAACGGCTTTAAATTGGAAGGGGGAGATTGAGATTGGACATTGGGAAGAAATTCTTCACACTGAGGGTTGGGGAGGCCCTGGCCCAGATTGCCCAGGGAAGCTGTGGCTGCCCCATCCCTGGAGGTTGTTGAAGGCCAGGTTGGATGGGGCTTGGAACCCCCTGATCCACTGGGAGGTGTCCCTGCCCATGGACTTGAACTGGATGGGCTTTGGGGTCTCTTCCAACCCAACCCATTCCATGATTCCATGCTGCTCCCTGCAGCTTCCATAACTCCACATCACTCCTGGTCCCTCGAGGTTTAGAGGAACCCCTGGACACCCCTCTTGCCTTCTTCATCCATTCTTCCCAAGCCCTTTGTGCAGGGGGTTGGAGTGCTGGGACCCCACGATGTCTGCAGGGCTGGAAGATCCCAGAGCCTCAGCCTGGAAGATACCAGAACCTCAGCCTGGAAGATCCCAAAGGCTCAGGCTGAAAATAGCAGCAGGTTGTGGAGACAGAGGACATCCCCACGGCTCCTCTGTGTCCGCTGGATCCTGCCCGCGTGACCGGAGCTGTGCCAGGAGGAGCTGTTGGCGCAGCACGTCCTGTTTTTAGGCCGTGGGTAAATGTTGGTGGCCCTGAAATTATAGGGAGAGGGTGGTGGCACTGGCTGAGAGCTCCCCTGGGAGGCATCAGGTAAAAATAGAGCAGGTTCCTCCCCTCAAAACACTTTCAGCAACCCCCCCTGTGCCCACACCACGTGGAATCATGGAATGTCCTGAGCAGGAAGGGACCCACCAGGCTCATCCAGTCCAACTCCTGGCCCTGCACAGGACAACCCCAACAGTCACCCCGTGGGGCTGAGGGCCTTGGCCAAATGCTGCTGGAATATTGTCAGGCTGGGACTGCTTCCCTGGGGAGCTGTTCCAGGGCTCCACCACCCTCTGCTCTGCTCTGCTCTGCTCCGCTCTGGGGGAAGAACCTTCTCCTGGTGTCCAAGCCAACCCTGCCCTGGTCCATCTTCCTGCCCTTCCCTGGGCTCCTGTCCTTGCTCACCAGAGAGAAGAGCTCAGCGCCTGCTCCTCCTCCTCCCCTGCTGAGGAAGCAGCTCTGAGGTCCCCCCTCAGCCTCCTCTTCTCCAGATGAACAGACCCAGTGCCTTCAGCCTCTCCTCATGGGATTTCTCCTCCAGACCCTTCCCCAGCTTTGGGGCCTCCTCTGGACACTCTCCAGGCCTTTGATATCCTTTGGATCCTGGGGTGCCCAAAACTGCCCCCAGTCCTCGAGGTGGGGCCTCCCCAGAGCAGCGTTGGGTTGGAAGGGACCCCAAAGCCCACCCAGTTCCACCCCCTGCCACGGGCAGGGACACCTCCCACCGGATCAGGGGACTCCAAGCCCCATCCAACCTGACCTTGAACACCTCCAGGGATGGGATCTGGGGGTTCTGGTTGGTGGCAAGTGAGAGTCATGGAACCATGGGATGGTTTGGGTTGGAAAGGACCCCAAAGCCTCTCCAGTCCCACCTCCTTCCATGGGCAGGGACCCCTCCCAGCTTGTTCCGACCGCAATGAGTCTCTTAATTCCCCGGCATGGCTGTGCCTTCAGGTGGTTCCTGGCCCAGCAGGGCTCAGGACCACTTCCCTTGAGGTCTCCTCCAGAGCCCTCAGAGCCCGGTGGGGCGGAGCAGGTTCTCCTGGAGCCGGTGGTGGCCGTGGGTTGGGGCCCTGGTGATCCGGTCAAAGCCAAGGTGTTTGCCAAGGGCGTCCAGTTCCGCCTGGGCAGGGAGCGTTCCCAGAAATGGGAATGAGGAGGCAGCTGCTCAAGGCTTATCTCCATGTCCTTGGCCGTCCCCTCTAGGCAGTGCCTTCCCGGGCAGAGCTCTCGGAAACAGATGGACTTCTTTTTGGTTAATGACTTCCTCTTCTCCTCGAACGTTTCCAAAGATAAAGGCAGCTCTTCCCTTGGCACCGGCTCCAGGAACAGCTCGGCTTGGCAGGGAGCAGCGCTCCATGTCGGCATGTCCTGTGCCCGGGCTCCGAGTCCATGGAATCATGGAACCATGGGATGGGTTGGGTTGGAAGGGACCTCACAGCTCAGCCAGTTCAAACCCCCCTGCCATGGGCAGGGACACCTCCCACTGGATCAGGGGGCTCCAAGCCCCATCCAACCTGGCCTTGAACACCTCCAGGGATGGGATCTGGGGGAGCTGGTTGATGGCAAGTGAGAGTCATGAAACCATGGAATGGGTTGGGTTGGAAGGGACATCAAAGCCCATCCAGTTCCTGTCCATGGGCAGGCATATCTCCCATGGGTTTGGGGCGCGCCAAGCCCCATCCAGCCTGGCCTTCAACACCTCCAGGGATGGGGCAGCCACCACTGCCCTGGGCAACCTGGGCCAGGGCCTCCTCACCCTCACAGCAGAACATTTCCCCTCAAGATCTCATCTCAATCTCCCCTTATTCAGCTTTAAACCTTTCCCCTCATCCCATCCCTGCACTCCCTGATCCAGAGCCCCTCCCCAGCTTTCCTGGAGCCCCTTCAGGTTCTGGAAGGCCACTATGAGGTCTCCCCAGAGCTTTACCATTTCCAGTTGAACATCCCCAACTCTCCCAGCCTGTCCTCACAGCAGAGGGGCTCCAGCCCTTGGATCATCTCCGTGGCCTCCTCTGGACCCGTTCAAACACTGCAATGAATGGCACATGGTGATGGATGGATGGATGGATGGATGGATGGATGGATGGATGGATGGATGGGTGGATGGATGGATGGATGGAAGGAAGGAAGGAAGGAAGGAAGGAAGGAAGGAAGGAAGGAAGGAAGGAAGGAAGGAAGGAAGGAAGAATGGCTGGGGGTGGATGGATGGCACATGGTGATGGATGGATGGCACACCATGATGGATGACAGGTGGGGATAGATGGATGGATGGCACATGGTGGTGGATGGTGGGTATACCATGATGGATGGTACATGACAATGGATGGATGGGTGGTTGGATGGCACATGGTTATGGATGGATGGATGGATGCCACGTGGTGATGGATCACACATGGTGATGGGTGGATGGGTGGGTGGGTGGATGGATGGATGACACATGGCAGTGGATGGATGGCACATGGCGATGGGTGGATGGATGGGTGGATGGATGAATGAGTGGGACATGGTGATGGATGGATGGATGGATGGATGGATGGATGGATGGTTGGCACATGGTGATGGATGGATGGATGGGTGGGTGGATGGGTGGATGGATGGATGGATGGATGGATGGATGGATGGATGGATGGGTGGATGGGTGGATGGATGGATGGGTGGATGGGTGGGTGGATGGGTGGGTGGATGGGTGGATGGCACATGGTGGTGGATGGTGGGCACACCATGTTGGATGGCACGTGGCGATGGATGGATGGATGGATGGATGGATGGATGGATGGGTGTCACGTGGCAGTGGATGGGTGTCACGTGGCAGTGGATGGGTGACACACCGTGGTGACGCACCCCAGTGCTGCCAAGCACAGTCTCCACCGCCGGGGCAGCGTGCGGGGCCGGGCGGACACAGCGCCCTCTCCTCCCACTGGTGGCTGGGGTGCAGGATGAGGACACCCTGCTGGGTGCCTCTGGGGAGGGAGGGTTTTGTCAGGGCAGGGCTGGGGTGGTGGCCCTGGCCAGGAGGTGCAGGGTGGGTCCATCCCCCCCACCCACACATGGCCCCTTTGTTCCCCTCCCGAGCTGAGCTTTCTTCCAGTTCTTCCGTAAACACGGGACGAGGACACAACGCAGCCGTTGTCCTCCCAGCACACACTCAGGTCTTGTTCTGGGGCCATGGGGGATGGCTGGGGTGGGGGCAGGACTTCAGGAGAAGGGCTGAGGATGGATTCTGGGATCACTTTGGAATCCCTGCTTCGTAAAATCATGGAATAACCTGGTTAGAAAAGACCTCTGAGATCATCTGACCATCCATGTCCACTACTGACCCATCCCTGAGCACCTCATCCACCCGGCTTTTGAACCCCTCCAGGGATGGGGACTCCACCACCTCCCTGGGAGCCTCTGCCAGGGCCTCAGAACCCTTTCCAGGAAGGAATCCTTCCTGATGGCCAATCTGACCCTGCCCTGGGACAACTTGAGGCCATTTCCTCTCATCCCATCTCCTGTCCCTTGGGAGAAGAGACCAACCCGCCCTCCCCACAGCCTCCTCTCAGGCAGTTGTGGACAGGGATGAGGTCTCCCCTCAATCTCCTCTTCTCCAGACCAAACCCCCCCAGGGCCCTCAGCCCCTCCCACAACCCCTGTTCTCCAGACCCTTCCCCAGCTCCGTTCCCTTCTCCGGATGCTCTCCAGCCCCTCCAGGGCCTTCTTGGAGTGAGGGGCCCAACCCTGACCCCAGGATTGGAGGTGCTGAGTGCAGGGGGACGATCCCTGCCCTGCTCCTGCTGCCACCCCAGGGCTGATCCAAGCCAGGGTGCTGGGGGCCTTCTTGGCCCCCTGGGCCACTGCTGACTCAGGTTCAGCCCCTGCCAACCAACACCCCCAGGGCCTTCTCCTCCAAGGCCTTTCCAGCTGCTCTTCCCCAAGCCTGGAGCTGCTCAGGTTGTTGTGTCCCAGGTGCAGGACTCAGCATTTGGTCTTGTTGAACCTCATCCCGTTGCTCTCAGCGCGTGGATCCAGGTACTCCAGGTCCCTCTGCAGGCCCTTCCTGCCCTCCAGGTGGACACCTCCCTACAGGGGACTGGAAACACACTGGAAACGTCCTGTGGCTCTGGAGATGGACTCCTGGCTTAGTCTTCCTCCGTGGTGTTCACGCTGAGCTTCTTGGGTCTCATTCATTCGGAGACACGGAGCGTGAGGGAAGCGATGGGGAACATCTCCCTTGGCCATGACCCCATCGTGCTGGGAAGAGGCTGTTCCCAGAGAGCATCCCAGGTTCTGCGGCGTCAGCTGAGCGTTGACCTTTTTGCTTCTTTAGAATTTCCTGTACGGTGATAACAGTCCAGAAACTTCCCAAAATAGCAGAACTCCGAGTGGGACATCCCTGGGAACAGCAGCCAGGTGTCACCTTCAGCCGTGCCACAGGAAGGAAGACGCCAAGCGAAGCAGCTGCGTGAAGGCTGACCTTCACAGCACACGTGTGTTCCCAGGAATCTCAGCTGGGGAAGACAGAGGGATCAGAAGGGTTGGGGCAGCTCCTCAGCTCAGGAAGGGACTGAGCCCACACCACGAGGCGGCAGCGAGCGGCGTGAGCTGAGTGATCCATAGAAGGGATCCAAAGGGAATGTCCAGTGCAACTCCTGGCCCTGCACAGGTCAACCCCAACAGTCACCCCGTGGGGCTGAGGGCCTTGGCCAAACCCTGCTGGAATATTGTCAGGCTGGGACTGCTTCCCTGGGGAGCTGTTCCAGGGCTCCACCACCCTCTGCTCTGCTCTGCTCTGCTCTGGGGGAAGAACCTTCTCCTGGTGTCCAAGCCAACCCTGCCCTGGCCCATCTTCCTGCCCTTCCCTGGGCTCCTGTCCTTGCTCACCAGAGAGAAGAGCTCAGCACCTGCTCCTCCTCCTCCCCTGCTGAGGAAGCAGCTCTGAGGTCCCCCCTCAGTCTCCTCTTCTCCAGATGAACAGACCCAGTGCCTTCAGCCTCTCCTCATGGGATTTCTCCTCCAGACCCTTCCCCAGCTTTGGGACCTCCTCTGGACACTCCAGTATCTGATGGATGCTGGGAAAGTTCCGGCTGCTGAGGGATCAACTGGGGCGAGTACCTGCTGGCCCAGTTGGCCGGAATTCCTTCCTCTTCAAGGCAGCCACTAAACCCAGGAGGTACCTGGCCCCCAGGTCTCTACACTTCGTCACAGACAGGGGACAGATTTCCCCTTGCTCTGAGAGGTTCCTGGGGTGGTTTTTGCATTTGCGTTGAGGAGAGGATCATAGAACCATGGAATAGTTTGGGTTGGAAGGGACATCAAAGCCCATCCAGTTCCAACCCCTTGCTATGGGCAGGGACACTTCCCACTGGATCAGGGGGCTCCAAGCCCCATCCAACCTGGCCTTCAACACCTCCAGGGATGGGGCAGCCACAGCTTCTCTGGGCAACCTGGGCCAGGACCTCCCCACCCTCACAGCAAAACATTTCTCCCCAAGATCTCATCTCAATCTCCCTTCTTGCAACTGGAAACTGTTCCCTTTGTCCCATCCCTGCACTCCCTGATCCAAAGCCCCTCCCCAGCTTTCCTGGAGCCCCTTTCAGTCCTGGGAGGCTGCTCTAAGGTCCCTCCGGAGCCTTCTCTCCAGGCTGAACAACCCCAACTCTCCCAGCCTGCGCTCGGATCATCTGATCATCCAAGCTCAGGGTGGTCTTGGATCCAGGCTCAGGATGAGCTGGGATCTGTGTCCCTTGGACTCAGAGCGTGCGTGTGCGGATCCTCCCCTCACGGCCAGGCTGCTGGAGAAGCCTTCACTCAGTGTTTGTGTCCCAGAGCCCTCACCAGGGCCACCACAGTGCTGAGATCCAGGCATCTGGATCCCAAAGGGATTTTCCCATCTGTGAAGCTCCAACCAGGCCGTTTGCACTGGAGCTTCCTCAGCACGTTGCCTTGTGGTGTCCCCACAGCTCTGTCTCGTGGGACCTGTCCCGAGGGGGTGCTTGGTGTCTGAGCACAGGGTTTTGCTTAACCTGACGCTATTTTCTTCACAGCTTGGCCCTGACCTTTCCATTTTGGTCCTCAAACCATAATTGTTGTCTTTTTTCAGTGCCTTTTGGGCTAAATTGAGCTGAGTTTGCGTTGTGGGGAGTGGTGGGAACAGGGCTGGGGGCTGAAAATAGCCCTGCGGTGGTGGATTCCGTCTGACCAGGCTCCTCCTGTACCCAAGGGGTTGGAATCCGGCTGTGCCAGAGCGAGGTCGGAGGTGGTGGTGCTCCCAGAGTCACCAGAGGACAAGAGAGGTGGTCATCCCCCAGGAGGATGTGGAGTGGAGACGGCAATTCCTGGGCAGCTCATTGAATCCTGGAATGGGTTGGGTCGGAAGGGACCTCAAAGCCCATCCAGTGCCACCTCTTACCTTGGGCAGGGACACCTCCCACTGGATCAGGGGGCTCCAAGCCCCATCCAGCCTGGCCTTGAACACCTCCAGGGATGGGGCAGCCACAGCTTCTCTGGGCAACCTGGGCCAGGGCCTCCCCACCCTCACTCCAAAACATTTCTCCCCAAGATCTCATCTGGATCTCCCTTCTTTCAGCTGGAAACTGTTCCCTTTGTCCCATCCCTGCACTCCCTGATCCAGAGCCCCTCCCCAGCTTTCCTGGAGCCCCTTTCAGTCCTGGGAGGCTGCTCTAAGGTCCCCCCAGAGCCTTCTCTTCTCCAGGCTGAACAACCCCAACTCTCCCAGCCTGTCCTCACAGCAGAGGGGCTCCAGCCCTTGGATCATCTCTGTGGCCTCCTCTGGACCCACTCAGTTAGAGCAGGTCTGTTAGGTCCATGTCCTTCTTATGTTGGAGGCCCCAGAACTGGACCTCCTGCTTCCTTCCTGCCCTGGAGCAGGAGCAAAACCCTTCTTTGCATTTCCAGCTCCCAAGGTCCCCCTGGAGCAGGGGTGGATGCATTTCTGAGGGACACATTTGGTTAGACTCGGTGATCTCAGAGGTCTTTTCCAACCAGATCATTCTGTGATTGACCATGAGCAGCTTTGGTGGCCGGTCCAGAAGCACCTCCTGAGCCTTGGAGGCTTCATGAAAGCCACCATTGGAGCCACCTGGGCTTCAAGAGGGGCTTTGGCCACTGCTCCAGGCTGTGCCGAGGGCTGGTTGGTGCCCAGAGACCCCGAGCACTCCCTGGAGTCCGTGCTTGGGTGGAAGGGCACCATCAGGCCTTTGGGTTGGGTTGGATCTGGGTGAAGAAATGGTTTCTGGGTTGTCTGGACGTGGGCTGAGGGCAAGGTGTGGGTGGGAGCCCTTCCCGGCAGCGGTGTCGACTCCAGGTGCTGGGAAGCCACAGGGAAAACGGAAGCCTGGAAGTAAAACCCGAGCAGTGCTGTGGCTTCCTTTGGGAAAGTCCTCAAGCACCAGGTTGTAGATAAGGAGAAGGAAGTGCTGTTCCAAACCTGTGTCAGGAGCACGAGGGAGGGAACTGGAGCTTGGCCACAGATCTGGGTTTAAACAGGAAGGGTGGAGATTGAGATTGGACATTGGGAAGGAATTCTTCACAATGAGGGTGGGGAGGCCCTGGCCCAGGTTGCCCAGAGCAGTGGTGGCTGCCCCATCCCTGGAAGTGTTGAAGGTTGGGTTGGATGGGGCTTGGAGCCCCCTGATCCAGCGGGAGGTGTCCCTGCCCCATCCCTGGAGGTGTTGAAGGCCAGGTTGGATGGGGCTTGGAGCCCCTGATCCAATGGGAGGTGTCCCTGCACATGGCAGGGGGTGGGACTGGATGGGCTTTGAGGTTCCCTTCCAACCCAACCCATTCCATGGTTCCCTGATCCTGCCTGCCATCCTCCTGCCCTGCCCATCCACACCTGGAGATGAGGAGTTTGGGAGATGTTTGCTCCCAACAGGCTGTTCCCGTGCGGTTGGTTGTGTGGAAGAGGTTGAGGTCCCTCCAGTGCCACCCATGTCCGTGCAGGGCTCACACAGTGCCAGAGCCTCCCGGTGTGGCTCCCAGCCTGGCATTCCTGGGGAATGAAATGTCATGTCAGTCCCTTCTTTGCTTTCTAATCCTGGTCTTGTCTTTGCAGGGAGTGGAGATGGACAGGGCCAGATCCTCCAGCGCTTTCCGGAGAAGGACTGGGAGGACAACCCCTTCCCCCAAGGCATCGAGCTGGTGAGTGGTGGTGTCCCTGGGGATCTGGGGCACCCCAGGATCCAAGGGACATCAAAGCCCTGGAGAGTGTCCAGAGAAGGCCCCAAAGCTGGGGAAGGGTCTGGAGGAGAAATCCCATGAGGAGAGGCTGAAGGCACTGGGTCTGTTCATCTGGAGAAGAGGAGACTGAGGGGGGACCTCAGAGCTGCTTCCTCAGCAGGGGAGGAGGAGGAGCAGGCGCTGAGCTCTTCTCTCTGGTGAGCAAGGACAGGAGCCCAGGGAAGGGCAGGAAGATGGGCCAGGGCAGGGTTGGCTTGGACACCAGGAGAAGGTTCTTCCCCCACAGCAGAGCAGAGCAGAGGGTGGTGGAGCCCTGGAACAGCTCCCCAGGGAAGCAGTCCCAGCCTGACAATATTCCATCAGGGTTTGGCCAAGGCCCTCAGCCCCACGGGGTGACTGTTGGGGTTGTCCTGTGCAGGGCCAGGAGTTGGACTGGATGGGCCTGGTGGGTCCCTTGCAGCTCAGCTCATTCCATGGTTCTGTGATGTTTCCAAGCCCCCGGCCACTCTCACCTTCTGCTGGGAGGGCTTTGAGGCTCTGGTGGTCCCTGGGTCATTCCCTCACCCACACTTGGCACCATGGGGGTTCCTCACAACCCGGCTTTGACCTAAGCATGGATTATGGGATTGTTCTCCTTGGATTAGAAGCCTTTCCTTCTGTGTTGGTTCTGCCTAAGGAGCTCTGGAGGAGGAGCTGCTGCTCTGCTGGTGGTTGTCCACGTCCCTTCTCCCAGCCAGACTGAGCCCCCTTCCCAATCCCACTGCAGCTCTTCCCTGTTCCCAGCTGAAGCACAAAACCTGAGGGCAGTCCAGGCTTTAGATGTTCCTTTCCAAGCCTCCTGGTGCTGGGACAACCCCTTATGGTGCTCCTCAAGGCTTGGGGAGCTGCTCCACGGCTCTGGGAGGTGTCGGTTTGGGATGACTGGTGTGGGGATCCGGCCAGCCAGGAGCTCCCGTCCTTTTCTGGACTGGAGGAGCTGCAAGACTTCCATTGGGATCCTCCCTGTTTTGAGGGACCCAACCTGAGCAACCTGGCAGCAGGAATTCCCAAAGGGAGTCTGGACATCCTGATGGGAGGAGTTGTTTGGGCTGTGGGGGGGTAGTTCTGGTACCTGGTAGCAAAGGTTGACCCTCACGGTCACTACTCAAGGTCCCTGAGCTTCTCCTTGGCCTCGGGACCTCATTTCCTTCAGGTCAAGGGTGTTCCAGGCGCCGTGTGTTGGGGGCTCTGGCTTGGGCAGGGCTGGGGAGGCCTGGGAGGGGTGGTGGCCCAGCCAGTGTCACCCAGGTGGCCCTGGGCACCCTCCCCGTGCTGTCCACGGCTCCTTCTCCAAGCAGAGGATCTGCACCCACCCCTGCTCATCTGTCTGGGCCCAGCGATGCTCTGGGCTGTCCTCCCACAGCTCGAGCAGAGCCAGGGATCATCTTCACCCCTCTGCTGGAGAGGGTCCAGAGGAGGCCATGGAGATGATCCAAGGGCTGGAGCCCCTCTGCTGTGAGGACAGGGTGGGAGAGTTGGGGTTGTTCAGCCTGGAGAGGAGAAGGCTCTGGGGGGGCCTTAGAGCAGCCTCCCAGGACTGAAAGGGGCTCCAGGAAAGCTGGGGAGGGGCTCTGGATCAGGGAGTGCAGGGATGGGACAAAGGGAAGATTTTCCAGCTGCAAGAGGGGAGATTGAGATGAGATCTTGGGGAGAAATGTTTTGCTGTGAGGGTGGGGAGGCCCTGGCCCAGGTTGCCCAGAGAAGCTGTGGCTGCCCCATCCCTGGAGGTGTTGAAGGTTGGGTTGGATGGGGCTTGGAGCCCCCTGATCCAGTGGGAGGTGTCCCTGCCCCGGGCTTGGAATTGGATAGGCTTTGAGGTCCCTCCCAACCCAACCCATTCCGTGGTTCTGTGATCTTGGTGCTGGAGAACAGCTTCCATGTGGGCCGTGGCCGCTGGGAAGTGCTCAGGACGTGGAGCATCTCCTGCCCCTTTGCTCTGGTGTCACCGAGCACCGAGGGGCTCTGCTGGCCCTGGCCAAGGTGGAGCTGCCACCCTTCTCCTCCTTTCTAGGTGGATCTGGTGGCTCCACAGCTGGACACACCTCCAGTCCCTCTCCTGTCCCTCTCCCCTGCCCTGGCTGTGCAGCTTCGGGAATCGCTGATCCAAGGGCTGCAGCACCTCCCATCCCATCCCATCCCAGGACAGGCTGAGACAGTTGGGATTGTCCATCCTGGAGAAGAGAAGGTTTCAAGGAGACCTCAGAGCAGCCTCCAGGATGGACAGTTTGGGGTTGTGGTTGCCCCATCTCTCTGTCCCCTTCTCCCCCATAATTCCAGCAGAACTTTGGGCTCTTAGGGAATGTTTTTTGGAGGCAGAAGTAGCTCTGATCTCTCTGCTTGGTGTTTCCTGGCCTTGGGGGACTTGGGAACCATCCCAAGGAAAAGCAAAGCTGCTGCTTTTTTTTTCCCCCAAGGGGTCAAACTCTCCAGCCAAAAATATCTCTGGAATTTAAACAATTGGAACCTCATCCTGTTGGGAGCTGGGGGTGGCTCCGAGGCTTCTGCCAGGAGGTGTCCCGAGTGAGCTGAGGTGGCTTCCAAAATCCAGACAGAGCCCACCTTGGCCTTGGGTTGTGCCTTGCATCGAGGTCACTGCCCGGGTTCCTTTTGATCAGCTTTTTGGGGCAGGAGGGGTTTGGGGGTAGGCAGGGAGCAGGGAATTGCAGCCTCTGCCCTCGGGCCCTGTCTTGGCCGCGTTTCCAAACACAAAATATCTCATTTTAATGGGTGGAAGTTCCTCTGGAGAGAGGGAGAGAGAGACACACGGGATGTGAAGGTGTCTCTGCTGCTGCACTGTCCCCCCCTGCAGGGCCAGAGGGGTCCTCTGACCCCCCCAGCTCACGGTGGGGTCTGTGGGTGCCAGGGAGGGGCACCTCCAGCCCTGGGGGTGTTGGTTGGCAGGGGCTGAACCTGAGCCAGCAGTGGCCCAGTGGGCCAAGAAGGCCCCCAGCACCCTGGCTTGGATCAGCCCTGGGGTGGCAGCAGGAGCAGGGCAGGGATCGTCCACCTGCACTCAGCACCTCGGATCCTGGGGTCAGGGTTGGGCCCCTCACTCCAAGAAGGCCCTGGAGGGACTGGAGCGCGTCCGGAGAAGGGACCGGAGCTGGGGAAGGGTCTGGAGAAGAGGGGTTGTGGGAGGGGCTGAGGGCCCTGGGAGAGTTTGGTCTGGAGAAGAGGAGGCTGAGGGGAGACCTCATCCCTGTCCACAACTGCCTGAGAGGAGGCTGTGGGGAGGGGGGGTTGGTCTCTTCTCCCAAGGGACAGGAGATGGGATGAGAGGGAATGGCCTCAAGTTGCCTCAGGGCAGGGACAGATTGAACATCAGGAAGGATTCCTTCCTGGAAAGGGTTCTGAGGCCCTGGCAGAGGCTCTCAGTGAGGGAGTGGAGTGCCCATCTCTGGAAGGGTTCAAAAACCTTGTGGCCGTGACCTTGAGGTGCTGGAGCGCGTCCAGGCCGAGTGCTTTTCCCTCTCCTTCTTCCCGCTTGGGCAGCCGAGGAGAGCCCAGTGCTGGTGCCCCAGGGGGGAGAGGACAGTGGGCTCTGTGGGCAGCACCTGGGGCATGGGCATGGCTGGAAAACATCACCAGGTGAAAACAGCTTCACTTCTTAAACTCTTGGGATGGGTTGGGTTGGAAGGGACCCTAAAGCCCATCCAGTTCCTGTCCATGGGCAGGGACACCTCCCACTGGATCAGGGGGTTCCAAGCCCCATCCCACCTGGCCTTCAACACCTCCAGGGATGGGGCAGCCACAGCTTCTCTGGGCAACCTGGGCCAGGACCTCCCCACCCTCAGTGTGAAGAATTTCTTCCCAATGTCCAATCTCAATCTCCCCCCTTACACTTTAAAGCCGTTCCCCCTCGTCCTGTCACTCCAGGCCCTTGGAAAAAGCCCCTCCCCAGCTTTCCTGGAGCCCCTTTCAGTCCTGGGAGGCTGCTCTAAGGTCCCCCCAGAGCCTTCTCTGCTCCAGCTGAACAACCCCAACTCTCCCACCCTGTCCTCACAGCAGAAATCATAGCAGAGATGGAATCATGGAATTGTGTTGGTTGGAAAAGACCTTTCAGGTCCTGGAGACCATGCCCTGACCTCACACTGCCAACTCCACCACTGAACCCTCTCCGTAAGGACCACATCCACACGGCTTTTGAGCCCCTGCAGGGATGGGGACTCCACCACAGCCCTGTCCAGAGCCTGGCAGCCCTTTCCATGAAGGAATCTCTCCCAATATCCAACCTAAACCTTCTCTGGTGCCACTTGAGGCTGCTTTCTTTCATCCCATCCCTTGTTCCTTGGGAACAGAACCCAGCCAGGCCCCAACCTCCTTTCTGGAACTCTGCAGAGCAATGAGGTCTGGACTGGAACTGGGATTTCTGCAGCACGGTGATGTCCATCCTTTTTCCCAGTCTGACCTCATTCCCACCTTATCCTCACCCAGCAGAACCTGAGCTCTGGGGCTCTCAGTGAGATTTCCCCAAAGCACTGGGAATTTTCCACAGCTCCTCAGCAGCCAAAAGCAGATGCTGAGGAAATAAGGAAAACTCCCTTGAGATTTGGAAACCCCGGGGCAGCTCCCTGGAATTACCCACCTTGGAGTGCATTTGGGAAGTCCCCAGAGACTGGTAAAGCCACACTGGGTACTGTGTGGGTGCAGGGTTGGGGCAGCCTCAGCTGGGTATTTCCAGGTGCTTGTGCTGAGGGAGGAGAGTGCCCAGGACACCAGAGAGCAGGGAGGGAGAGGCTGGAGAGCAGCCCTGAGGAGAGGGACCTGGGGGTAATGGTCAAAGTGACCACGAGCCACCAGCGAGCCCTGGCAGCCAAGAGGGCAACCGTGTCCTGGGGGGCATCAACCCAGCATCGCCAGCCGGGCCAGGGAGGGGATTGTCCTGCTCTGCTCTGCTCTGGGGAGGCCCCACCTCGAGCACTGGGGGCAGTTTGGGGCACCCCAGGATCCAAAGGGCATCAAAGCCCTGGAGAGTGTCCAGAGGAGACCCCAAAGCTGGGGAAGGGTCTGGAGGAGAAATCCCATGAGGAGAGGCTGAAGGCACTGGGTCTGTTCATCTGGAGAAGAGGAGACTGATGGGGGACCTCAGAGCTGCTTCCTCAGCAGGGGAGGAGGAGGAGCAGGCGCTGAGCTCTTCTCTCTGGTGAGCAAGGACAGGAGCCCAGGGAAGGGCAGGAAGATGGGCCAGGGCAGGGTTGGCTTGGACACCAGGAGAAGGTTCTTCCCCCAGAGCAGAGCAGAGCAGAGCAGAGCAGAGGGTGGTGGAGCCCTGGAACAGCTCCCCAGGGAAGCAGTCCCAGCCTGACAATATTCCAGCAGGGTTTGGCCAAGGCCCTCAGCCCCACGGGGTGACTGTTGGGGTTGTCCTGTGCAGGGCCAGGAGTTGGACTGGATGGGCCTGGTGGGTCCCTTCCAGCTCAGGACAGTCCATGGTTCTGTTATTCTGGGGCCACCTCTCAGAGCAGCAGCTCCTGGACCTCATCCTGGCCCTGGCAGCGAGCCGGGTGCTTTCATAGAGTCATCTTGGTTGGGAAAGACCTGTGACATCAACGAGTCCAACCATCCCTGTCCACTGCTAAACCAGGTCCCTACGAAGCTCATCAACCTGTCTTTTAAACCCCTCCAGGGGTGGGGACTCCACCACCTCCCTGGGAGTCTCTGCCAGGGCCTGAGAACCCTTTCCAGGAAGGCATCCTTCCTGATGGCCAATCTGACCCTGCCCTGGGGCAACTTGAGGCCATTCCCTCTCATCCCATCTCCTGTCCCTTGGGAGCAGAGACCAACCCCCTCTCCCCACAGCCTCCTCTCAGGCAGTTGTGGACAGGGATGAGGTCTCCCCTCAGCCTCCTCTTCTCCAGACCAACCTCCCACCCCCAGTCCCTCAGCCTTTCCTTGTAGGACTCGTTCTCCAGCCCGTTCCCCATCCTCATTGTCCTTCTCCGGATGCTCTCCAGCGTTTGTGTGGTGCCCACCTGCAGCTGCCCAGCACCTTGGGAGGGCTTTGCCATGCTCAGTGCCAGCTGCAGGTGGCCACATCCCAGCTCCTGTGCCAGGGGGGCTCCAACAGCCCTGGGGTGGGTGCAGGGTGGTGGAAGATGCCCATCTTGGCCGGGTGTCCCATCACCTGGGTGGCTCCACGTGGCTCCTGCCTGGTTCTTCTCTGGCAGTGGGAACGGGAGGCTCTGGCCGGGGTCGTTCCTGCTCCTGGGCCCAGGAGAAGGTGACACAGGGCCATTTCCCTCCAGACCCCCCCAGGTGATGTCCTCCCACCCCGAGCTCTCCCCATGCCCGGGAGCCGGTACCTGGTGGTCTCCTTGAGCATCGCTGCGGCGATGCCGTGCAGAGGGGAGGAGTTTGTGCCCTCTGACCACCCGTGCCCTGCTCTCTCTTGCAGTTCTGCCAGCCCAGTGGGTGGCAACTCTTCCCAGAGAGGAACCCCCCGACCTTCTTCGTGGCCGTGCTGACCGACATCAACTCGGAGAGGCATTACTGCGCCTGCTTCACCTTCTGGGAGGCCGTCGAGAGCCCACAGGTACCGGTTCCCCTTGTCAGCAGAATCCAAACCCTGGCATCAGAACCTCAGGAGAGGGAAGAGCATCCTTTGTCTAACGCTGGTGTGTTTCTCCTCAGGCTCAGAGCCACCCCAGGAACGGTGATGGCGAGGAGGAGGAAGAGGAGCCCTTGTCTCCCGTTCAACCCGCGCAGCTCTTTGCTCCCAAAAGCTTGGTGCTGGTCTCGCGGCTGGACCACGCCGAGGTGTTCAGGGTAAGGCTGGAAGGCCCTGCAGCTTAGGGACCACCAACCAGGTGATGGAAACCCTGACAGGCTGAGCTTTGTCCCTTCAAACCTGTGAGGGTGAACCTGAACCCTTGAGGTCCATGAAAGAAAGAGAGAACCAGGTTGAATGGGGCTTGGAGCCCCCTGAGCCAGTGGGAGGTGTCCTGGGTTGGAAATGGATGGGCTTTGAGGTTCCCTTCCAACCCAACACATTCCATGGTTCCATGATTCTAATTTCCCATCAACCAGAACCTCCAGATCCCATCCCAGGAGGTGTTCAAGGCCAGGTTGGATGGGCCTTCCCACCACCCACCACCTGGCAGCAGTCCCTGCTCTTGGCACCACACCTGGGAGGGAGAGGGGAGCATGGAGACTTCTGGCTCTGGGAGAAACCAAGAGCCACGCTGGCACTGCCAGGGTCAGGAGGTGTAGGAGCACCCTGGCACCCATGGGAGAGTGACCTGGGCCCAGCCTGCTCTTTGCATCCCAGTCCAGCTCCAGGAGCTGGGGCAGCGGCTGCAACGCTGATCCCGAAGGGTGCCGGGGAGGGCCTTGGCTTGGAGTTGGTGACAAAAGCTGTGGAGAACAGCCCGTTCTGTAGAGCTTTGAACATCACCATTGGGGGGTGCTGGGGGAGAAGAGGCTCCACAGGAGCCACAACGAGCGCTCCCAGCCCAGAAACCCCCCGTATCCTGGGCTGCACCCAGAGCAGTGGGAGCAGAGGGGAGGGAGGGGGTTCTGCTCCTCATCTGGAGTCCTACGTCCAGTTCTGGAATCCTCAGCACAGGAAGGATGTGGATCTGTTGGAACAGGTCCAGAGGAGGCCACGAGGATGATCCAAGGGCTGGAGCCCCTCTGCTGTGAGGACAGGCTGGGAGAGGTTGAATTGTTCAGGCTGGAGAGGAGAAGGCTCTGGGGGGATCTCACAGTGACCTTCCAGTACTTGAAAGGGGCTCCAGGAAAGCTGGAGAGGGGCTTTTTCCAAGGGCCTGGAGTGACAGGACAAGGGGGAACGGCTTTAAACTGGAAGGGGGAGATTGGGATTGGACATTGGGAAGAAATTCTTCTCACTGGGGGTGGGGAGGCCCTGGCCCAGGTTGCCCAGAGAAGCTGTGGCTGCCCCATCCCTGGAGGTGTTGAAGGTTGAGTTGGATGGGGCTTGGAGCCCCCTGATCCAGTGGGAGGTGTCCCTGACCATGGCAGGGGGTGGGACTGGCTGGGCTTTGAGGTCCCTTCCAACCCAACCCATCCTGTGGTTCCATGCCTGGCCTGCCCTGGAGCTGGAGGTCTCAGGAACAGGAGCTCTGGTCGGTGCCTGAAGCCCAAGAGTTGGAGAGCCGAGAGGGGCTGGAGCCGCTGCCGCTCTCCTGCCGGGAAGCAGCGCTTGGGAATGGCTCTGGGGGAAAGTAGATCCACTGGTGTTCCCAAAGATGGACTTTTCCTGCCTCAGTTTCTCCACAGACACCACGCTGGGATGGTTCCCAGCTCATGTTGGTCCTTGGTTTCATTAGGAGCCCACAAAGGTTGCCATCGCGCGTTTGGCTGCCCAGTTCCATGGTTTGGTTGTTGAGTTCTTCTCCTCAGTGATTTTTGAGGAGCAGATGGGTGAGAGGAGCCCTCCAGTCCTGCCTTCCTGGACCTTGGGCCTTGTCCCCTTTCGCCCTCCAGCCCATGGATCCAGGTTCTCCAGGTCCCTCTGCACACCCTCCCTTCCTTCAAGCAGATCCACACTTCCACCCAGCTCGGTGCCATCCCCAAACTTGCTCCGGGTGCCCTCGATCCCTTCATCCAGATCATTGATCAAGATATTGAACAGGACTGGCCCCAGCACTGAGCCCTGGGGACACCACTCGTGACTGGTTTCCAACTGGATTTCTCTCCATCCCCACCACTCTTTGGGCCCTCAATCCAGGCAGGTTTTTACCCAGCAGAGGGTGTTCCTGCCCAGGCCAAGGGCACCGGTTTCTCAATCAGAACAGGATGAGAAACGGTGTCCAAGGTTTCTCCAGGAGCTCCACGCCCACAGCCTTCCCCTTGTGCATTAACCAGATGACCTTGTCCTAGAAGGAGAGGTCCCTGGAGGCCAAGACCAGCAGCCCCTGCTCCTCTGGATCAGCAGGATGCTGGAATGAGAATGCCTTTTGCTGAGGGTGAGGTCAGGCCACGCTCATGTTACCCCAGGACCTTGCATCGCTGTTGAGAACGTGTGGGAACACCTCGCTCGGCACTTGGTTGTTCCAGCAACCCTGGAACTGGAGCAGCTCCCTGGCCCCTTCTCTCCAAAGCCCCAGTGTTTGTGTTTTCTCTTTTCCTCACTGAGTGGGGAGATGCTTTGAGATAAAAAAAAAAACCACCCAGAGGGGGCCTTCGAGACTCAAATTCCTCACATTCCTCATTCATCTTGTGTGTTATGTGAGCTGCCAGCACAAGGTGTCCTGGGCTGCACCCAGAGCAGAGGGAGCAGAGGGGAGGGAGGGGGTTCTGCCCCTCTGCTCCGCTCTGGGGAGACCCCACCTGGAGCCCTGGGTCCAGCTCTGGAATCCCCAACAGCAGAAGGAGATGGAACTATTGGAACAGGTCCAGAGGAGGCCACGGAGATGATCCGAGGGCTGGAGAACCTCTGCTGTGAGGACAGGCTGGGAGAGTTGGGGTTGTTCAGGCTGGAGAGGAGAAGGCTCTGGGGGACCTTAGAGCAGCCTCCCAGGACTGAAAGGGGCTCCAAAAAAGCTGGGGAGGGACTCTGGATCAGGGAGTGCAGGGATAGGATGAGAGGGAAGGGTTTTGGGATGAAAGAGGGAAGATTGAGATGAGATCTTGGGGAGAAATGTTCTGGAGTGAGGGTGGGGAGGCCCTGGCCCGGGTTGCCCAGAGCAGTGGTGGCTGCCCCATCCCTGGAGGTGTTGAAGGCCAGGTTGGATGGGGCTTGGAGCCCCCTGATCCAGTGGGAGGTGTCCCTGCCCATGGCAGGGGCTTTGAGGTCCCTTCCAAGCCAACCCATTCCATGGCTCCATGATTCTAATTTGCCACCAACCAGAACCCTCAGATCCCACCCCTGAAGGTGTTCAAGGCCAGGTGGATGTGGCTTGGAGCCCCCTGATCCAGTGGGAGGTGTCCTGGGGTGGAACTGGATGTTTTTGAGGGCTCTTCCACCCCACCCCATCTCATCCCATGATTCCCACGGTGACGCTCAGCTCTCCTTTCCTTCCCTCTCCAGAACAGCCTGGGGCTCATCTACACCATCTACGTGGATGGACTCGGTGTGTCCTTGGAGAATGTCATTGGGAACCTGCTGACCTGCACCATCCCCATCACTGGGGGAGCTCAGGTGGGTCTCCTGCCCCTTCCAGCTCCCCCTTTTCTCCCTGCTTCTGCCTCCTGAGCGGCTCTGGAAGCCTCAGGGAAGTTCTGCTCAGCTGAATCCTGCTTCTCCTCTGCCGGGGTTGGAGCTGAGTGAGGTGGGTTTGGCACATGGGCACGGTCTGGCTGGGTGCCCTGGCACAGATGGGTTCCTGGAGGTGCCTTCCCAGAGGGAAAACAACAACCCTTGGTGATGTGGAGCTCCTGGAGCAGCTGAGAAGGTCTCGTTGCCTCTCCTGGCCCCAGCTGGCTGTGCCCGCTCTTGGCTCCTGGCTCCCTCCAGGAGGGCACCCAGGGGGTGGCTTTAGGGAGTCACCATCTGTGCAAACAATCACCAGGGTCCCTGAACATTCCGGCCTCAGGGAGGTCCTGTTCCTCCTCTAAGCCCTGCCTGGAGAGCTTCTCAGGAACCAAGTGGTTCTGGGCCACCTGGGACCTCTGGGCTCTGGGGGAGGAATGCCAAGGAAACCTGGCGCTGCCAACCCAGCAGCTTTAAGCTCCCTTCCCCGGGGTCCCTGCCCCTGGAATCGTGGAATGACCTGAGCTGGAAGGGACCCACCAGGCCCATCCAGTCCAACTCCTGGCCCTGCACAGGACAACCCCAACAGTCACTGCGTGGGGCTGAGGGCCTTGGCCAAACCCTGCTGGAATATTGTCAGGCTGGGACTGCTTCCCTGCGGAGCTGTTCCAGGGCTCCACCACCCTCTGCTCTGCTCTGCTCTGCTCTGGGGGAAGAACCTTCTCCTGGTGTCCAAGCCAACCCTGCCCTGGCCCATCCTCCTGCCCTTCCCTGTCCTGTCCTTGCTCACCTGGTGCTGATGATCCAAGAGAACCCTCCTGTTTGTACCCATGGAGCTGGGTGTTCCTCAAACCATCTTTCTCCTGCTCAAGGAAGGCCACCTGGGCTCAACCCCACTCCTGTGAGGGGCAGATGGTTAAGGATGGGCTCTTGAAGCTCACTTGGAGATGGCAGAAGTGAAGAGATCCCAGCTGGACCCTGGGGCAGGACGTGTGTTTGGAGAGCCTGGCGTAACGCCCTGTGGCTCTTCGGCCGTGGAACGTAACCAGGACCTGGGAGGTGTCCCTGCCCCATCCCAGGAGGTGTTGAAGACCAGGTTGGATGGGGCTTGGAGCCCCCTGATCCAGTGGGAGGTGTCCCTGACCATGACAGGGGGTGGGACTGGATGGGCTTTGAGGTCCCTTCCAACGCCCATAATTCCATGGGCACATTTTCTCCCGCAGTGCCTCCACTTCCCTCATCCCGAGATGGGACCGGATTCTCTGCCCCCCAGGCTGCTCCCAAGAGGAGGAGCCCTTCAGAACCTGGGGTCGGTGGTGCCTGAGCAGATCTTTCTGCCTCCACCAGACCCTGAGGGGTTGGTCCTGTCTCACCCCTCGAGGTCTTTGCAGGCTTCGTGTGTCGTTGCCCCTCAGGCTCTGTCAAGGGTTGGTGCCTCCTGCAGGGATCCCGAGCGAAGGATCCGGAGGAAGATCCACCAGTGCTCCTGGGGTCCACTGGAGGGGTTTCCCCGGGTCCTCCGCTCGTAGAGGAGCTTTTGAGGGACCTGGTTTAAGGGAGGATGGGTGAGGATGGACTCAGTGGTCTCAAAGGTCTTTTCCAACGGGAAGATTCTGTGATTCCACATGCAGGGGGCTGGGGCTGTGCTGAGGGCTTCGGCTCTGGCTGAGGGAGGACAGGCTGGGAGAGTTGGGGTTGTTCAGACTGGAGAGGAGAAGGCTGTGGGGGGACCTTAGAGCAGCCTCCCAGGACTGAAAGGGGCTCCAGGAAAGCTGGGGAGGGGCTCTGGATCAGGGAGTGCAGGGATGGGATGAGGGGAAGGGTTTTGAGCTGAAAGAGGGAAGATTGAGATGAGATCTTGGGGAGAAATGTTTTGGAGTGAGGGTGGGGAGGCCCTGGGCCAGGTTGCCCAGAGAAGCTGTGGCTGCCCCATCCTTTGAGGTGTTGAAGGTTGGGTTGGATGGGGCTTGGAGCATCCTGAGGTGTCCCTGCCCATGGCAGGGTGTGGCACTGGATGGGCTTTGAGGTCCCTCCCAACCCAAACCACATTGCCCAGCACCCATGTCCTGGGCTGCACCCAGAGCAGTGGGAGCAGAGGGGAGGGAGGGGGTTCTGCCCCTCTGCTCCGCTCTGGGGAGACCCCACCTGGAACCCTGGGTCCTGCTCTGGAATCCCCAACAGCAGAAGGAGATGGAGCTGTTGGAGCGGGGCCAGAGGAGGCCACGGAGATGATCCAAGGGCTGGAGCCTCTCTGCTGTGAGGACAGGCTGGGAGAGTTGGGGTTGTTCAACTGGAGAGGAAAAGGCTCTGGGGAGACCTTAGAGCAGCCTCCCAGGACTGAAAGGGGCTCCAGGAAAGCTGGGGAGGGGCTCTGGATCAGGGAGTGCAGGGATGGGATGAGGGGGAAGGATTTTGAGCTGAAAGAGGGGAGATTGAGATGAGATCTTGAGGAGAAATGTTTTGCTGTGAGGGTGGGGAGGCCCTGGCCCAGGTTGCCCAGAGCAGTGGTGGCTGCCCCATCCCTGGAGGTGTTGAAGGTTGGGTTGGATGGGGTTTGGAGCCCCCTGATCCAGTGGGAGGTGTTCCTGCCCATGGCAGGGGGTTGGAACTGGATGATCTTTGAGGTCCCAGATCTTTCAGGTCCCTTCCAAGCCAACCCAGTCCATGATTCTCTCGGCATTGTCAGAGTTGACGCCGTCACTGTTCCCTGGGGAGCTGTTCCAGCCCAAAGCATTCTGTGCTTCTGTGACCTCCAGGTGGTTCCTCCCCGGGGGCCGGGTGAGGGGTGCTTTGGGAGAGGGGGGGCTGTTGGCAGCCGGGGTGGCTCCAGCTGGGCCTCACCCATCAGGGCTTTGTTTGGCAGCACCATTTGTCCTTTCCCAGTTGTGGCCAGATCGATCCGTGCTGGGGGAACGAGCAGTGGGGACCTGGGGTGGTTTAGCCTGGAGAAGAGGAGGCTGAGGGGAGACAACTCCCACTGGATCAGGGGGCTCCAAGCCACATCCAACCTGCCCTTCAACACCTCCAGGGATGGGGCAGCCACAGCTTCTCTGGGCAACCTGGGCCAGGGCCTCCCCACCCTCACAGCAAAACATTTCTCCTCAAGATCTCATCTCAATCTCCCCTCTTTCACCCCAAAACCCTTCCCTCTCATCCCATCCCTGCACTCCCTGATCCAGAGCCCCTCCCCAGCTTTCCTGGAGCCCCTTTCAGTCCTGGGAGGCTGCTCTAAGGTCTCCCCAGAGCCTTCTCCTCTCCAGGCTGGAGAACCCCAACTCTCCCAGCCTGTTCTTGTACAGGAGGAGGTCCAGCCCTTGGATCTCCTCATCATTGACCTCATCCCTGTCCACAACTGCCTGAGAGGAGGTTGTGGGGAGGGGGGTTGGTGTCTTCTACCCAGTGACAGGAGATGGGATGATGGGGATGACCTCAGGTTGCCCTAGGGCAGGGTCAGATTGGCCATCAGGAAGGATTCCTTCCTGGAAAGGGTTCTCAGGCCCTGGCAGAGGCTCCCAGGGAGGGGTTTGAGTCCCAGGTTGAGGGTGGATGAGTTTTTGATGGACAGGGTTTAGTGGATTCTGGATGCAGTTTCACTCGATCGTCTCCAAGGTCTTTTCCAACGGGAAGACTCCCTGCCCCCTATGCCATTCCACGGTGGCACTTCCCCATGCTTTTCCCTGTCCCCTCGTGCCGTGTCCACCTGCTGTTTCCCACTGTCGTGGCTGTGGCTGTTGCTTCGTGTGAGCTTGGCTCTCCCTGTGCCCCCCGTGCCCCCCGTGCCCGCCGTGCCCGCCGTGCCCTCGCTGTCGCTGTGGTTCTGACTGACTGTGCTGTCTCTGTCTGTCTCCACCTCAGCCTGACCTGGAGGACCAAGCAGCGGTACGAACACCTTTTTCCATTCCTTGGCCCCATCTCCTCCTTAGTGACCTCATCTTTGAGGGATGTCCAAGCCCTGCTCATCCCACGCAGCCGGGAACGCGCTCCGGGGGAAAAGGGGGTCGTGTTCCTGCACCCCATCCCCATCCTTCCCATCTCCTGGGGGTTGTTGAAAACGGGGTGACCTGGTCTTGGAGACCAGGTCAGGGGTGGTAGATCTGTGGAGTTCTGGGTGGTTGTGGTGCCGTGAGCTCTGGTGGCTCCAGAGGGATGAGAGAGGAGGTGGGCTGAGAGCCGAAAGGTGCTGTTGCAGAGCTGTCTTCTCCCCAGAGGAGGTGGAGGAGGAGGAGGAGAGGGTCAGGGGTCTGATCCTGCAGCCTGGAGAGAGGCTGGGGACACGCAGGCTGTCCCAATCCACTGGGCATGAGCCCAGGTGGCACCAGAAATGGTGTGGAAGCAGCAGCAGTGATGCTGTGCACAGTCTGTCCGTGCCCAGGAGCTGTCAGAGCTTGGAATCCCTGCTTGGGCAGAGCATCCTGTCCTCCAGGAGAGGTGCAGAGCTGGTGCTGCTCCTGGGCATGAAATAGGTGAGGTGTTCCCTCTGGTTGTGAGGTCCTGGAGAGCCCTCATGAGCTGCATCATGGTGGGGGTCTCAGGGCCTTCTCCAGCCATCCAGAGGTGCTCCTGCTGGCTGTTCCCAAAGCTCCTGTTCCTGCCCTCTGCCCACATCCCCAGCAGAGCAGGAGCTTCTCTCCCTGCAGCCTGGAGAGAGGCTTGGGGCACACAGTCTGCTCCAATCCACTGGGAATGAGCTCAGATGGCACCAGAATGCCCTGGGAGCAGCAGCAGTGATGCTGTGCACGGTCTGTCTGTGCCCAGGAACTGTCAGAGCTTGGACTCCGTGCCTGGGCAGAGCATCCTGTCCTCCAGGAGAGGTGCAGAGCTGGTGCTGCTCCTGGGCATGGGATGGCAGAGCTTTTCCCTCCCGTTGTGAGGTCCTGGAGAGCCCTCGTGAGCTGCATCGTGGTGGGGGTCTCAGGACCTTCTCCAGCCATCCAGAGGTGCTCCTGGAGAGAGGCTGGGGGCACGCAGGCTGTCCCAGTCCACTGGGAATGAGTCCAGGTGGCACCAGAATGCCCTGGGAGCAGCAGCAGTGGTGCTGTGCCCCCACACCCATGGCCTACGAGGGTTGTGCCCCCACACCCTGACCCCGTTCTCCGCAGGGGGGATGGACCTGGCTGGTCCTCAGGTTCTGCTCCTCAGGCCTGGCTGGGGTGGGCACCCCGTGACCAGGTGTGTTTTCTCTTGCAGAGGACCATCTCCCTGGGAGCAGGGGACAGGCAGGTGATCCAGACCCCCATCAACGACTCTCTCCCCGTCAGCAGCTGCAGCGTCGCGCTGCTCTTCCGCCAGCTCGGTGAGACTTCTCCCCACAGCTCCTTCTCATCGGCTCCGGGGCCCGAGTGGAGGCCTCGGCACAGCCAGGACACGGATCTGGGAGAGCAAGACCAGAGGAGTCCACAAAGATGGTCATAGAATCATAGAATCGTGGAATCACCTGGTTGGGAAAGACCTCTGAGATCATCGAGTCCAATCATCCCTGTCCAATACTGACCCAGATCCCTGAGCACCTCAGCTCTGGAACCCACCAGGAATGGGGACTCCTGGGAGCCTCTGCCAGGGCCTGAGAACCCTTTCCAGGAAGGAATCCTTCCTGATGGCCAATCTGACCCTGCTCTGGGACACCTTGAGGTCATCCCCATGATCCCATCTCCTGTCCCTTGGGAGAAGAGACCAACCCCCCCTCCCCACAGCCTCCTCTCAGGCAGTTGTGGACAGGGATGAGGTCAATGATGAGATCCAAGGGCTGGAGAACCTCTGCTGTGAGGACAGGCTGGGAGAGTTGGGGTTGTTCAGCCTGGAGAGGAGAAGGCTCTGGGGGGACCTTAGAGCAGCCTCCCAGGACTGAAAGGGGCTCCAGGAAAGCTGGGGAGGGGCTTTTTCCAAGGGCCTGGAGTGACAGGACAAGGGGGAACGGCTTTAAACTGGAAGGGGGAGATTGAGATTGGACATTGGGAAGGAATTCTTCACCATGAGGGTGGGGAGGTCCTGGCCCAGGTTGCCCAGGGAAGCTGTGGCTGCCCCATCCCTGGAGGTGTTGAAGGCCAGGTTGGATGGGGCTTGGAGCCCCCTGATCCAGTGGGAGTTGTCCTGGAGGGGGAACTGGATGGGCTTTGAGGTCCCTTCCAAGCCAACCCATTCTCTGGTTCTGTGAAATCCAGCTGGCCCTGGGCTGGAGTTCCCTCCAGGTCCTTTCCCACCGCTCTCCTCAGCCCGGCTGGGCAGCCCTGGGCTCTCTTCGAGCCGCTGCCACCCCACGCCGAGCCTTTCCCTTACCCAGGGGACTGGCAGCTCTCCAGGCCCTGGGCGCCCAGAGGAGGCCAGATCTGATGTGGCACAACCTGGGTGGCAGGGAGGGGTTCCCAGGGGTGCTCTGATGAAAGGACACGGATGAAGGGTGGCAGAAGAGGGGTTTCCTTCGGGAGAGCACATCCCTGGGTGTCCCAGAACCGGCTTTCTGGGAGGGTGCTGAGCTCCACTGATGTGCAGGATGTGGAGATGAGGAGTGGGATCCTCCTTGAGCAGCTGAGGGCCCTGGGGGTGTTTCAGCCTGGAGAAGAGGAGGCTGAGGAGAGAGGAGAAATCCTCTGAGGAGAGGCTGAAGGCACTGGGTCTGTTCATCTGGAGAAGAGGAGACTGAGGAGGGACCTCAGAGCTGCTTCCTCAGCAGGGGAGGAGGAGGAGCAGGCGCTGAGCTCTTCTCTCTGGTGAGCAAGGACAGGAGCCCAGGGAAGGGCAGGAAGATGGGCCAGGGCAGGGTTGGCTTGGACACCAGGAGAAGGTTCTTCCCCCAGAGCAGAGCAGAGCAGAGGGTGGTGGAGCCCTGGAACAGCTCCCCAGGGAAGCAGTCCCAGCCTGACAATATTCCAGCAGGGTTTGGCCAAGGCCCTCAGCCCCACAGGGTGACTGTTGGGGTTGTCCTGTGCAGGGCCAGGAGTTGGACTGGATGGGCCTGGTGGGTCCCTTCCAGCTCAGGACATTCCATGGTTCTAAGGCCTCGTCACTCTCTGCAGCTCCTGGAAAGGAGGTTGGAGCCAGGTGGGGGTCGGGCTCTGCTGCCAAGAAACAAGGGATAGGACACAAGGAAATGGCCTCAGGCTGCACTAGGAGAGGTTTAGATTGGATATTGGGGAAAATGTCTTCATGGAAAGAGTGCTGAAGCCCTGGAAAAAGCTTCCCAGGGCAGTGGTGGAGTCTCCATCCCTGGAGGGGTTCAAAAAACACGTGGCCGTGGCTCTTGGGGACAGGGTTGGGTCCTCACGGTGGGGTTGGGCTGGATGAGCTTGGAGATGTCCTCCGAGCCCAGGGATTCTGTGATCCCACGGGTCCAGCTCAGGTGGGGGTTCCTTTCTGAGCACCCTCCTCTCCTCCCCAGGCATCACCAACGTCCTGTACCTCTTCTGCGCGGCTCTGACGGAGCACAAGATCCTCTTCCTCTCCAGCAGCTACCAGAGGCTGACCGACGCCTGCCGCGCGCTCCTGGCGCTCATGTTCCCCCTCAAGTACAGGTGAGGGGACCCCACAGCCCCTCCAGGGAGGTCTCAGCTCCTGCTGCCTCTCCCACCTCCCCCTGGCACGCTCCCAGCTGCTCCTTTGGGTGCTGCTGGTGAAATGGGGGGGGCAGGTGAATTCCCACTGCTCTGTTGGAAGCCCCTTTCCTGTAGCTTTTGGGGTGCCAGGTGGTGCCACTCCAGAGCGTGGCCACGGCAGGGAAGCGGTGAGGACCTTCCAGCCCTGCCTCCTCCTCCTCCCCAGGGCAAGACTGGGAGCAGAAAGCGAGGTGTTGCCAGCAGGGTCTGAGCTCCAGAAGGTGCCAACACACTGTTTTAGGCCGTGGGGCCTCTTGAGAGCCCCTCAGGCTGTGGGTTGTGCCCATGGGACCATCTGGAGGTGGTTCTGTCCAGAATCCATCCCTTTTCCCTTTTCCCAGCCACGCTGCAGGCTGGAAAGAACAAGAGACACAGGTCTTGCGTCACCTGGCACCCCCTGTCCCAGCCCATGGCACAAATCCTCACGGAGCAGGGAGCAGGGAGGGTGTGCAGAGGGACCTGGAGAACCTGGATCCATGGGCTGGAGGGCAGGAAGGGTGTGCAGGATCCCTGGCACCCTGCTCACCCCATCCCCAGGAGCTGGTGGTGCCCCTGTCCTGTTGGGCTCAGGCAGGGAGCTGCCTCTGGGCACAGCTCCCAGGTAGGAGGGCAGGGATAGATGGGCCATTGTTGGTGCCACCTCCTGCAGCAGAGTTTCCATAGCCCTGCCGGACCCCCTGGCCACGGAAAAGCTATTTCTGTCCCAAAGAGAGCTTTGTTTTGGAGTGAAATTGCTCTGCTGGAAACCTCTCCCTCGGTCTGACTTCGATTGTAGCTCCATTGGCAGAAAACCAAGAGGGTCAATGACCACGTCAGCTTGGGAACCTCCTGTCCAGAGGGCTGGGACCAAGCCAGCCTTCCTGGGCACGGAGTCACCCCTCTGCAGGGGGGGTTGGCCAACTAGATGGTCTTAAGGTCCCTTCCAACCCAACACATTCCTGTCTGTAGGTGAGGAACCTGCTCGGGACAGGTTGCAGAGCTGGGGAGTCACCAACCACCTGGAGCTTCACCAGGGCAAGGGTTGGGTTCTGCACCCAGGACACAGCAACCCCGGGTGTCCTCAGGGAGCAGGGAGGGAGAGGCTGGAGAGCAGCCCTGAGGAGAGGGATCTGGGGGTTCTGGTCAAGGTGACCACGAGCCACCAGCAAGCCCTGGCAGCCAAGAGGGCAACCGTGTCCTGGGGGGCATCAACCCAGCATCGCCAGCCGGGCCAGGGAGGGGATTGTCCTGCTCTGCTCTGCTCTGGGGAGGCCCCACCTCGAGCATTGGGGGCAGTTTGGGGCACCCCAGGATCCAAAGGGCATCAAAGCCCTGGAGAGTGTCCAGAGGAGGCCCCAAAGGTGGGGAAGGGTCTGGAGGAGAAATCCCATGAGGAGAGGCTGAAGGCACTGGGTCTGTTCATCTGGAGAAGGGGAGACTGAGGGGGGACCTCAGAGCTGCTTCCTCAGCAGGGGAGGAGGAGGAGCAGGCGCTGAGCTCTTCTCTCTGGTGAGCAAGGACAGGAGCCCAGGGAAGGGCAGGAAGATGGGCCAGGGCAGGGTTGGCTTGGACACCAGGAGAAGGTTCTTCCCCCAGAGCAGAGCAGAGCAGAGGGTGGTGGAGCCCTGGAACAGCTCCCCAGGGAAGCAGTCCCAGCCTGACAATATTCCAGCAGGGTTTGGCCAAGGCCCTCAGCCCCACGCAGTGACTGTTGGGGTTGTCCTGTGCAGTTGGACTGGATGAGCCTGGTGGGTCCCTTCCTGCTCAGGACGTTCCATGGTCCCATGGGTGGCTGCAGCGCTGCTCTCTCTCACTTGCAGTTTCACCTATGTGCCCATCCTGCCCGCACAGCTCCTCGAGGTCCTGAGCACCCCAACACCCTTCATCATCGGAGTCCACTCCATCTTCCAGTCGGAGACACAGGAGCTGGTGAGAGTCTCTTTACCCTTGTGCCAGGAGCAGGGGTGGCCCAAGGGACGAGGGGACAATGTGCCAGCAGCAGCCTGGATGGACTTGGGATGTCCCTCCCAACCCAACCCATTCCATGATTCCATGATTCTAATTTGCCATCAACCAGAACCCCCAGATCCCATCCCTGGAGGTGTTCAAGGCCAGGTTGGATGGGGCTTGGAGCCCCCTGATCCAGTGGGAGGTGTCCCTGCCCATGGCAGGGGGTGGGACTGGGTGGTCTTTGAGGTCTCTTCCAACCCAACCCTTTCCAAAGTTTTAAGGTTCTGTGGGTCCAATCCAAACTGAAAGGAGCTCCCATGCAGCCTCTGGCACATTTTCTCCAGCTGGAGACCGTGGTGTTGGGTCAAGGTCAACCTGTGCCACCTCCCAAAGACAGTTGAGGAGCTGAGAACCTCAGCTCTTGGGGAAAGGCTGCTGGGCTTTGTCCACCTGTAGAGATTCCCTCAGCCAGGACCTCACCCGTGCTCCACCTGGAGCTTGGGGTGAGGAAATCTGCTTCCTTCTCCTGCCAGGTTGTTCCCCCCTGGCCACCTTTGTTGTGGGAAGTGATGGATTTCCATCATGGCTTGGAAAAGATGGATTTTATTGACAGTAGATCAGGAGAAGATGATTTCTGAGGGCCTGAGTGCTCTTGGAGGGAGGAGGAGAGGCTCCATTCCTGACCCCTCCTGTCCTGAGCTGCCCTTGGCCCTTTGATCGCTCTCTGTGTCCATCAGGAGGTGGTGGGACAGGTTCAGGAGGCCCTGGGCTTGTCTCACCCATTTCCTTCCACTCCCAGCTGGATGTGGTCATCGCAGACCTGGATGGTGGCACCGTCAACGTCCCCGAGTGTGTCCACATCCCCCTGCTCCCCGAACCCCTGCTCCAGCAGACCCGGGAGGCCCTCTCCATGGTGAGTGCCACAGCTTTTGGTCCCCTCTGGGGGCTGCCAACGCCTTGGGAAGGACCCAGGGGAGGTGGGAATGGAGTCCAGGGACCCCTCGGAGTTTCCCCGACAGCAGAAGGAGATGGAACTGTTGGAGCAGGTCCAGAGGAGACCACGGAGATGATCCAAGGACTGGAAAACCTCTGCTGTGAGGACAGGCTGGGAGGGTTGGGATTGTTCAACTGGAGAGGAGAAGGCTCTGAGGGGACCTTAGAGCAGCCTCCCAGGACTGAAAGGGGCTCCAGGAAAGCTGGGGAGGGGCTCTGGATCAGGGAGTGCAGGGATGGGATGAGGGGAAGGGTTTTGAGCTGCAAGAGGGGAGATTGAGATGAGATCTTGGGGAGAAATGTTTTGCTGTGAGGGTGGGGAGGCCCTGGCCCAGGTTGCCCAGAGCAGTGGTGGCTGCCCCATCCCTGGAGGTGTTGAAGGGCAGGTTGGATGGGGCTTGGAGCCCCCTGATACAGTGGGAGGTGTCCCTGCCCATGGCAGGGGTTGGCACTGGATGGGCTTTGAGGTCCCTTCCAACCCAACCCATCCCATGGTTCTACGACTCTCACTTGCCATCAACCAGAACCCCCAGATCCCATCCCTGGAGGTGTCCAAGGCCAGGTTGGATGTGGCTTGGAGCCCCCTGATCCAGTGGGAGGTGTCCTGGGTTGGAACTGGATGGCTTTGAGGTCCCTTCCAAGCCAACCCATTCTATGATTCCATGATTCTCTAACCTTGAAGTCCTTCTGGCCACATCTCAGGAGACCTTTCCTGATCCGGCGGTGGTGGCAGGGCTGGGGCAGGGATTCTCCTGTCCAAGGTTTCTGGAATCATGTCCTTGGTCACGGTCCCTGGACCCGAAGCTGCTGCAGCCCCAAGGCTGCTCTGGCAGCTCCGGTGTTCCCAGAGCCTCTGGGGTTAGCACAGCCCTGAGGAACCAACGCTCCATGGTTCAGCCTCTGCTCCAAGGCTGTGGTTGGAGGAGCAGGGGGACCTTCTCCTGCAGAACCAAGGCCTCCAGCAGAACCTGGGCATTGGGCTCCGCAGAGGGACCTGGATGCATGGGCTGGAGGGCAGGAAGGGTGTGCAGAGGGACCTGGAGAACCTGGATCCATGGGCTGGAGGGCAGGAAGGGTGTGCAGAGGGACCTGGAGAACCTGGATCCATGGGCTGGAGGGCAGGAAGGGTGTGCAGAGGGACCTGGAGAACCTGGATCCATGGGCTGGAGGGCAGGAAGGGTCTGCAGAGGGACCTGGAGAACCTGGATCCATGGGCTGGAGGGCAGGAAGGGTGTGCAGAGGGACCTGGAGAACCTGGATCCGTGGGCTGGAGGGCAGGAAGGGTGTGCAGAGGGACCTGGAGAACCTGGATCCGTGGGCTGGAGGGCAGGAAGGGTGTGCAGAGGGACCTGGAGAACCTGGATCCATGGGCTGGAGGGCAGGAAGGGTGTGCAGAGGGACCTGGCCAGGTGGTGGGGTTGGGGTGGGGTTGGACTGGATGAACTTGGAGGTCTTTTCTTGATGATTCCTCCCTTCAGTGATTCTCTCTCTGATCCATGGTGGTTCCCTCCCTGTAGTTTGTTCCCAAGCCCTCAGCCCTTTCCCATGGGGGCAGTTGGGTCCCAGGGGAAGCTGCTTTGCCTTTTCCAGCCGTGAAGGCCAAGATTCCCTTGGGAACCCCTTTGTGCTCCCTCTGTGCAGGTCCTGGACCCGGAGCTGGAGGTGGCGGATCTCGCCTTCCCCCCTTCCACCATCTCTGCCTCTTCTCTCAAGATGCAGGTGAGTGGGGCAGGGGGGCACCGAGGGCATCCCCAGGGGGGCACGGAGGGCATCCCCAGGGGGGCACGGAGGGTATCCCCAGGGGGGCACCAAGGGCATCCCTGGGGGGACACCGAGGGCATCCCCAGGGGGACACCGAGGGTATCCCCAGGGGGACACCGAGGGCATCACCAAATGATACCAAGGGCATCACCAGGGGGACTCCAAGGACATTACCAAGGTGACACAAAGCACCTCACCAAGGTGACACTAAGGGCATCCCCAAGGTGGCACCAAAGGCATCACCAAGGTGACACCAAGGGCTTTACCAAGGTGAGACCAAACACATCACTAAGGTGACACCAAGTGACACCAAGGGCATCACAATGTTGACACCAAGGGCATCGCCAAGGTGGCACCAAACACATCCCCATGGTGACACCAAGGACATCACCAAGGTGACACCAAGGGCATCTCCAAGGTGACACCAAGCACTTCACTCAAGGTGACACCAAGGACATCAAGGTGGCACCAAGTGGCACCAAGTGACACCAAGCACTTCACCAAGGTGAGACCAAACCCATCACTAAGGTGACACCAAGGACATCACTCAAGGTGACACCAAGGACATCACCAAAGTGGCACCAAGGGCATCACTAACGTGACACCAAGGACATTACCAAGGTGACACTGAACTCATCACCAGGGTGACACTAAGGGCATCACCAAGGTGACACCAAGAATTTCACCAAGGTGTCACCAAAGGCATCCCCAAGGTGACATTGAACCCATCACCAAGGTGACACCAAGGTGACACCAAGCACTTCACTCAAGGTGACACCAAGGACATCACCAAAGTGGCACCAAGGGCATCACAAAGGTGACACCGAACCCATCACCAAGGTGACACCAAACACCTCACCAAGGTGACACCAAGCACTTCACTCAAGGTGACACCAAAGGCATCACTAAAGTGACACCAAGGACATCACCAAAGTGACACCGAGGGCATCCCCAAGGTGACACCAAACCCATCACCAAGGTGACACCAAGGACATTGCCAAAGTGACACCAAACACCTCACCAAGGTGACACCAAGCACTTCACTCAAGGTGACACCAAGCACATCCCCAAAGTGACACCAAGGACATCCCCAAGGTGACACCGAACCCATCACCAAGGTGACACCAAGCACTTCACCGAGGTGACACCAGGTTTGGGCCCATCAGCCAATCCCAGAGGCTGGAGAAGTCCCTTTTCCATCCTGAGGGACGCTGGCAGGGGGTGGCAGTGCCTCCCGTCGTGGCCTTTCCCCTGGAATCTCCACCAGGTTTCCTGCCCCGCTCAGACCCCTGAGGCGTGGTTTGATCCCTGGGGTTAAATCCTGACCCACCCTCTGCCCCAGCACCCTGTGACCACCCTGTGACCACCCTGTGACCACCCTGTCCTTCCCATCCGTGCAGGATAAGGAGATCCGCGCCGTCTTCCTCCGCTTGTTTGCGCAGCTGCTCCAGGGCTATCGCTGGTGTCTCCACATCATCCGCATCCACCCCGAGCCCGTCATCCGCTTCCACAAGGTGGGACACGGGAGGAGGAACCTCCAGGAACCTCCAACCTGCTGGATCTTCCTGGATGATCCTCCGAGGGAGGTCCTGGGCAGGAATGATGGGATGGGGGTGGCATTGCCAGGAGACAGGATGGAGAGGTGGGGCTGTGGGAACTTCCTGAGGTTCAACAAGGCCAAGGGAAAGGTCCTGCACCTGGGTCAGAACAATGCCAAGCACGAATCCAGGTGGAGAATGGATTGGGATCAGCCATGAGGAGAAGGACTTGGGGAGCTGGGGGAGGAGAAGCTCCACAGGAGCCACAACGAGCACTCCCAGCCCAGAAACCCCCCGTGTCCTGGGCTGCACCCAGAGCAGTGGGAGCAGAGGGGAGGGAGGGGGTTCTGCCCCTCTGCTCCGCTCTGAGGAGACCCCACCTGGAGCCCTGGGTCCAGCTCTGGAATCCCCAACAGCAGAAGGAGATGGAGCTGTTGGAGCGGGTCCAGAGGAGGCCATGGAGATGATCCAAGGGCTGGAGCCCCTCTGCTGTGAGGACAGGCTGGAGAGCTGGGGTTGTTCAGCCTGGAGAGGAGAAGACTCTGGGGGGACCTTAGAGCAGCCTCCCAGGACTGAAAGGGGCTCCAGAAAAGCTGGGGAGGGGCTCTGGATCAGGGAGTGCAGGGATGTGATGAGCGGGAAGGGTTTTGAGCTACAAGAGGGGAGATTGAGATGAGATCTTGGGGAGAAATGATTTCCTGTGAGGGTGGGGAGGCCCTGGCCCGGGTTTCCCAGAGCAGTGGTGGCTGCCCCATCCCTGGAGGTGTTGAAGGCCAAGTTGGATGTGGCTTGGAGCCCCCTGATCCAATGGGAGGTGTCCCTGCCCATGGCAGGGGGTGGCACCGGCTGGGCATTGAGGTCCCTTCCAACCCAACCCATTCCATGATCCTATGAAATGCTCTCAGCATCCTCAGCAGCCGTGGGGCTGGAGGAGAGACATTCCCAGCTCTTCTGTGCCCGGGTGGCTCGTGAAGCCTGTGACACCAGGCAGAAACAGGAGCTGGGAGAGAGCAGGCAACGGTCCTGCTGGAGAAGATGTGAGGATGTCAGGATCACACGCTGAAAATGAGTCAACAAAGTCACATTTGTGACAGAAAATGGTAAACATTGCCGGATTTACAATTAGCAGCCTCGTGATGGAACCTCTCTGCTGTGAGCAACAGGGTGGGTTCCAGCTGCTTTGAGGAACAGACTTAGAAGCACAGAGTGCCCTGAGCTGGAAGGGACCCACCAGGCCCATCCAGTCCATCTCCTGGCTCTGCACAGGACAACCCCGTGGGGCTGAGGGCCTTGGCCAAACCCTGCTGGAATATTGTCAGGCTGGGACTGCTTCCCTGGGGAGCTGTTCCAGGGCTCCACCACCCTCTGCTCTGCTCTGCTCTGGGGGAAGAACCTTCTGGTGTCCAGCCGGGGTGGCCGGTGCCGGGACGTGGGTGCTGATGGTGGTTGCTCTGCTCTCTCCTCCTCCAGGCTGCTTTCCTTGGCCAGAGGGGGCTGACAGAGGACGATTTCCTCACCAAGGTGCTGGAGGGCATGGCCTTTGCCGGCTTCGTCACCGAGCGCGGCGCTCCCTACCGCGGCATTGACCTCTTCGACGAGGTGAGGGGCACCCGGGGAGCTGCACCCCCTGAGACCCCCACAGGGGAAGGACCTGGAGCTGTTGGAGCAGGTCCAGAGGAGGCCATAGAGATGATCCAAGGGCTGGAGCCCCTCTGCCGTGAGGACAGCCTGGAGAGGAGAAGACTCTGGGGGGACCTTAGAGCAGCCTCCCAGGACTGAAAGGGGCTCCAGGAAAGCTGGGGAGGGGCTTTTTCCAAGGGCCTGGAGTGACAGGATGAGGAAGAACGGCTTTAAACTGGAAGGGAGAGATTGAGATTGGACATTGGGAAGAAATTCTTCACTGTGATGGTGGGGAGGCCCTGGCCCAGGTTGCCCAGAGCAGTGGTGGCTGCCCCATCCCTGGAGGTGCTGAAGGCCAGGTTGGATGTGGCTTGGAGCCCCCTGATCCAGCAGGAGGTGTCCCTGCCTTTGGGCTTTGAGGTCCCTTCCAACCCAAACCCATTCCATGGTTCCCAACGTGTCCTCACTCTGCTCGGCTCCTCCTGCCCCTCCAGGACCTGCTGTGACTGCGGCTGCAGCATCGCCCTTGGGGATGGGGATGGAGATGGGATGGGATGGAGATGGGATGGGATGGGATGGGATGGGATGGGATGGGATGGGATGGGATGGGATGGGATGGGATGGGATGGGATGGGATGCGATGGGATGGGATGCGATGAGATGAGATGGGAAGGGTGGCCCAGTCCTGCTGCTTCTCTCTCATCCCCTCTTCTCCTCCCAGCTCGTGGCTTATGAAGTGAAGCGGATGCGTGCGGAAGAGGGGAACAAGCAGAAGGTCCTGAGGCACATCAAGGAGCTGGCAGAGAAGCTTTACAAGAACGTGAGTCCTGAAGCACAGGAGGAGGAACCTGGGCCGAGGAGGAACGGGAGAGCCCGAACTGGAGGCCTCTGTCCATCCCTAAACTCTCACTGGTGGTGTCCGATCCCATCCCACCAGTGTCTGGAAACCTCCTCATGGAGCCAGAAGTGGCTGGAGATGCGAGGATTCCTCAGCTGGAAGTGGTGTGGGCACCAGGTCACTGCTCTGGAGCTACTGTCTTGCTTGAGTGGGCCAGCAAAGGTCCACGAGGGGCCCTGGACCACGTCAGGATGGAGCTCCTGCGTGGGCTTTGGTGTCCAGGGGCAAAGAGAGCTCTCCCTGTGGGTCCTGGGAGAGGAGAAGGGTTCCCAGAGGAGCAGGGTGGGTCCAGGGGTTGTAGATCTTAGCTGGGAGAGCGTTTGGCCTCAGAGGAGTGCTGGAGGAGGCCTCTCTTGGAGCCCTTCTTCTGGAGGAGGAGAGGGAGATGTCCACACACACCTGAAAAGCCTCTCGTCCTCGCCAGGAGAACCCATACCCCGCGGTGACCATGCACAAGGTGCAGAAGCCCACGGAAGGCTCTCACCTGCGACTCCACCAGAAGCCTTTTCCCCGCCTGGACGAGGGGACGGTGCAGTGGATCATCGACCAGGGCACGGCCAAGCTGCAGGCGGCACCGCCCGCCGTGAGGGCGGAGAAGAAATGCATGGTGCCATCGGGACCCCCCATCGGTGGGTGGGCACGGGGCACCTCACCTTGAGCACCTGTGGACCCCTCCAGGGGTGGGGACTCCACCACCTCCCTGGGAGCCTCTGCCAGGGATGAGAACCCTTTCCAGGAAGGACTTTTTCCCAATATCCAACCTAAACCTTCCCTGGGGCAAGTTGAGGTCATCCCCATCATCCCATCTCCTGTCCCTTGGGAGAAGAGACCAACCCCCCCTCCCCACAGCCTCCTCTCAGGCAGTTGTGGACAGGGATGAGGTCTCCCCTCAGCCTTCTCTTCTCCAGACCAAACCCCCCCAGGGCCCTCAGCCCTTCCCACAACCCCTGCTCTCCAGACCCTTCCCCAGCTCCGGTCCCTTCTCCGGATGCGCTCCAGCCCCTCAAGGTCCTTCTTGTAGTGAGGGGCCCAACCCTGACCCCAGGATTGGAGGTGCTGAGTGCAGGGGGACGATCCCTGCCCTGCTCCTGCTGCCACCCTAGGGCTGATCCAAGCCAGGGTGCTTGGTCCCCTGGGCCACTGCTGGCTCAGGTTCAGCCCCTGCCAACCAACACCCCCAGGGCCTTCTCCTCCAGGGCCTTTCCAGCCGCTCTTCCCCAAGCCTAGAGCTGCTTGGGGTTGTTGTGTCCCAAGAGCAGGCACTTGGCTTTGTTGAACCTCATCCCGTTGGTCTCAGCCCATGGATCCAGGTTCTCCAGTTCCCTCTGCACACCCTTCCTGTCCCCCAGCCCATGGATCCAAGTTCTCCAGGTCCCATAACACTTGTTCTCCAGACCCTTCGCCAGCTCCGTTCCCTTCTCCGGACGCTCGCCAGCCCCTCGAGGTCCTTCTGGGAGTGAAGGGCCCAGACCTGCACCCAGGGTTCCAGGACCTGGAGGTAACAGGTGGTTCTCTCCCCAGCTGCCATCCTGGAGCGCAACGGCAACGCCTTGGCCAACAGCGCCCGTCGCCTGGAGGTCGTCAGGAACTGCATCTCCTATGTCTTCGAGAACAAGATGTTGGAAGCCAAAAAGGTGAGAGTGGCTCTTGGGGAGCGGTGGCCGAGGGGAGGAGAGGGGCTCTGCTCTGCCTTCCCTCCATGGTGAGCTGGAGAGGACATCCCCTGCCCATGCCCAGGTCTCTGCTGAGCAGCTCTGTTCCCGTCGTCTCTCAGCCCTGTTCCTCCTCGTCGTGGCCCTGGGCTTTGGGTTGATCAACCCAAACCCTCAGCTCAGCATCTCCCGGTGTCCCTCAGGGTCTGTCCAGTGGACATCAATGGGCTGGGGTCCATCCCCGGCCTGGTTGGGCTGGGACCACCCCAGGGCTTTGCTCCAGGTGGCCTGGGGTAGAGTCACTTGGTTGGGGAAGACCTTTGGGATCATCAAGTCCAACCATCCCTGTCCAATACTGACCCATCCTGAGCACCTCATCTCCTTGACTTCGGAACCCCTCCAGGGATGGGGACTCCACCACCTCCCTGGGAGACTCTGAGAACACTTTGGGTGAAGAATTTTTTCCTGATGTCCAGTCTGAACCTTCCTCCTCCTCTGCTCTGGTTCTGCTCCACAGTCGTGTGAGCTGTGAACACCCCGGTGTCACCAACATGGAACCATGGAATGGGTTGGGTTGGAAGGGACCTCAAAGCCCACCCAGTTCCAACCCCCTACCATGGGCAGGGACACCTCCCACTGGATCAGGGGACTCCAAGGCCCATCCAGCCTGGCCTTGGAACACCTCCAGGGATGGGATCTGGGGGTTCTGGTTGATGGAAAATTAGCATCATGGAAGTATGGAATGGGTTGGGTTGAAAGGGACTTCAAAACCCATCCAGTTCCAAGGCAAGGGCATGAGCAGGGACACTTCCCACTGGATCAGGGGCTCCAAGCCCCATCCAACCGGGTCAGAATGAGGAACCCCTCGTGAACCTTCTCACTGGGGTTCCCTCACCGTCTGCCCAGAGCAACCTTGGCCATCGCCTTCCCATCCCATGTCTTCTCCTTGCTCCTCAGTTGTTCCCCGCGGTCCTGCGCGCCATGAAGGGCCGAGCGGCGCGACACTGCCTGACCCAGGAGCTGAACCTCCACGTGCAGCAGAACCGGGCGGTGCTGGACCACCAACAGTTCGACTTCATCATCCGCATGATGAACTGCTGCCTGCAGGTAGGGCAGGGCTGGGGGGACCACGGCTGCTGGGAAGGAACCTGCAGGACACAGGGGTGGGAGCACCTCTGGGGGGCTGCCCGTGAGCCCTTGAGGTGATGGGGTCTGCTCAGTAGAACCATGAGTTGGAAGCGACCTCAAAGGCCATCCAGTTCCAACCCAGGACCCCTCCCACTGGATCAGGGAGCTCCAAGCCCCATCCAACCCAACCTTCAACACCTCCAGGGATGGGGCAGCCTGGGCCAGGGCCTCCCCACCCTCAATGTGAAGAATTTCTTCCCAATATCCAATCTCAATCTCCCCCTTCCAGTTTAAAGCCGTTCCCCCTCGTCCTGATACTCCAGACCCTTGGAAAAAGCCCCTCCCCAGCTTTCCTGGAGCCCCTTTCAGTCCTGGGAGGCTGCTCTAAGGTCCCCCCACAGCCTTCTCCTCTCCAGGCTGAACAACCCCAACTCTCCCAGCCTGTCCTCACAGCAGAGGTTCTCCAGCCCTTGGATCATCCATGGCCTCCTCTGGACCCACTCCAATAGTTCCATCTCCTTCTGGTGCTGGGGATTCCAGAGCTGGACCCAGGGCTCCAGGTGGGGTCTCCCCAGAGCAGAGCAGAGGGGCAGAACCCCCTCCCTCCCCTCTGCTCCCACTGCTCTGGGTGCAGCCCAGGACACGGGGGGTTTCTGGGCTGGGAGCGCTCGTTGGGGCTCCTGTGGAGCTTCTCCTCCCCCAGCACCCCAAGTCCTTCTCCTCAGGGCTGATCCCAATCCCATCATCCCCCATCCTGGATTGATAGTTGGGGCTGCCCTGACCGAGGTGCAGGACCTTGCCCTTGGCCTTGTTGAACCTTATGAGGGTCCCAGTTGGCAATGTATCTTTCTCAGTTCCCAGTTGCCAAAAGACAAGGCTCTGCAGGTCTGATCTGGGTGATGATGATGATAAATATGGTGCTGCTGCTGCTGATGGTGATGATGGTGATCATGATGGTGATGATGACGATGATGATGATAATGATGATGTTGATGGTGGTGATGGTGATGATGATGATGGCACAGTTGGTGTTGTATCTTCCTCAATTCCCAACTGCCAAAAGGGAAAGCTCTTCAGATCTGATCTGGATGATGATGATGATGATGATAATGATAATAATGATGATGATGACAACGATGAAGATGATGATGGGACAGTTGGTGTTGCATCTTTCTTAATTCCCAACTGCCAAAAGGAAAGGCTCTTCAGATCTGGTCTGGATGTTGTTGATGATGATGACGATGATGATGTTGGTGGTGGTGATGATAGTGGTGGTGATGATGATGATGACGATGATGATAATGATGATGGCGATGATGATGATGGTGGTGGTGGTGATGACGGTGATAATGATAATGATGATAGTGATGATGGTGATGATGATGATGGCACAGTTGGTGTTGTATCTTTCTCAATTCCCAACTGCCAAAAGGGAAAGCTCTTCAGATCTGATCTGGATGCTGCTGCTGCTGCTGATAATGATAATAATGATGATGATAATGACAATGATGATGATGATGATGATGTTAGTGGTGGTGGTGGTGATGGTGGTGGTGATGGCTGTGGTGATGATGATGATGATGTTGATGATGGTGGTGGTGATGATGATGATGGTGACTATGATGATGATAATGATGATGGTGATGATGATGATGGTACAGTTGGTATTGTATCTTTCTCTATTCCCAACTGCCAAAGGGGAAGGCTCTTCAGATCTGTCCTAGCTGGTGCTGATGGGGCACCTGATGACGTGTCGTTCTTAATTCCTCTCCCCATACCCTTGTGGCAAGGATTAGACCCATTGTCCTCAAAGCCATTGTTGCTGATTGGTTCCTCTCTACTCATAATTTGTCACCTTTCTCGTTTCAATAACTGAAGCCAACCTTGAGTTGACGGAGGAGCCAAGAGTTTTGACCTTTGGCTCTGGTTGCCCTCTGGTCTTTGCCCGTGGTGACCCCGTCCTGTGACCTCCCCTCTCTTCCACAGGACTGCACGGCCCTGGATGAGCACGGGATCGCGGCCGCTCTCCTGCCCCTGGTCACCGCCTTCTGCCGAGTGAGTCCCTGCTGCACCCTCCTCTCCTCACGGGTCCTGAACCCCACAGCCAGGCCGAGGGGGGGGGAATTGTCCTCTTGGTCCTTCTGGGACTGGAGGGTCCCGTTTGGTAGCTTCCAACTGTTGGCCATGTGCAGGACCTTGGCCTGGTTGAACCTCATGAGGGTCGCACAGGTCCACTTCTCCAACATGTCCAGGTCCCTCTGGATCACATCCTGTCCCTCTGGTGTCACCACTGCCCCACCCAGCTTGGTGTCATCTGCAAGTTAGACCACAATGAAACATGGACAAATATTGCACACGGGACTGTGACTTTCTCAGGGATGGGTCAGGAGTGGACAGTGATGGTTGGACTCGATGATCTCAAAGGTCTTTTCCAGCCAGATGTTCTATGAGGTGGCTGAGATCGTGCCCCCACCCCACCCCTCGATGACCCCAAGGACACCCCAAGCGCTGTAGAACAGCCACGAGGGAATGGTCCAAGGCCAGGAGGGAGCTGGGCTCAGGAACTGGGTTCAGGAACGTCTGGATGTGGAATCGGGAGCAACCAGACAAACGAGGTCCTCCCTGGACATCGACCACTGCAGAAGAGAGAGAGACCCTCGTGATCCCTGGGTTTCATACTGAATGTGACATCTAAGGGATGGAATCCTCTGTTGGCCACTTTGGGGTCACCTGTCCCGTCCACCCCTACCTCAGGTGTGGCCTTTTTCACCAGCTCGAGGGTGGCCTTGGTTACCCTTGGAATGAGGATAGACCGTGGCCCTCCTGCATCCCAAAGGTCCACGTTATCACCTCTGGAGAGAACCTGGCTGAGAAACAGGGAGTTGGCTTCCAGAAAACTATGTGAATGGAATCATAAAACCATGGAATGCCCTGAGCTGGAAGGGACCCACCAGGCCCATCCAGTCCAACTCCTGGCCCTGCACAGCACAACCCCAACAGTCACCCCGTGGGGCTGAGGGCCTTGGCCAAACCCTGCTGGAATATTGTCAGGCTGGGACTGCTTCCCTGGGGAGCTGTTCCAGGGCTCCACCACCCTCTGTTCTGCTCTGCTCTGTTCTGCTCTGGGGGAAGAACCTTCTCCTGGTGTCCAAGCCAACCCTGCCCTGGCCCATCTTCCTGCCCTTCCCTGGGCTCCTGTCCTTGCTCACCAGAGAGAAGAGCTCAGCGCCTGCTCCTCCTCCTCCCCTGCTGAGGAAGCAGCTCTGAGGTCCCCCCTCAGTCTCCTCTTCTCCAGATGAACAGACCCAGTGCCTTCAGCCTCTCCTCATGGGATTTCTCCTCCAAACCCTTCCCCAGCTTTGGGGCCTCCTCTGGACACTCTCCAGGGCTTTGATGTCCTTTGGATCCTGGGGTGCCCCAAACTGCCCCCAATGCTCGAGGTGGGGCCTCCCCAGAGCAGAGCAGAGCGGGACAATCCCCTCCCTGGCCCGGCTGGCGACGCCGTGGTTGTTATTTTAGACCAAGGCTGAGCCAGAGTCATCAAAACCACCCCAAATGTGACTCAAACCAGAACACCAAGAAGGGTTTGCAAGGAGTGCTTGGAGGAGCTCTGATGAAGCCCTGCTTGGCCACCTGAGGGGTTCCCCAGGTTGGAGAAGGGATGACGTGGAGAGGAGAGCTTGGCACAAAGGCCATGGATGAAGCTCTTCCACCTTCTTGTCCCCCAGAAGCTGAGCCCAGGCATCACGCAGTTTGCCTACAGCTGCGTGCAGGAGCACGTGGTGTGGACCAACATCCAGTTCTGGGAGGCCATGTTCTACTGCGACGTGCAGAACCACATCCGAGCCCTGTACCTGGACAGCAACGAGGAGAACCACACGGACGAGGTGAGGAGGGGATGGATTGGAGCACCCAGGCGGGTTGACCTTGGAGAGGGGAAGCTCTGCTGGGATCATCTGGAGAGTGAAAGCTCTGCTGGGTTTGAGTGGAGAGTGGAAGCTCCTCTGGGTTCATCTGGAGGGTGGAAGCTCTCCTGGGTTTACATGGAGAGTGGAAGCTCTGCTGGGATCATCTGGACAGTGGAAAATCTGCTGGGTTTATTTGAAGAGTTGAAGGGTCTCCTGAGTTTATCTAAAGAGTGGAAGCTCTTCTGGATTTGAGTGAAGAGTGGAAACTCTCCTGGGTGTATCTGGAGGGTGGAAGCTCTCCTGGGTTTGTGTGGAGAGTGGAAGCTCTGCTGGGTTCATGTGGAGGGTGGAATCTCTCCTGGGTTTATCTGGAGAGTGGAAGCTCTCCTGGGTTTATCTGGAGAGTTGGAGGGTCTCCTGGGTTCATCTGGAGAGTGGAAGCTCTGCTGGGTTTGAGTGGAGAGTGGAAACTCTGCTGAGTTCACATGGAGAGTGGAAGCTCTGCTGGATTTATCTCGAGAGTGGAATCTCTCCTGGGTTCCTGTGGAGAGTGGAAGCTCCCCTGGGTTTGAGTGGAGAGTTGGAGGGTCTCCTGTGTTTATCCAGAGGGTGGAAGCTCTGCTGGGTTCACATGGAGAGTGGAAGCTCTGCTGGGTTCATGTGGAGAGTTGGAGGGTCTCCTGGGTTTATCTGGAGGGTGAAAGCTCCCCTGGGTTCATCTGGAGGTTGGAAGCTCTCCTTGGTCCCTGTGGAGAACAGCAGTGCCGGTGTCCACATCCATGAGCTGATGAGGATGCTGAACCTTCAACTCTCCTTTCAGGAGAGCCCAGAGGGTGCCCAGGAAGCCAAATCCGCCCTGGAGATCGCGTCGGAGCAGCTGAGGCTCTGGCCCACCATGAGCCGAGAGAAGCAGCAGGAGCTGATCCAGAAGGAGGAGAGCACTGTCTTCAGCCAGGCCATCCACTACGCCAACCGCATGAGCTACCTCCTGCTGCCCCTGGACACCAGCAAGAACCGTCTGCTGCGCGCCGCGGGGCTGGGGGACGTGGAGAGCGTCAGCAACAGCTTCGTCACCAACAGGTGAGTGGGGCCAGGCCAGGTGGGACAGGAGAGCAGCCTCAGCTGGGGACAGGAGCTCCTGGGGCTGGGAATGGGGACACCTGGATCCGTCGGGAATGGTGCGGGTGCCAGCACCCGTGGAGGGCGGCACTTGGAGAGTGGAAGCTCTGCTGGGATCATCTGGAGAGTTGGAGGGACTCCTGGGTTCACATGGAGAGTGGAAGCTCTGTTGGGTTCCTATGGAGAGTGGAGGCTCTGTTGGGGCTCATCTGAAGAGTGGAAGCTCTCCTGAGTTTATTTGGAGAGTGGAGGGTCTCCTGGGTTCATCTGGAGAGTGGAAGCTCTGCTGGGATCATCTGAAGAGTGGAAGCTCTCCTGAGTTTATTTGGAGAGTCGGAGGGTCTCCTGGGTTCATCTGGAGAGTGGAAGCTCTGCTGGGTTCCTACAGAGAGTGGAAGCTCTTCTGGGATCATCTGGAGAGTGGAAGCTCTGCTGGGTTCCTGTGGAGGGTGGAAACTCTGCTGGGCTCTGCCGGGCGTGGGTCCCGGTGGAGGAGGAGGAGAAGGAGGAGGAAGAGGAGGAGGAGAAGGCTCTGGGTGACCCTCTCCTGCCCCGTGGCAGCATCGCGGGCAGCGTGGCCGAGAGCTACGACACCGAGAGTGGCTTTGAGGACGCCGAGAGCTCCGACGTCGCCAACTCTGTGGTGCGGTTCATCAACCGCTTCGTGGACAAGGTCTGCACGGAGAGCGGAGTCACCAATGAGCACCTGAAGGGGCTGCACGTGATGATCCCCGGTAAGGACCTGGCGGCCATGACACCTCCCGTGGGACTCTTGGGGTGGGTCCTGGGTCTGCTCCAGAGGAGGCTCCGAGAGGAGAAAAGGGGAGGGGAAGGGGAGGCTGGAGAGGGCGAGGGGGGGGAAGGAGTGGAGGGGGATGATGGAGTTGAGTAGGGATGAAGGAGTTGAGTTGGGATGAAGGACTTGAGTTGGAATGAAGGAGTTGAGTGGGGATGAAGGAGTTGAGTGGGGATGGAGTTGGGATGAAGGAGTTGAATTGGGATGAAGGAGTTGAGTTGGGATGAAGGAGTTGAGTGGGGGTGATGGAGTTGAGTTGGGATGGAGTTGAGTGGGGATGAAGGAGTTGAGTAGGGATGGAGATGAGTTGGGATGAAGGAGTTGAGTTGGGATGAAGGAGTTGAGTTGGGAAGGAGTTGAGTGGGGATGAAGGAGTTGAATTGGGATGGAGTTGGGACAAAGGAGTTGAATTGGGATGAAGGAGTTGAGTTGGGATGAAGGAGTTGAGTGGGGGTGATGGCGTTGAGTTGGGATGGAGTTGAGTGACGGTGATGGAGTTGAGTTGAGATGGAGTTGAGTAGGGGTGAAGGAGTTGAGTGGGGATGATGGAGTTGAGGGGGGATGATGGAGTTGAGGGGGGATGGAGTTGAGCGGGGGTGATGGAGTTGAGTAGAGATGAAGGAGTCGAGTGGGGATGAAGGAGTTGAGTGGGGATGGCGTGGAGTTGGGATGAAGGAGTTGAGTAGGGATGAAGGACTTGAGTGAGGATGAAGGAGTTGAGTTTGGATGGGGTTGAGTTGGGATGAAGGTGTTGAGTGGGGGATGAGGGAGTCAAGTGAGGATGATGGAGTCAGAAGGGGATGAAGCTGCTGAGCGGGGCTGGAGGGGTTGGGGAGGAGATGAAGGAGCAGGGCTGGAGGCCCTTGCAGCACCTCTGGGTGGGTTGTCCCCTCTCTGGGAGCTGTGTAGGAGAGGACTTCCCTCGTGTCTCTGCCTTCCCGTGTCCCCAGACATCGTGCAGATGCACATCGAGACGCTGGATGCCGTGCACCGCGAGAGCAAGAGGCTTCCTCCCATCCAGAAGGTACCACCGGGCTGGGGGACGACCTTCTGGCGCTGCGTGGGGGCTCTGGGGTCTCCCGGGGCCTCAAGGTCCCTTTGGTCCATCCCTCAGCCCAAGCTGCTGCGTCCCAACCTCCTGGTGGGCGAGGAGTGCGTGATGGAGGGGCTCCGCGTCTACCTGATGCCCGATGGAAGGGAAGAAGGTTCTGGAGGCCCCGTGGGAGGTCCAGCCCTGCTCCCCGCCGAGGGAGCCGTCTTCCTCACCACCTACCGCATCATCTTCAAAGGGACCCCCACCGACCCTCTGGGTAAGGGGACTTCCACCTCTGCTGGTCGCCACGGGTGGGAGGAGGTGACCAGGAGCTCCAGAACCATCTCAGGTGGCCACCTTGGGGGTGTTGAGCAGCCAGAGCTGTGCAGTGCTGGGGCTGCTGAGGCCACCGCCGGCTCGGTGGTTGCTCCTGGTGCTCCAGAGGTGGTGGTTGGTCCTGGTCTCCACCTTGGGGAGGTGATAAATTACTCCTCGTTGTCGTCTAGAAGTCATTACGGGCTGGCTGTGGGACATCTCGCCTGCTTCTGGCCACTTTGACCTCCAGGGGCTCTCTGGTGGTGGCCTCGAGTGGGTTGAGGAAGTGATTTGTTGGCTGACCCATTGCCATTCCTGTGCCCAGTGGGGGAGCAGGTGGTGATCCGCTCCTTCCCCATCGCTTCGCTGACCAAAGAGAAGAAGATCAATATCCAGGCCCAGGTGGATCAGTTCATCCAGGAGGGTTTGCAGCTCCGCTCCTGCACATTCCAGGTGAGACCCTCGGGAAGCTCTTGGACCTTCTCGGCCAATGGGACTGTCAAGGGCATCATCCTGTGGGACGAGACCCCCTCCACGCCCAGAGCGATGGGGTTTGGGGGGGTTTATCCTGAGGGAACCAAAGACAACTTCTGGAGCTGGTGGTGGAGCCCCTGAGGGGACAGAGCTGGAGGAAGAAGACCCTGTGGTCAATAGAGTGGTCTAAGTTGGAAGAGACCTCACAGCCCATCCAGTTCCAACCCCCTGGATCAGGGGGCTCCAAGCCCCATCCAGCCTGGCCTTCAACACCTCCAGGGATGGGATCTGGGGGTTCTGATTGGCAGCAAGTGAGAATCATGGAACCACGGAATGGTTTGGGTTGGAAGGGACATCAAAGCCCATCCAGTCCCACCCCCTGCCATGGCCAGGGACACCTCCCACTGGATCAGGGGGCTCCAAGCCACATCCAGCCTGGCCTTCAACACCTCCAGGGATGGGGCAGCCACCACTGCTCTGGGCAACCTGGGCCAGGGCCTCCCCACCCTCACACCAAAACATTTTTTCCAAGATCTCATCTCAATCTCCCCTCTTGCAGCTCAAAACCCTTCCCCCTCATCCCATCCCTGCACTCCCTGATCCAGAGCCCCTCCCCAGCTTTCCTGGAGCCCTTTTCAGTCCTGGGAGGCTGCTCTAAGGTCCCCCCAGAGCCTTCTCCTCTCCAGGCTGAACAACCCCAACTCTCCCACCTGTCCTCACAGCAGATGGGCTCCAGTTGCACTCCTGGCTGTCACTGCTTGCTCACGAGCTCAAGGCTCCTTTCCAACTGCTCTGGTGCCTCCTGGAGCCCTGAGAAGGTTCGAGGTGTCCTCAGAGGGCACCCTGGGAGATGGTTCTGCAAAACCTTGTAGGAGGACTTGGGGGAGGAGAAACAGCAGGGAGAGGTGTCCCAGCGTGAGGAGTTTCTGTATCTTCAGGAGACTTGAGGAGGTGGAACAAAGCTGGGAGGAGAGCATCTAGAACGTTCTCTCTGCTCATTCCTGGACATCTTGGGTGCTCAGAGCAGGCCCTGGGGACAGCAGAGGAGCAGCAGGGCTGGGTGTGGAGTCATTTCCAGGAGGAACGAGTGTGGGACAGTGTAACCAGCACAGAGGGACAAAGTGGGCAACCTCCCAGGCTGCCCAACCAGGATGTGACTCCCCGGTGCTCTGGGAAGAGCACTTCCCAATCCCCTGACCCAACAATTCCAAGCCCACCATGACTGAGGGGGTTTGAGAGCACCCTTAGAGAGTTTGCAGATGACACTGAGTTGGGTGGAAGTGTTGGTCTGCTGGGGGGCAGGAAGGGTGTGCAGAGGGACCCGGAGAATCTGGATCCATGGGCTGGAGGGCAGGAAGGGTGTGCAGAGGGACCTGGAGAACCTGGATCCATGGGCTGGAGGGCAGGAAGGGTCTGCAGAGGGACCTGGAGAACCTGGATCCATGGGGTGGAGGGCAGGAAGGGTGTGCAGAGGGACCTGGAGAACCTGGATCCATGGGCTGGAGGGCAGGAAGGGTGTGCAGAGGGACCTGGAGAACCTGGATCCATGGGCTGGGGGGCAGGAAGGGTGTGCAGAGGGACCCGGAGAATCTGGATCCATGGGCTGGAGGGCAGGAAGGGTGTGCAGAGGGATCTGGAGAACCTGGATCCACGGGCTGAGACCAACGGGATGAAGTTTAACAAAGTCAAGTCCTTGCACATGGGCCACACGAACCCCGAGCAGCTCCAGGCTTGGGGAAGAGCAGGTGGAAAGGCCCAGGAGGAGAAGGCCCTGGGGGTGTTGGTTGACAGGGGCTGAACCTGAGCCAGCAGTGGCCCAGGGGACCAAGAAGGTCCCCAGCACCCTGGCTTGGATCAGCCCTGGGGTGGCAGCAGGAGCAGGGCAGGGATCGTCCCCCTGCACTCAGCACCTCCCGTCCTGGGGTCAGAGTTGGGCCCCTCACTCCAAGAAGGCCCTGGAGGGGCTGGAGCGTGTCCAGAGAAGGGACCGGAGCTGGGGAAGGGTCTGGAGAACAGGGGTTGTGGGAAGGGCTGAGGGACCTGGGGGGGTTGGTCTGGAGAAGAGGAGGCTGAGGGGAGACCTCATCCCTGTCCACAACTGCCTGAGAGGAGGCTGTGGGGAGGGGGGGTTGGTGTCTTCTCCCAAGGGACAGGAGATGGGATGAGAGGGAATGGCCTCAAGTTGCCCCAGGGCAGGGACAGATTGGACATCAGGAAGGATTCCTTCCTGGAAAATGTTCTCAGGCCCTGGCAGAGGCTCCCAGGGAGGTGGTGGAGTCCCCACCCCTGGGGGGGTTCCAAAGATGGGTGGATGAGGTGCTCAGGGCTGGTTCAGTATTGGATGGGGACGGTTGGACTCAATGATCTCAGAGGTCCTTTCCACCCAGGTGTTTCTCTGGTCCCATCACCCTTCAGCCCAGCTCTCTGCTCTTCCCCCAGCTTCTCAAGATCGCTTTTGATGAGGAGGTGGCTTCCGACAGCGCCGAGATCTTCCGGAAGCACCTGCACAAGCTGCGTTACCCCCAGCACGTGCGCGGCACCTTCGCCTTCACCGTGGGCCAATCGCCCAAGCAGGCCCTGCAGCCCAAGGTCAAGGAGAAGAACCCCTCGCTCAGGTAACCCACCCCGTGGGGCAGAGGACCCTGCCCACCCTCTGCTGGGAACGCTGGGACAGCCCCCGTGGAGCTGGGGATGGATCCTGAAGGCACTGAGAAGAAGGGGGTTCACAGCATCACAAGAAGCTTTGGGTTGGAAAGGACCTTCAAGGTCGTCAAGTCCAACCATCAGTCCAGCCCTGCCAAGGCCACCAGCAGAGCACATGCCCAAGTAGAGCATCTGCCCGGCTTTGGAACCCCTCCAGGGATGGGGACTCCACCACCTCCCTGGGAGCCTCTGCCAGGGCTGAGAACCCTTTCCAGGAAGGACCTTTTCCCAATATCCAATCTGACCCTGCCCTGGGACAACTTGAGGCCATTCCCTCTCATCCCATCTCCTGTCACTTGGGAGAAGAGACCAACCCCCCCTCCCCACAGCCTCCTCTCAGGCAGTTGTGGACAGGGATGAGGTCTCCCCTCAGTCTTCTCTTCTCCAGGGCCCTCAGCCCCTCCCACAGCCCCTCTTCTCCAGACCCTTCCCCAGCTCCGTTCCATTCTCCAGACGCGCTCCAGCCCCTCCAGGGCCTTCTTGGAGTGAGGGGCCCAACCCTGACCCCAGGATTGGTGGTGCTGAGTGCAGGGGGACGATCCCTACCCTGCTTCTGCTGCCACCCCAGGGCTGATCCAAGCCAGGGTGCTGGGGGCCTTCTTGGTCCCCTGGGCCACTGCTGGCTCAGGTTCAGCCCCTGTCAACCAACACCCCCAGGGCCTTCTCCCCCAGGGCCTTTCCAGCTGCTCTTCCCCAAGCCTGGAGCTGCTCGGGGTTGGTGTGACCCAAGGCCAGGACCCAGCACTTGGCCTTGTTGACCCTCATCCCGTTGGTCTCAGCCCATGGATCCAGGTTCTCCAGGTCCCTCTGCACACCCTTCCTGCCCTCCATCCATGGATCCACCCTGTTCAGATCCCTCAGAGAGCTTTTCTCCCATGACATTTCCCATGCCCCATTGCCCAGGCCAAAGCAGCCCCAGGAGGCATCTCCCGGGTGGTGTTCCCAGCCCTGAGGGCACAGCGTTGGCTCTGCCGGAGGCCGGGAACGCTGAGGAGCAGCAGCAAAGCTCTCCACGTGGTGCTTCCATCAGACCAGGTCCAGCTCCTACTCTCTGGGCTCTGCTTGTTGCTCCCTTCATGCTTGGTGTCCCCTGGACCCCTCTTCCCTTGTCTTCGTGACTCAGCTCCCACGGGCAAGGGCACCATCCCAAAGTCCATTTGGGAACTTAGAACCATGGAATGTCCTGAGCTGGAAGGGACCCACCAGGCCCATCCAGTCCAACTCCTGGCCCTGCACAGGACAACCCCAACAGTCACCCCGTGGGGCTGAGGGCCTTGGCCAAACCCTGCTGGAATATTGTCAGGCTGGGACTGCTTCCCTGGGGAGCTGTTCCAGGGCTCCACCACCCTCTGCTCTGCTCTGCTCTGCTCTGCTCTGCTCTGCTCTGGGGGAAGAACCTTCTCCTGGTGTCCAAGCCAACCCTGCCCTGGCCCATCTTCCTGCCCTTCCCTGGGCTCCTGTCCTTGCTCACCAGAGAGAAGAGCTCAGCGCCTGCTCCTCCTCCTCCCCTGCTGAGGAAGCAGCTCTGAGGTCCCCCCTCAGTCTCCTCTTCTCCAGATGAACAAACCAACTCCCACATCTCTTTAGTTTGTTCCCCTTGGACTCACCAAGCAGGAGGTCCTTCCTTTGGACAGGCCAGTCCTGCCTTCTGGAGCTCTGTCCTCCAGAGCCTGTTCTCCGTGTGGCCTCATCACTGCTGGTTCTGGAAGATCTCCCTTCCCTGCTTTCCCCTTGGGATTGGCCAAGCCCTGCTGCTCTGTCCCTGTCCCGTTCCTGCCGTTGGACAGGTCACTCCCACAAGCTCCAGGAGCAGCAGCCGGGTGTCCAGGCCAGGCTGGTGACATCCACGTGGTGGAATCCCTGGTCCCCACCATCAGTTGCTCCTCCAAGGAGCTGCCTTGGAGAGCCCAGGACAAGGCTGGTGTCCCCTGGGGTCAGGATGGGCTTCCCTGTCCAGGCTCCCTGGGGCAAGGTGAGCGCTGTCGTGGCCCTTGGTGACCTCCCAGGGCTGAGGAACCGAGGAACCCACCGTGACCCCTCCCGTGGTGACAGCACGGGACGGCTGCTCCTTCCATGCTTTGCTCCCGGTGGGACTGTCGCTGGTGTCCCTGACCCCCATCCTGGGGTGATGCAGGAGCCAGAGGTGTTCCCAGATGCCCTCAACAACCTCTCATCTGGTTCCAGGACGCTCTCCAAAAACCTGGTGAAGAACGCCAAGAAGACCATCGGGCGGCAGTACGTGACCCGGAGGAAATACACCCCTCCCCCGTGGGAGCAGAGGAGCAGCCAGCACTTCCCAGAGGACAACGAGGATGAGATCTCAGGTTGGGAGCTCCTCAGCGTGGAGGGGTGAAGGTGGGGAGCGCGGCGTGGGGGGCAGCGGGACCGTCTTCCAGCTGGGAGAGGTCTCAGCCAGGGTAGGAGCTGTTGGAGTCATCCCTGGAGCAGGAGCATCTTCCAGCTGGGAGAAGCCTTGGCCAGGGCAGGAGGTGCTGGAGTCATCCCTGGAGCAGGGGCATCTTCCAGATGGGATAAGCCTTGGCCAGGGCAGCAGCTTTAGGAGCTTCCCTGGTACAGGAGCATCTTCCAGATGGGAGATGTCTCAGCCAGGGCAGGAGGTGTCATCCCCACCCTCAGTGTGAAGAATTTCTTCCCAATGTCCAATCTCAATCTCCCCCTTCCAGTTTAAAGCCGTTCCCCCTCGTCCTGTCACTCCAGGCCCTCGGAAAAAGCCCCTCCCCAGCTTTCCTGGAGCCCCTTTCAGTCCTGGGAGGCTGCTCTAAGGTCCCCCCAGAGCCTTCTCTTCTCCAGTTGGACAACCCCAACTCTCCCAGCCTGTCCTCACAGCAGAGGGGCTCCAGCCCTTGGATCTTCACCACGTGAGGGATGGTCTTGCTGTGAAAGTTCTGGAATTGGGTCATGAAACTCCTTTGGGAAGGTCCTGGAATCGGGGCTGGGGGCTTCAGGCCCTTTGCCAGAACAACCTCAGCCTGAAGCCTTTGGGTCCCCCTTGGGAGATGCCTCCATCCCAGCCATCTTCTCCTTCTGCTCCCTTGGGAAATTCCTCCATCCCATCCATCTCCTCCATCATCTCCCTTGGGAGATTCCTCCATCCCAGCCATCTCCTCCTTCTGCTCCCTTGGGAGATGCCTCCATCCCCTCCATCCCCTCCGGCTGTCCCGGGACATTCCGTGTCTGAGTGCCCTCTGTCCCGGCAGTGTCCGAGGAGCTGGACAGGAGCACCTTGACGCCCTCTGCCCGGCCCTCGGAGAAGATGACCATCACCCACCTGGTGGAACGCGCCTGCTGCCGGGACTACCAGCGCCTGGGCCTGGGCACCCTCAGCAGCAGCCTCAGCCGCTCCAAGAACGAGCCCTTCCGCATCTCCACCGTCAACCGGATGTACGGGATCTGCCGGAGGTGAGCGGCGCCGGGAGGGCGGATCTGGGAAAGCCTGGGAATCCCAGCGCCCTGATCCCGGGAAACCCTGGGAATCCCAGCGCCCTGATCCTGGGAAACCCTGGAATTCACAGTGCCCTGGGCCTGAGAAAGCCCGGGGATCCTAGCGCCCTGGGCCTGGGAAAGCCTGGGAATCACAGCGCCCTAATCCTAGGAAACCCCGGGAATCACAGTGCCCCGGTCCCAGGAAACCCCAGGAATCCCAGTGCCCTGGGCCTGGGAAAGCCCAGGAATTGCAGCGCCCGATCATGGGAAATCGTGGGATTCACAGCACCCAAATCCTGGGAAACCCCGGGATTCACAGCGCCCCGATTCCAGGAAACCCTGGGAATCACAGCACCCTGGGCCTGGGAAAGCCTGGGAATCACAGCACCCTGATCCTGGGAAAGCTCAGGAATCACAACACCCTGATCCTGGGAAAGCCCAGGAATCACAACACCCTGATCCTGGGAAAGCCCGGGAATCACAGCGTCCTGGACCTGGGAAACCCCACGATTCACAGTGCCCCAATCCCAGGATATCATGGGATTCACAGTGCCCTGATACCAGGAAAACCTGGGATTCACAGTGTCCCGAACCCAGGAAACCCCAGGAATCACAGCACCCCAATCTGGGAAATGCCGGGATTCACAGCACCCAAATCCAGGGAAACCCTAGGATTCACAGTACCCTGATCCCAGGAAACCCCAGGAATCACAGTACCCTGATCCCAGGAAAATCCAGGATTCACAGCACCCAAGTCCAGGGAAACCCCGGGATTCACAACGCCCTGATCCCGGGAAATCATGGGATTCACAGCACCCCAGCCTCGGGAAACTCCAGGATTCACAACCTTCTGCTCCAAGGAAACCCCAGGATTCACATCACCCCAATTCCAGGAAATCCCAGAATTCATATCACCCCAATCCTGGGAAACCCTGGGATACTCAGTGCCCCAATCCCAGGAAACCCTGGGATTCACAGTGCCCTGATCCCAGGAAATGATGGGATTCACAACCTTCTGCTCCCAGGAAACCCTGGGATTCACATCACCGCAATCCCAGGAAACCCTGGGATTCACAGTGCCCTGACCCCAAGAAACCATGGGATTTGCAACGTTCTACTCCCAGAAGACCCTGGGATTCTCAGCCTCCTCCTCCCAGGGAACACTGGGATTCAGAGCCTTCTATTCCCAGGAAACACTGGGATTCACAGCCTTCCATTCCCAGGAAACCCCTGGATTCAGATCACCCCGATCCCAGGAAACGCAGGGATTCCCATCGCCCTGATCCCAGTAAACCCAGGGATTCACAGCCTTCTGCTCCCAGGAAGCCCTGGGATCCAGATCACCCCAATCCCAGGAAAACCCAGTGAGGACCCAAAGCGGCCTCGGTGCTGCCACATCCGGGATCAGGATTGGGCCCCTCACTCCAAGAAGGCCCTGGAGGGGCTGGAGCGCATCCGGAGAAGGGGCCAGAGCTGGGGAAGGGTCTGGAGAACAGGGGCTGTGGGAGGGGCTGAGGGACCTGGGGGGGTTTGGTCTGGAGAAGAGGAGGCTGAAGGGAGACCTCATCCCTGTCCACAACTGCCTGAGAGGAGACTGTGGGGAGGGGGGGTTGGTCTCTGCTCCCAAGGGACAGGAGATGGGATGAGAGGGAATGGCCTCAAGTTGCCCCAGGGCAGGGTCAGATTGGCCATCAGGAAGGATTCCTTCCTGGAAAGGGTCCTCAGGCCCTGGCAGAGGCTCCCAGGGAGGTGGTGGAGTCCCCATCCCTGGAGGGGTTTAAAAGACAGGGAGATCTTAGAATCACAGAACCATGGAATGTCCTGAGCTGGAAGGGACCCACCAGGCCCATCCAGTCCAACTCCCGGCCCTGCACAGGACAACCCCAACAGTCACCCCGTGGGGCTGAGGGCCTTGGCCAAACCCTGCTGGAATATTGTCAGGCTGGGACTGCTTCCCTGGGGAGCTGTTCCAGGGCTCCACCACCCTCTGCTCTGCTCTGCTCTGGGGGAAGAACCTTCTCCTGGTGTCCAAGCCAACCCTGCCCTGGCCCATCTTCCTGCCCTTCACTGGGGCGTTGTTCCAGATGAAGGCTCCAGGGGAACCTCACAGTGACCTTCCAGTACCTGAAGGGGCTCCAGGAAAGCTGGGGAGGGGCTTTTTCCAAGGGCCTGGAGTGACAGGATGAGGGGGAACGGCTCTAAACTGGAAGGGGGAGATTGAGATTGGACATTGGGAAGGAATTCTTCACGATGAGGGTGGGGAGGCCCTGGCCCAGGTTGCCCAGGGAAGCTGTGGCTGCCCCATCCCTGGAGGTCAGGGTTGGATGGGGCTTGGAACCCCCTGATTCAGTGGGAGGTGTCCTGGGTTGGAACTGGATGATCTTTGAGGTCCCTTCCAACCCAACCCATTCCATGATTCCCTCAGGGGTGGTTCAGCCTTGGATGCCCATGGTTGGACTCAATGATCTCAAAGCTCTTTTCCCACCCAAACGATTCCATGACTGCGGATGGTGGGAAGCGCCGGGAGGGCGGCTGTTGGGTCCCACCAGGTTCTGCAGAACCTCCTGTCTCTCCCTTCCCAGCTATCCCGGGCTCCTCATCGTTCCTCAGAGCATCCAGGACAACACCATCCAGCGCATCTCCCGCTGTTACCGCCAGAACCGCTTCCCGGTCGTCTGTTGGCGCAATTCCCGCACCAAGGCCGCGCTCCTGCGCTCCGGGGGCCTCCACGGCAAGGGCGTCGTCGGCCTCTTCAAGTCCCAGAACGCTCCCACCGCAGGTGTCCGTCCCCTCCAGCCCTTGGGAGAGCCCTGCGAGGGGGAGCAGAACGTTGCTCCATCATCACCTCCCACCCATTGTCCATTATCTCCATCCATTGCTCCATCATCTCCACTCATTGCTCCATCATCTCCACCCATTGCTCCATCCCTTCCACCCACCCAGTGCTCCATCCCACGGCTCCATCATCTCCATCCAGTGTTCCATCACCTCCACCCATTCCCCATTATCTCCACTCATTGCTCCATCATATCCAACCATTGTTCCATCATCTCCTCCCACCCATTGCTCCATCATCGCCATCTGTTGCTCCATCTCCTCCATCCACCCATTGCTCCATCATCTCCACCCCTTCCATTGCTCCATCATCTCCACCCGTTGTCCATCACCTTCACCCATTGCTCCATCATCTCCACCCATTGCTCCATCATCTCTACTCACCCATTGCTCCATCCCCTGCACCCATTGTTCTATCATCTCCACCCATTGTCCATCAACCCCACCCTTCGTCCATCATCCCCACCCTTTGCTCCATCCCCTCCATCCACCCATTGTCCATCATCTCCACCCATTGCTCCATCATTGCTCTTTGCCACCCTCCTGGGCTCTCCTGCTGCTGGTGGAGCCGTGATGGTGGTGGCTCTCCTCTAGGTCCCTCGCAGACGGATTCCACCAGTCTGGAGCAGGAGAAGTACCTCCAGGCCGTCATCAACTCCATGCCGCACTACGCCGACGGCGGCGGCCGCAACACGCTCAGCGGCTTCACCTCCGCTCACATGAGCAGCTCAGGTGAGGACCTGGGGACAGCTTGGGAGGGGTGAGGAGGGGCTCCCACCATCACCTTGGGTCATGGTGTCCATCCCAGAGCCACCTGAGGTTCACTCTCACCTCTGAGGAGGCCTCAGGGCAGTGTGGTGGGAATGCCAGAAGGTTCAAACCATCACTCATGGGTGTGGAGCTCCAACTGTGGGTCGTGGTGTCCATCAAGGAGGTCTCAGGAACAGCTCAACAGGGATGAAGAAGAGCTTACACCATCACCCATGGGTGTGGAGCTCCAGCCTTGGGTCGTGGGGTCCATCCCAGAGCCACCTGGGGTTCACTCCCACATCTGAGGAGGCCTCGGGAGCAGCTCAACAGGGATGCAGGAAGGTTCAAACCATCACCCATGGGTGTGGAGCTCCAACCATGGGTCATGGTGTCCATCCCAGAGCCACCTGAGCTGTGCTCCCACATCTGAGGAGGCAACAAAGCCTTCCCAATGTGTTCTCTGGAGCTCCCAGCAGCACCTGGGCCTCCGTGGTGGGTGGTGGTGGAGCTGGGATTTGGGAAACCCGGTGGTCCTGGACCTGCGAGCGCTTGGCAGCTTCAGCCTGGCCGTGGATCTGGGTGCTCGCTGAGGACCAGGGGGTAAGTCTTCTCCTGCTGAGGTGCTCCCCCCCTGTTCCCTGGTGGGGCAGGAGCACCCACCGCCGCCTCCTCGCGCTCACCCATCCCTCGTGCCACCCATTCCACCCCATCATCGCTGCAGAGGTCGCAGGGGGTCAGGAAGGAACCCATCCAGGAGTTTCCTGCAACCTGGGTAGGAGAAGACTCGCCCAAAGCCCCCTCTGATGCCTCTCCCGAGGCGTTGGGAGCTGCGGCCGGAGCAGGAAAAGGGTCAGAGCAGCGGTGGCAGAGCAGGAGGTGGCGCAGGAGAAGGAGCTGCTGGGCCGGGCGAAGCCCTCGGTGATGCCTTCACCCATGGGCTGAGCTCCAGAAGGGTCGAGAACCTCCTCGAGGACCTCCTTGAGGACCTCCTTGAGGCTGTGTTGGGGGCTCTGCCTGGAAGGTCCTTCCTCCGCGCTGGTGGCCCCGAGGTCCTCCTTGGCCCTTCCCGAGCTGCCACGGGGAGGAGGGGTGGGAGGTTCTGCCCAGCCTGGTGTCCCCCACCTGGACGAGGCCGAGAGCTGACCTTGTGTTGGTGCCACAGATGTCTCCGAGAAGAGGCAGCCAAAGCTGGGATCGCTCATGAAGCAGGTGATGGGAGGGAAGGACCAAGGGCCCGGCACTATTGGCCGAGGAGGTGAGGACGGGCGAGCTCAGGGTGGTCCTCGTAGAGTAGAAGCTTCACCACCGCTCCCCGCGACCTCTGGGCGTGGGGCAGCTGCAGGGGGGAGGGTGGGACCTGCTGCAGCACCCCAGAACCTCCACCCACCCATTGCTCCTTCATCTCCACCCATTGCTCCATCAGCTCCTCCCATTGCTCCTTCATCTCCACCCATTGTCCATCACCCCCACTCATTGCTCCATCAGCTCCTCCCATTGCTCCACCATCTCCACCCATTGCTCCACCATCTCCACCCACCCATTGCTCCATCATCACTATCCATTGTCCATCATCTCCTCCCACCCATTGCTCTACTGTCTCTACCCATTGCTCCATCTCCTCCACTCATGCATTGCTCCATCATCGCCTCCCACTGTTCCATCACCTCCACCCATTGCTCCATCATCTCCACCCCCACATTGCTCCATAATCTCCACCCCTTTCATTGCTCCATCACCTCCACCCACCCATAGTCCATCATCTCCACCCATTGCTCCATCTTCTCTCACTCATTGCTCCATCATCTCCTCCCACCCATTGCTCCATCTCTTCCCACCCATTGCTCCATCACTTCCACTCACCCATTGCTCCATCACCTCCGTCCATTGCTCCATCATCTTCATCCCACCCATTGCTCCATCCTCTCCACCCATTGCTCCATCTTCTCCCACCCATTGCGCCATCATCTCCTCCCACCCATTGCTCCATCCCCTCAACCCCTTCCATTGATCCATCATCTCCCACCCATTGCTCCGTCATCTCCACCCATTGTCCATCATCTCCACCCATTGCTCCATCCCCTCCACCCCTTCCATTGCTCCATCATCTCCCACCCGTTACTCCATCATGTCCACCCATTGCTCCATCATCTCCACCCACTGCTCCATCACCTCCATCCACCCATTGCTCCATCATTGCCACCCCTTCCATTGTTCCATCCCCTTCATCTCACCCATTGCTTCACCATCTCCACTCCTTCCGTTGCTCCATCATCTCCATCCATTTCTCTATCCCCTCCATGCAGCCATTGCTCCATCATCTCCACCCCTTGCTCCATCATCTCCACTCCTTGCTCCATCCCGTCCACCCCTTCCGTTGCTCCATCCCGTCTCTCCCCGTGGTGTCTCCATTGCTCCATACGGTTCCCTGGGTGCCTCTTCCCCCCCCACCCTGGCTCCCCCTCTCCATTCTTCCCACGCTGAGGTCGCTTCCATCCTGTGCTCCCAGGGCTCTCTCCCAGAGCCAGGCTCATCACCCTCTCCACCCCAAAATCCTCGTCGCCGAAGGGCCGGGAATCTCCCCGAGGTACGGAACCGCCGGCCCCGTAACCACCACCACCACCGGGCACCACCGCGACCTCCTGACCCCCCACAACCCCCCCCCTTCACCCCACTAACGGCCCAGGGACCCCCCCCACCCTGACCCCTCACCCCTCGGGTGCTCCCGGTAAGTTCCTCACCCCTTCCTGCTCCTCCAGGTTTGCTTTGGGCTCCTTGGGCATCTGCTGGTGCTTGGGTGGTGGTGGCCAAGGACCCGCTGAGGCTGCGCAGGGGATGGGTCACGGAGCTGCCAGGGGTGGGCTCTGTGTCCACCAGGCTGCAAAGACAATCATGGAATCGTTAAGGTTGGAGAAGACCTCCAAGCTCATCCGGTCCAAGCCCACTGTGTCCACTAAACAGTCTCCAGAAGGACCACATCCACGTGGCTCCTTAACCCCATCTCCACCACGGCCCTGGGCAGCCTCTGCCAGGGCTCCACCGCTCTTCCCATGAAGGAACTTCTCCCAATATCCAATATGGAATCATGGAATCAGAGAATCTTCTTCTAAACCTCCCCTGGTACAACTTGAGGTCATTTCCACTCATCCCATCCCTTGGGAGCAAGACCTTGACGCCCACCTGGCTCCAAACTCCTTTCCAGGAGCTACGTTGAGCGATGAGGTCTCCCCTTCAGCCTCCTCATCTCCAGGGTCCCTCAGCCTCTCCCAGAACCTTTATTGAGCTGGAAATCCAACAGCACCCAGCAAGGAGAAGGAGCAAAAGCAAACCTGGGTCCCAGCGTCTTCCCACCATCTCCTTCCGTGGGCCGCGGCCACCGCTTGGCCACCACCTCCACGGGGAGCTCCTGGTGCCCCCTGTGCCAGGAACCTCCCCATCCCAACCCTTCCTTTCCTGTAGGGAAGTGGGGAAGCATTCGAGCCAGCGGGCGCGTGAGCAGCTACGCCCTGAACGTGGAGATCGGGTCCCGTCTGGCCGGGAAGGACCTCCTGGGGGCCCAACACAACGGGGCGGCGGCGGAAGCCGCTTTCCTGCGCCCGCACCGCGCCTCGCTCTACATCATCGGAGACAAATCCCAGCTGAAGGTGACGTCAGCACCTTCCCCGGGGATCCACCACCCCCCTGGGATCATCCGGAACGGGCGCTTGGGTCAAGGGATGGGTTGGGTTGGAAGGGGCCTCAAAGCCCATCCAGTTCCACCACCCCCTGCCATGGCCAGGGACACCTCCCACTGGATCAGGGGGCTCCAAGCCCCATCCAACCTGGCCTTCAACACCTCCAGGGATGGGGCAGCCACCACTGCTCTGGGCAACCTGGGCCAGGGCTCCCCCACCTTCAGCATGAAGAATTCCTTCCCAATGTCCAATCTCAATCTCCCCCCTTCCAGTTTAAAGCCGTTCCCCCTTGTCCTGACACTCCAGACCCTTGGAAAAAGCCCCTCCCCAGCTTCCCTGGAGCCCCTTTCAGTCCTGGGAGGCTGCTCTAAGGTCCCCCCAGAGCCTTCTCCTCTCCAGGCTGAACAACCCCAACTCTCCCAGCCTGTCCTCACAGCAGAGGTTCTCCAGCCCTTGGATCATCTCCGTGGCCTCCTCTGGACCCTCTCCAACAGCTCCATCCCCTTTTGCTGTTGGGGATTCCAGAGCTGGACCCAGGGCTCCAGGTGGGGTCTCCCCAGAGTGGAGCAGAGGGGCAGAACCCCCTCCCTCCCCTCTGATCCCCCTGCTCTGGGTGCAGCCCAGGACAAACAAGGTCCTCACAGGACTTTGACCTTGGCAGAAGAGAGCGAGACCCTCATGAACTCTCAATTTTATACTGAACACGGTGTCTAAGGGATGGAATCCTCTGTTGGTCACTTTGGGGTCACCTCTCCCATCCACCCATCCTTTTTTGCCAGCTCGAGGATGGCCTTGGTTACTGTTGGAATGAGGATAAACCTTGGCCTTCCTGAATCCCAAAGGTCCACGTTATCACCTCTGGAGAGAACCTGGCTGAGAAACAGGGACCTGGCCAGGCTGGATCCATGGGCTGGAGGGCCGGAAGGGTCTGCAGAGGGACCTGGAGAACCTGGATCCATGGGCTGAGACCAATGGGCTGAGGTTCAACAAGGCCAAGTCCTTGCCCTTGGGTCACACCAACCCCGAGCAGCTCCAGGCTTGGGGAAGAGCAGGTGGAAAGGCCCTGGAGGAGAAGGCCCTGGGGGTGTTGGTTGACAGGGGCTGAACCTGAGCCAGCAGTGGCCCAGGGGGCCAAGAAGGCCCCCAGCATCCTGGCTTGGATCAGCCCTGGGGTGGCAGCACGAGCAGGGCAGGGATCGTCCCCATAGGTCAGTGATTCCACACCTGGAATCCCGAGGTCCCTTTTGAACCCCTTCAGAAAAGGAGGTTCTTCTCGGCGCAGACCGAGCCAGAGTCAGCAAAACCAACCCAAATGAACCCAAAGCGTTAACAGCCTCCTCCAAGCTGTGAGGTCACCTCGGGCTGGTCCTCAGCTCTCATCCTCTCCTCCCGCAGGGGGTGAAGCCAGACCCTTTGCAGCACTGGGAGGTGGTTCCCATCGAGGTGTTCGACGTGCGGCAGGTGAAGGCCAGTTTCAAGAAGCTGATGAAGGCCTGCGTGCCCGGCTGCCCCTCCACGGAGCCCGGCGTCACCTACCTGAGGTCCCTGGAGGACTCCGAGTGGCTGTCCCAGGTCAGTTGTCACCCCAGGGTGGGCTGGGGTGGGGTGGGGGCTTTGCAGGTGGCTCTTGCTCAAGGGCTTGTGCTCAGTGCTCCTGGCACAGCGAGAACAGGGTTCCAGGTGCCACCTCCGGAGCATCCCTTGGTGTGGAATGTGGGGGGACACTAAGGCTGGAGCAAGTGGGACAAGCCCAGAGGATGTCCTGGTGGCTCTGGGCACCACCTGTGAGGAACCAGGGCTGCTGCCAGGTGGGAATCTTAGAATCTTCCCATTGGAAAAGACCTTGAAGATCATCGAGTGCAACCATCCCTGTCCACTGCTGACCCATCCCTGAGCACCTCATCTGCCCATCTTTGGAACCCCTCCAGGGATGGGGACTCCACCACCTCCCCTGAGAACCCTTTCCAGGAAGGAATCCTTCCTGATGGCCAATCTGACCCTGCCCTGGGGCAACTTGAGGCCATTCCCTCTCATCCCATCTCCTGTCCCTTGGGAGAAGAGACCAACCCCCCCTCCCCACAGCCTCCTCTCAGGCAGTTGTGGACAGGGATGAGGTCTCCCCTCAGCCTCCTCTTCTCCAGAACAAACCCCCCCAGGTCCCTCAGCCCCTCCCACAACCCCTGTTCTCCAGACCCTTCCCCAGCTCCGGTCCCTTCTCCGGACGCGCTCCAGCCCCTCCAGGGCCTTCTTGGAGTGAGGGGCCCAACCCTGACCCCAGGACTGGAAGTGCTGAGTGCAGGGGGACGATCCCTGCCCTTGGGCTGACCCAAGCCAGGGTGCTGGGGGCCTTCTTGGCCCCCTGGGCCACTGCTGGCTCAGGTTCAGCCCCACAGCTCTGCTCAGCACCCTCAGCCCTGGTCAGGACCCACAGCTGTGCTCAGCACCCTCAGCTCTGCTCAGGACCCACAGCCCTGCGCAGGTCCCTCAGCTCTGCTTAGGATCCTCAGCTGTGCTCAGGCCCTTCTGATCAGGACCCACAGCTGTGCTCAGGACCCTCAGCCCTGCTCAGCACCCACAACCCTGCACAAGACCCTCTGCTCAGGTCCCTCAGCTCTGCTCAGGCCCCTCAGCTCTGCTCGGTGCCCTTGAGCTCCTCCAGGGCCTGAGAACCCTTTGGGTGATGAACTCTCTCCCGATGTCCCACCTGAACCTCCCCTGGTGCCCCCCGAGGCCGTTCCCTCCCCTCCCATCTCCCGCGGGGCGGCCAAAGAGTCTCCGGGACCTCCGTAACCCCCGGCCCTTCCGTTGGCAGATCCATAAGATCCTGCAGATCTCAGTGTTGGTGGTGGAGCTCCTGGACACGGGTTCCTCGGTGCTGGTCAGCCTGGAGGACGGTTGGGACATCACCACCCAGGTGAGGAACCCCCCCGGGGCTGCTCCTGCGCCCTCCCCGGGGTGGGGAAAGACCCCCTCCAGGCTCCCGAGCCCGGTTTGCTCTCCCTTCCAGGTGGTGTCCTTGGTGCAGCTGCTCTCGGATCCCTTCTACCGCACCCTGGAGGGTTTCAGGCTCCTGGTGGAGAAGGAGTGGCTCTCGTTCGGGCACCGCTTCAGCCAGCGCGGGGCCCAGACCCTGGCGGGGCAGAGCAGCGCCTTCGCCCCCGTCTTCCTGCAGTTCCTCGACTGCGTCCACCAGGTGAGAGCGAGGGGGAAACGGGCTCTGTGGGGGCTCCAGGCTCTGCTCCAGGCTCTGCTGGGGCTGTTCCCTCTGCTGGGGCTGTTTCCCCTGCTCCAGGCTCTGTTGGGGCTGTTCCCTCTGCCCTGGCTGTTCCCTCTGCCCTGACTGCTCCCTCTCCTCTGCCTGTTCTCTCCCCCTGCCTGTTCCCTCCCCTCCGCCTATTCCCTCTCCTCCTCCCGCGTTCCCGTGGCCCCTCTTCCTCTCGGATCCCCTCCCACACCCCAGGGTGGTCTCCGTTGCCTCCCCCGGGAGGTCTCACCTTGGCCTCTCCCTTCAGATCCACCTCCAGTTCCCGATGGAGTTCGAGTTCAGCCTCTACTTCCTCAAGTTCCTCAGCTACCACTACATCTCCAACCGCTTCCGCACCTTCCTGCTCGACTCCGACTACGAACGCATCGAGCTGGGTGAGGGGGGCATCCAGGGGTGCCCCACAGGGGGTGTCCCGAGCCCAGGGGGCCTCTCCCTGGAATCTCCTCCCTTTCCCTGGGTTCTCTGCTCTCCACAGGGGTCCTTTACGAGGAGAAGGGCGAACGGAAGAGCCAACAGGTCCACAAGTCCATCTGGGACTACATTGAGCGGCTGAACAAGAAGACCCCCGTCTTCTTCAACTTCCTCTACGCCCCCGAGGACGGGGAGGTGAGAGCTGCGCCCAGGGGGCACCTCCTGGGGTCTTCTGGGGGCTGAGGGAGACTCTCGGAGCGCGGCGTTCGCCCACTGGAGCCCGGTGGCCGCCGGTGGTTCCCATCTCAAGAAGGGTTGGTCCCACCAAGGGTGGGGCTGGGGCAGAAGGGACCTCTCCAGCTGGAGGTGGTGGGGTCTCCCCGTGGGCTGTGCAGACCCTTCGCTGGTGGCTGCTCTGTGGTGGTGCCACCAGGCTTGGACCTCCTTGGAGCTCCAATTCGGTCCCGGCACCGTCTTGGCCAAAGCTGGGATCATCTCAACCTCTCTGTGGCCCCAACATCACCTTCTCCTCACCACCTCCTCTTGTCCTGGTGGGAAAGTGACCCTCACCTTGGGAAGAGCTCGACGTGGAGGGGTCTCCATTCCCACCTGGATGGATCCTCCACCCTTGGGCACCTCCCACCCTTCCCCGAGTTCTGACTCGGCTTCATCCCCCACCTCAAGGTGCTGAGACCCTACAGCAACATCTCCAACCTGAAGGTGTGGGACTACTACACGGAGGAGACCCTTTCCGAGGGCCCTTCCTACGACTGGGAGCTGGCGCAGGGGCAGCTGGAGGAGGCGTCGGAGCGGCAGGACACGGGTGCCCCCCAGAGCAGGCGCAGAGTGGTCTGGCCTTGCTACGACAACCGCGGCCGCGTGGAGCCCGACGCCATCTCCAAACTGCTGGAGGTCAGCTCGGGGGGGGGGGCCTGGGCCTCATGGGATGGACTTGGGGAACCCTGCCGTGGGGTGGGATGGAAGGGACCTCAAAGAACATCCAGTTCCAACCCAGGAGATCTCCCACTGGATCAGGGGGCTCCAAGCCCCATCCAACCTGGCCCTGAACTCCTCCAGGGATGGGGCAGCCACAGCTTCCCTGGGCAACCTGGCCCAGGGCCTCTCTGCCCTCAGAGGAGAACTTTTCTCCCCAAGATCTCATCTCAGTCTCCCCTCTTGCAGCTCAAAACTGTTCCCCTTTGTCCCATCCCTGCACTCCCTGATCCAGAGCCCCTCCCCAGCTTTCCTGGAGTCCCTTTCAGTCCTGGGAGGCTGCTCTAAGGTCCCCCCCAGAGCCTTCTCCTCTCCAGGCTGAACAACCCCAACTCTCCCAGCCTGTCCTCACAGCAGAGAGGCTCCACCCATGGTCCTGTTCTGTGCAGGAGCAGCTTCTTGCAGCACAGGTCAAGGAAATAAAGATTCATAGAGTCATGGAACCATGGAATGGGTTGGGTTGGAAGGAATCTCAAAGCCCATCCAGTCCCAGCCCCTGCCATGGGCAGGGACACCTCCCACTGGATCAGGGGGCTCCAAGCCCAATCCAACCTGGCCTTGAACACCTCCAGGGAGGCCCCCTGTGGCTCCTGGGCTTGGCTTGGTCTCACCGTGGTGTCCCCAAGGGGTTGGTCACTGCCCTCACCCACAGCAGGACAGGGGGTGGCAGGGCCAGAGCCGGCTGACCCCCCCCTGCAGTACAGGAACGGTGGGGTCTTCCCCCTTTCCTGGGCTGCTTCCTGAATTCCCACCTCTGCAGGAGCTGCACAACCTGGAGATGGAGCTGGGACAGGTCCCGGAGCGCTGGAAGGACACGTGGGACAAGGTGAAAGCTTCCCAGCGCGCCGAGACGCGGCCGGAGGGCAGCAGGGTAGGTGGGGGATGAGGGGTGGGTGACAGCGAGGGGTCGCAGCGCCCAAGGGGGTTGGTTTCTTCCTCCAAGAGTTGGCTTTGCCCAAGGGGTTGGTTTCTTCCTCCAAGGGTTGGCTTTGACCAAGGGGTTTGTTTGTCTCTGCAAGTGTTGGCTTTCCCCAATTGTGTTTGTCCCTCCAAGGGTTGGCTTTGCCCAAGGGTTGGCTTTGCCCAAGGGTTGGCTTTGCCCAAGGGTGTTTGTCCCTCCAAGGGTGTTTGTTTGTCCCTTTGAGGGTTGACTTTGCCCAAGGGTGATTGACCCTGTGGGGACTGGCTTTGTCCAAGGGTTGGCTTTGTCCAAGGGGCTTTGTTTGTCTCTGCAAGTGTTGGCTTTCCCCAATTGTGTTTGTCCCTCCAAGGGTTGGCTTTGTCCAAGGGTTGGCTTTGTCCAAGGGTGTTTGTCCCTCCAAGGGTTGGCTTTGTCCAAGGGTGTTTGTCCCTCCAAGGACTGGCTTTGCCCAAAGATTGGCTTTGCCCAAGGGCTGACTTTCCCCAGTTGTGTTTGTCCCTCCAAGGCTTGGCTTTGCCCAAGGCTTGGCTTTCCCCGAGGGGGTTTCTTTGTCCTTTCCCCTGGTGGTCGGGGTCCCGTAGGCCCACCCTGGCCCTGAGGCTGTTCCCTCTGCTCCCCACAGACCCCCAGCTCCCTGCTGATGTCCTCTGGGCTGTCCCACCAGCGGCGCTCGGTGGGCACCTGCCTGCAGGAGGGCTCCAGCCTCAACCTCAGCCTGGAGAGCGACGCCAGCGGCACCTCCACCCCGTGCAGCGGGAGGCCGGGCGCCCGCCGCAGCACCAGCACCCTCTACAGCCACTTCCAGATGGCCGAGAGCGAGAACAGGCAGGAGGGGGCCGGGGGGCGGCGCTGGGGGCTCGGGTCGGGGGGTCCCTCCCTGGGGAAAGGGTCGGGATGGGTCCCCGGAGCGAGCCGGGCGTCAGCCCCCTGTCCCCCGCAGGTCATACGAGGGCTCGCTCTACAAGAAAGGGGCCTTCATGAAGCCCTGGAAGCCTCGCTGGTTCGTGCTGGATAAAACCAAACATCAGGTGAGGAGGGGAAAGGCAGCCCCGGGGCCTGGCCTGGCCTTCCTTCCTTCCTTCCTTCCTTCCTTCCTTTCCTGCTGCCATTCCTGTGCCCCCCTTCCTCCCTCCTTCCTCCCCCCTTTGCTCCCTCTGTTCCTCCTTCCCTCTTTCCTCCCTCCTTTCTAACTCCTTTCCTCTCTCCTCCCTCCCTCTTCCCTCCTTCCTTCCTGCTTTTCGTTTCTTCCACCCTTCCTCTCTCCTTTCCACCTTCCCTTCTTCCTCCCTTCTTTCCTCCCTCCTTTCCACCTTCTCCCCCTTGCTTTCTTCTCTCCTTCCTTCCTCCTTGCCTTGCCTTGCCTTGCCTTCGCCTTCACCTTCACCTTCGCCTTCGCCTTCCCTCTCTCCTTCCTCTCCTCATTCCCTTCCCTTTCCTCTCCCTCTTCTTTTCTCCCTCCTTTCCTCCCTCCAGGGAGCTCTCAAATCCTGGGGTCAGGGTTGGGGGTTTGGTCTGGAGAAGAGGAGGCTGAGGGAAGACCTCATCACTGTCCACAACTGCCTGAGAGGAGGCTGTGGGGAGGGGGGATTGGTCTCTTCTCCCAAGGGACAGGAGATGGGATGAGAGGGAATGGCCTCAGGGCAGGGTCAGATTGGACATCAGGAAGGATTCCTTCCTGGAAAGGGTTCTCAGGCCCTGGCAGAGACTCCCAGGGAGATGGTGGAGTCCCCACCCCTGGAGGGGTTCAGAGCCCGTGTGGCCGTGGCACCTGGGGACAGGTTTCCATGGTGGGGTTGGCAGTGCTGGGCTCATGGTTGGTCTGGACCATCCTGGAGTTCTTTCCCAACGTCCCCGGCTCCGTTGCACCCCCTGCAGCTGCGGTACTACGACAGCCGGATGGATACCGAGTGCAAAGGGGTCATCGACCTGGCCGAGGTGGAGTCCATCACCCCTGGAACCCCCACCATGGGGGCCCCCAAGACGGTGGACGAGAAAGCCTTCTTCGATGTGAGTGGCTCTGCCCTTCCCGAGCTCGGGAACCCCCACGGAGCCCGGTGATGGCTTGGGGTGCGGGATGAGGGTCAACAACACCAACTGCTGAGTCCTGTACCTGGGACACAACAGCCCCGAGCAGCTCCAGGCTTGGGGAGGAGCAGCTGGAAAGGCCCTGAAGGAGAAGGCTCTGGGGGTGTTGGTTGACAGGGGCTGAACCTGAGCCAGCAGTGGCCCAGGGTGCCAAGAAGGCCCCCAGCACCCTGGCTTGGATCAGCCCTGGAGTGGCAGCAGGAGCAGGGCAGGGATCGTCCCCCTGCACTCAGCACCTCCAATCCTGGGGTCAGGGTTGGGCCCCTCACTCCAAGAAGGCCCTGGAGGGGCTGGAGAGCGTCCGGAGAAGGGAACGGAGCTGGGGAAGGGTCTGGAGATGGGATGAGAGGGAATGGCCTCAAGTTGCCCCCCAGGGCAGGGTCAGATTGGACATCAGGAAGGATTCCTTCCTGGAAAGGGTTCTCAGGCCCTGGCAGAGGCTCCCAGGGAGGTGGTGGAGTCCCCATCCCTGGAGGGATTTAAAAAATGGCTGGATGGGTTTTTGTGGGACAGGGTTTAGCAGAGGATGGGTGCGGTTGGACTCAATGATCTCCAAGGTCTTTTCCAATGGGAAGATTCTATGATCTGTGTTTCTGTGCTGCTGGAGCAGCTGCCCGACTCCGCTCACCAACTCCTCCTCCTCTTCCTCCTCCTCTCCTGCAGCTGAAGACGACAAAACGAGTTTACAATTTCTGTGCCCAGGACGTGCAGTTGGCCCAGCAGTGGATCGACCGCATCCAGAGCTGTTTGTCGGACGCCTGACTCTGGCTCCAAGAGCCTCAATTCCAACCACGGAATCTCCCAGATCCCGGCACCGGGGAGAGTGAACGGCGCCCCCCCCGGGCTGGCGGGGTTGGGACCGACGGGAGCGGAGGAGCCGTTCCCTGTGTTGGGAATGGGGGAGCTCCGGGCGCGGGAGCTGCAGTTGCACCGTGGGAGGACGGTGCAGGGGAGGAATTCTGCGCCCTGAAGGGGGCTGAGGGCAGGTGGGAGCCTCTCCCGGTCCCCTCGAGCCCCATCTGAGCCCTCTTCTCCACAACCCCTTGGCCGGAGAGGGGGAGCCTTGGCCTCCCCGAGCTGCTGGAGGAAGCAGGATCCTCCTCATCCTCCCCACGGCTCCCGGCACATCCGTGGGGCAGAGCCAGCCCTGCCCTCTCCAAGCCCTTTGCCTGCCCCGCGGCGCAGCGGCCGCCCCACGATTGGCTCCTCATCCTGCTGGAACCCAGAGCTGCAGCTCTGGCTGTTGGGAATGGGGGGGGAGTGGAGCACTGGGACCATCCTGACCCAGCCCTGAGCATCACCTGCCCCTCACGTGTCCCAATGCTGAACCTCACCTTCCCAACCCTGACCCTCACCTTTCCCAATCCTGACCCTCACCTGCCCCAGCCTCGCACAGCGACAGAAGCTGGGGGTGGTTGGCTCTGCAGGCTCTGGGCTCCGCGGTTCCAGAGGGGACGTGGAGGTGGTCACCCTGCTCCCCGCCGGTGGGTGACACCGGCCCCGCCTGTCCTGACCGGGGCATCTCCCTCCCTGCGGGCGCTGCCGGACGCTGCCCCCCCCCCCCCCCCCCCCCCCCCTCCCCCCCGTGCCCGCTCGCCCTCTCCTCACAGAGCGACCCCAGGACGGGGGGGGGGTCCCCGCCGCGGCCGAGGGGTCCCGCGGGCAGCGGGGCCAGGGCTGGGCGCGGCGTCTCTTTGCACAGGGTCCCCTCTCCCCTTCCCCGAGCGTGCGGGAAGGAGGGGGCAGCACCCCAGGGTCTCCCCCTCCCCACTTTCCTCCTCCTCTCCCATCTCCCTCCCTCAGCCAAGCGGGGGGGGGGGGCTGCACAAACCCCCCTTTCCTCTCTGTCCCCCGGGGGGGGGGGGGGAGGCTGCACAAACCCCCTCCCCACCCTCTGCCCCCTCCCCGCTCGCGGCCGTCACCGCGCCGGAGCGAAACGGGAATCGGTACAGAAACGGCTTCCAGCACCTCACCCCCTCCCTCCGCTGCACCGGGGAGGGGGGCTTTGCCCCCCACCCACCCCACCCCGGCCCAGGACCCGCTCAGCCCTTCCCTCCCCATCCCGGTCTTGTTTTTTTTTTTTAAGGAGTCGGGAATGCCGATCCCAGCACCCTTTGTACAGTCGCCCCCCCCCCGACCCCTCCCCGGCCCCCTCTCTGTCCCCTCGAACGGTAACGGGGTCGCTGGCGGAACGCGGAGGTTTTTGTAACTTCCCCGAGCAGTTGTAGATTATTGACGTTTCTGTACATTGTGTCAAACCTCCAGAGTCCTTGTATTGTATTGTGCCTAGAGGAAAAGTTATTCTATAAAGAGAAACTAACGAATTTAATAAAAAAAATTAATACGAGACGTGGATTTGAGCCTCGGCAGCGCCGGCTCCGGAGCCACGGACAGAGCTGCGCCCGGCTCGGCGGGGATGGAACCTCTTGGAGCCCACAGAACCACGGAATGACCCCAGCTGGAAGGGACCCACCAGGCCCATCCAGTCCAGCTCCTGGCCCTGCACAGGACAACCCCAACAGTCACCCCGTGGGGCTGAGGGCCTTGGCCAAACCCTGCTGGAATATTGTCAGGGCTGGGACTGCTTCCCTGGGGAGCTGTTCCAGGGCTCCACCACCCTCTGCTCTGCTCTGCTCTGCTCTGGGGGAAGAACCTTCTCCTGGTGTCCAACCCAACCCTGCCCTGGCCCATCTTCCTGCCCTTCCCTGGGCTCCTGTCCTTGCTCACCAGAGAGAAGAGCTCAGTGCCTGCTCCTCCTCCTCCCCTGCTGAGGAAGCAGCTCTGAGGTCCCCCCTCAGAACAGACCCAGTGCCTTCAGCCTCTCCTCATGGGATTTCTCCTCCAGACCCTTCCCCAGCTTTGGGGCCTCCTCTGGACCCGCTCCAACAGTTCCATCTCCTTCTGCTGTTGGGGATTCCAGAGCTGGACCCAGGGCTCCAGGTGGGGTCTCCCCAGAGTGGAGCAGAGGGGCAGAACCCCCTCCCTCCCCTCTGCTCCCACTCTTTGGGTGCAGCCCATGAAGTGCTTCTTCTCAGCAGGGCTGCTCTCAGCCACAGCCCCCCCCCTTCTCCACAGCTTTGGACAGCACAGCCTTGGTCCCAAGCTGGAATGGGAGAAGGGACCGGAGCTGGGGAAGGGTCTGGAGAACAGGAGTTGTGGGAGGGGCTGAGGGCCCTGGGGGGATTTGGTCTGGAGAAGAGGAGGCTGAGGGGAGACCTCATCCCTGTCCACAACTGCCTGAGAGGAGGCTGTGGGGAGGGGGGGCTGGTCTCTTCAACCAGGGAACAGAGGAAACGGCCTCAGGTTGTGCCAGGGGAGGTTTAGATTGGATAGTAGGAAAAATTCCTTTACTGGAAGAGCAGTGAAGCCCTGGTAGGAGCTGCCCAGGGAGTGGTGGAGTCTCCATCCCTGGAGGGGTCTGAAAACCACGTGGATGTGGCACTTAAGGACAGGGTTTAGTAGGCACAGTGGGGTTGGTTTGGATGAGCTTGGATGAGTCTTTTCCAACCTCAACGATTCCATGAGAAGGGGGCATCGTGGAGCCACTCACACCTGAGCAAACTGGAGGTTGCTTTGCTTGTCTGAGCCCGGCCCCTCACCACCCCCACCCATCCCAGACCCTGTTCCACAGGCCTCACTCTGTGCCTGGTGGAAGTGGGTCCAGAGTTGCTGTTGGCAGTGGCAAAGGGCACGCAGGGATCTGCAGCTGGAAACACCAGGAAGAGGAGCCCCTTCTGGTCCCGTGGATGAGCTGTGGTCGCAGCACACCCTGATTCAGCCCTGATTAAGCCCCACAGACCTTACAAGAGAAGCAGGTTTGCCAAACACCAGCCACATCTCCACCTCCTGGAGTCATGAAGGACCTGGAGATGCTTGAGGATGCATCCCATGAGCTGCTTCCCACCCAGGCACGTCTCCTCCGCACCCCTGAGGCTGCCAGGAGCACCCACCCCACCCTCCTCTCGCTGTGCTCTTGGCCCCTGCCAAGTGATGGTGCTGGAGCTTCCAGCTCCATCCCCACCTCGAGGTGCTCATCACAGCCTCCTGCTGATTTGGGATCTCAGAACACTGGATCTCAAGGCTGAGATCTCGATCGTGAGAGGAGCTCTGGACACTGGATCTCAAGGCCCTTTACCTGATCCTGATCATGGTTTGAGAGGAGCTCTGGATTCTGGATCTCAGTGCCCTTTACTTGGTCCTGATCATGGTTTGAGAGGAGCTGTTGTGGCCCTGGAGATGACGCTGTGTCACGGTCCCTCCTCCCTGATCAAGTCAGGATTTCTCTCCAGAGGCCTCAGCTCCAGCGTCCACCACCACGGCGCACGGGGAGCTCCGCCCTGCGCTCCAAGCAGGGCCGGGGATCTCCCCAGCTCCCAGTTTGCTCCACCAGTCGGAGGTGTCCCCGAGCCCCAGCTGCGAGGCAGCTCCGAGGCTGAGCTGGCTCAGTCAGGGCAAGGGGATCCGGTGGCTTTGGGACAGGATGTCCACAGGGAGCCACCACAGGGCAGGGAGAAGCAGGAGCTCAGGAGCAGCGGCAGCAGGAAGGCTTCGGGGTGCAGGCTGGGGAGCAGCAGGGCTGGAGGGACGGATCCCTGCCCTTCCTGACCTGGCTTTCCCCGAACTCCATGCGCTGTTCGAAGAGCACTTTCTGCAGTTGGATCTCCTTCAGGACCCGCAGGACCTCGGGTCCTCCACCGCCCTGCAGCAGATTGTAGTTCTCCCCTGGGTCCGCCTCCAGGTCGAAGAGCAACGGGGGCAAATGAGGGGTGAGCGGGGTCAGCCCGTGGCAGGCCTGGTCTGGGGTGGTGTCGCTGTGGAAGGAACCTGGCAAAGAAAGCCCCCCCAACCCCCAGGGAGGGGACAGCTCAGCTTCTTCTGGAGCTGTGGAGAGCAAAACCACGAAGGACTTGAGGAAGGCGCCCGGGGGGAGCCCAGGAGGGGGAACTCACCTTGTGTGAAGTAATGGGCCTTGTACTTGCCCAGGCGGACAGCGAAGGGGCCCTGCAGGGGGTCAGGGGCTGGGGGGTAGAAGAACATCGTCTGCCGGGGACTCTGCGGGCAGTGGGAGAGCTGAGCTCAGCTGAGCAGCCCCAAGGTAGGGTCACATGGGATGGGTTGGGATGGAAGGGACCTCAACGCCCATCCTGTCCCAACCACATGGGCAGGGACACCTCCCACTGGATGAGGAGGCTCCAAGCCCCATCCAACGTGGCCTTCAACATCTCCAGGGATGAGGCAGCCACCACTGCTCTGGGCAACCTGGGCCAGGGCCTCCCCACCCTCACAGGAGAACATTTCTCCCCAAGATCTCATCTCAATCTCCCCTCTTGCAGCTCAAAACCCTTCCCCCTCATCCCATCCCTGCACTCCCTGATCCAGAGCCCCTCCCCAGCTTTCCTGGAGCCCCTTTCAGTCCTGGGAGGCTGCTCTAAGGTCCCCCCAGAGCCTTCTCCTCTCCAGGGTGGAGAACCCCAACTCTCCCAGCCTGTCCTCACAGCAGAGGGGCTCCAGCCCTCAGATCATCTCCGTGGCCTCCCCTGGACTCCCTCCACCAGATCCTTGTCCCTCCTGTGCTGAGGACTCCAGAGCTGGCTGCAGGGCTCCAGATGAGGAGAAAGGCCAGGTAGAGCCTCCTGGGAGTCACACAGGAGCTCCAGTGGCCACAGAGGGGGGAAGCTGACCAGCAGCAGCATCCCATCTGCTCCCTACTCGAAGCTCCTGGGACACAACATTCCAAGCCTCAGGGGTCTGGCTCGACCACAACGGTGCAGGTGTTGGAGCTGAGTCACCTGGGGAAGCCCAGGAACCCCACAGACGTAACCTTGGCCAGACCAAAGGCCCCAGCTCATGGACCTCCCTTGACCCCAGCAGGTTCTACTCAGCTCCAGCTTTCACCAAGAGCCAAATCTGCCCACAGGACTCACCTTCCCTGTCCCAAACAGCACCGGACTCAGGTCATAACCATCCAGGACAACTTTAGGAAGAGCTGTTCCAGCCAGGGCTGCCAGTGTTGGCAGGATGTCCAGGGTGCTTGCCAGCTCGTGGGTCACTCCTGTCATCCCACAGGCACAAGGAGAACTTCAAACACCCCAATCCCACTCCCATCCCTTCGATCCTTCCTCCCCTCCATCTCCTGCTTGTCCTGGAGCAGCCCAGGAATGCCACTGGCAGTGCCCAGGTCTCACCTGGAGCGATACGGCCCGGCCAGTGGGCCACTGCTGGTTCCCTCAGGCCACCTTCGTACGTCGTGCCCTTCCCACACTTCAGAAGGCCAGAGCTGCCTCCACGTGCCATCCGCATGGTGGAAGGGCTGGAAGAGAGAAGAACCAGGGCTCTCACTGCCAACGGAGCCAGGAGAGGAGAGAATCAGAGAACCACAGGAGGTTGGAAGGGACCCACCAGGCCCATCCAGTGCAACTCCTGGCCCTGCACAGGACAACCCCAACAGTCACTCCGTGGGGCTGAGGGCCTTGGCCAAAGGCTGCTGAAAGGCCAACTGTGTCCTGGGCTGCACCCAAAGAGTGGGACCAGATGGGAGGGAGGGGGTTCTGCCCCTCTGTTCTGCTCTGGGGAGACCCCACCTGGAGCCCTGGGTCCAGCTCTGGAATCCCCAACAGCAGAAGGAGATGGAGTTGTTGGATTGGGTCCAGAGGAGGCCACGGAGATGATCCAAGGGCTGGAGCCCCTCTGCTGTGAGGACAGGCTGGGAGAGTTGGGGTTGTTCAGCCTGGAGAGGAGAAGGCTCTGGGGGGACCTTAGAGCAGCCTCCCAGGTCTGAAAGGGGCTCCAGGAAAGCTGGGGAGGGGCTTTTTCCAATGGTTGGGTTGGACACCAGGAGAAGCTTCTTCCCCCGAAGGGTGGTGGAGCCCTGGAACAGCTCCCCAGGGAAGCAGTCCCAGCCTGACAATATTCACAGAACCATGGAATGGGCTGGGTTGAAAGGGACCTCAAAGCCCATTCAGTCCCACCCCCTGCCATGGGCAGGGGGCTCCAAGCCCCATCCAACCTGGACTTCAACACCTCCAGGGATGGGGCAGCCACCACTGCTCTGGGCAACCTGGGCCAGGGCCTCCCCACCCTCAGTGTGAAGAATTTCTTCCCAATGTCCAATCTCAATCTCCCCCCTTCCAGTTTAAAGCCGTTCGCCCTCATCCTGTCACTTCCAGGCCCTTGGAAAAAGCCCCTCCCCAGCTTTCCTGGAGCCCCTTTCAGTCCTGGGAGGCTGCTCTAAGGTCCCCCCAGAGCCTTCTCCTTCCCAGGCTGAACAACCCCAACTCTCAGCCCACTCCACCTCCATCCCCTTTGCCCCAAACCCACCCCCACATCACCCCTGGTCCCCCACCCCAGGGCAGCCGATGGTGGCAGCGATGGAGCCCCCATGGCTGGGCCCTCTCACCCGTTGTCTGAGGTGAAGAACACCAAGGTCGAGTTGGTGAGGCCGTTCTCCTCCAGGGCCTGCAGAACCTCTCCCACGGAGCCATCGAACTCGGCAAGGGCGTCCCCAAAGGGCCCCCGGCGCGAGCGCCCCGCGTAGGCCCGGCTGGCAAACTGGGGGTAGTGGGTGTGCTGGAGAGAGGGCAGAGAAGAGCGCTAGGGGATCCCCCAGCTGGGTCCCAGTTCACCTGGGGACAGAGGGCAGGGCCACCCAGGGCATGGAGAGAGGTGACAGCACCCATGAGATGAATCATAGAACCGTCTGGTTGGAAACGACCTCTGAGATCATCGAGTCCAACTGTCCCTGTCCAGTACTGAATCACCTCTGAGCACCTCATCCTCCCACCTTTGGAACTCCCCCAGGGATGGGGACTCCACCACCTCCCTGGGAGCCTCTGCCAGGGCCTGAGAACCCTTTCCAGGAAGGAATCCTTCCTGATGTCCAATCTGACCCTGCCCTGGGGCAACTTGAAGCCATTCCCTCTCATCCCATCTCCTGTCACTTGGGAGCAGAGACCAACCCCCCCTCCCCACAGCCTCCTCTCAGGCAGTTGTTGACAGAGATGAGGTCTCCCCTCAGCCTCCTCCAGGCTGAACAACCCCAGGTCCCTCAGCTCCTCCTCCTAAGACTTGTTCCCCATCTCCTTTGCTGAGGGAAGGGCGTTCCCAAGCTCCAGAACTCTCTCTCTAAAATGGCCCAAAGGAGCTGAGCCCCCAGGAGAGGAGGTTGGGACTCAAAGCAAGAAGTTCTCCAGGCCCAGAGGAACCAGCAGAGCTCCAGAAAGCAGCAGCCCAAGAACATTATCACAACGGGTGCTGCCACAAGACCTGGGCGTGGGAATAAGCAACACCAGACCCTCCAGGAGCAGGTCCTGGGTCTCCAGGAGCAGGTCCTGGGTCTCCAGGAGCTGCAGTTGAGGTGGTGGAGTCCCCATCCCTAGAGGTGTTTAAAAGGTGGGGAGATGAGCTTCTCAGGGATATGGTTTAGGAAGGGGACACAGGGATGGTCGGATTCGATGACCTCAGAGGTCTTTTCCAACCTTATGATTCTATAATTTTCCCAAGAGGACAAAGGTTCCCACCCTTCCCTTTGGCCCAGAGGAACTTCTTCCCCATCTCCTACGTGGGAGGCATAGTAGAGAAGGAAGGGGAGGCCTCGTCGGGCGCAGTCGGCGATGAAGTCCCGGGAGAACTTGTTGTAGCGCGGCACCAGGTCAGGGAAGGAGATGGGCTGCTGCACGATGCTCTGGTTCCAGAGCAGGGGGACAGGCACCAAGCCTTGGTCACAGCTCCCAAAGCACTTGACGTCCGGTGGGAAGCAGGTGAGATCCTGGCAGGGGCCCTGGGGAGAGCAGAGAAGGCTTTGTGCTTGACTGGTGTTGTGGGACAGGGAGGGGAGAGGAGAGTCTCACAGCACCCATGCCATTCCATCCCATCCCATGCCATCCCATCCCATCCTATCCTATCCCATCCCATCCCATCCTCTCCCATCCCCTCCCATCCCATCCCATGCCGTCCCATCCCATGCCATCCCCATCTCATCCCATGCCATCCCACTCCCGGCAGCCCAGGGCTCTGTACCCACCTGGAACCACCCAAGGACCACAATGCTCCCCCCTGGACCTTCCCTTTCCCCCCTTCCTCTCCCTTCTTCCCTTTCCCCCACTCCTGTCCCCATGGGATGGTTTGGGTTGGAAGGGGCCTCAAAGCTCATCCAGTGCCACCCCCCTGCCATGGGCAGGGACACCTCTCACTGGATCAGGGGGCTCCAAGCCCCATCCAGCCTGGCCTTGAACACCTCCAGGGATGGGGCAGCCACCACTGCTCTGGGCAACCTGGGCCAGGGCCTCCCCAACTTCATTGTGAAGAATCCTTTCCCAGTGTCCAATCTCAATCTCCCCCCTTCCAGTTTAAAGCCGTTCCCCCTCGTCCTGTCACTCCAGGCCCTTGGAAAAAGCCCCTCCCCAGCTTTCCCTGAGCCCCTTTCAGTTCTGGGAGGCTGCTCTAAGGTCCCCCCAAAGCATTCTCCTCTCCAGGCTGGACAACCCCAGCCTGAGGGGCTCCAGCCCATGGACCACCTTGCCCAGGATTGTGAGGTTATGGGAACGAATGTCTTCTTCTCATTGTCCCTGAGCCCAGGGGCTCTCGGGGCCGTTCCCACCCTTTGGATGCTCTCCCTGTCCACCGCCAGCTTCTCACCTGGTCGTGGGAGTAGGGAATCCCCAGAAAGTGGTCGAAGCCCTGGTGGGTGGGCAGGAAGGAGCCGTTGACCCCCAGCCCGAGGTGCCACTTGCCCACCATGGCCGTGGCGTAGCCCTGGGCCTTCAGCACCTCGGCGATGGTGACCTCGGCCAGCGGCAGCCCCCCCCGAGAGTCCGGGTTGAACACCCCAGGATAAATCCCAGAGCGGGTCTGGAAACGGCCGGTGAGGAGGGCTGCTCTGGGGGGGGGGGGAAGGGGGGAGAGAGTGGGGGGAGAATGAGGGGAGACGGGGGAGAATGGGGGGAGAGGATGGGGGGGGACGTGGAGGATGGGGGGAGAGAATGGGGGGGAGAGAGGAGGGGTGAGAATGGGGGGGGGGAGAGAATGGGGGGGAGAGAATGGGGGGAAAAGAGGAGCTGGGTGTCAGCCTTGTGCATGGCAGAGGGACCACCCCCATCCCACTCCGTCCTCTCTCTCCCCCTTCCCCTCCCCTCTCCCCCTTCTCTTCCCCCACCCCTCTTCCCCCTTTCTCTCCCTCTCCCCCTCCCCTTTCTGTTTCCCCTTGCCTTTCTCCCCCCTCCCCTCTCTCTTCCCCCTTCTCCTCTCTCTCCCCCCTCCCTCCCCTTTCTCTCCCCTCCCCCTTCTCCCCTCCCATCTCCCATTTCCCCCCTTCCTCTGCCCTCCGCTCCGCACCGCACCGCACCGGGAGGGGCTGCAGACCGGGGAGCTGCTGTAGAAGCTGGTGAAGCGCAGCCCGCGGGCCGCCATGCGGTCCAGCCACGGCGTGGCGGAGGAGGGGTGCCCGTAGCACCCCAGGTCCCCGAAGCCCAGGTCGTCCGCCAGCAACACCACGAAGCTGGGCCGGGACGAGGCGACGACGGCGGCGGCGGCTCCCAGCAGCGCCAGCAGCGCCAGGGCCCGGCACCGAGGCTCCATGGCGCTGCAGGCCCGGGAGGGCCCCGTGGCGGCCGGGACGGAACCTCGGAGCCTGGGATAGGGCTCGACGGGACTACCGGCACCGGCACCACCGGAGCGGAGCAGCGACTTCCGGTACCCGGGCG
>JAUMJL010001676.1:0-15878 GCA_033558185.1 Dromococcyx pavoninus
GCTGAGGAACCCAAAAATGGGCTGAGGAACCCAAAAATGGTCTGAGGGGCCAAAAAATGGGCTGAGGAACCCAAAAATGGGCTGAGGAACCCAAAAATGGGCTGAGGGGCCAAAAAATGGGCTGAGGAACCCAAAAATGGGCTGAGGAACCCAAAAATGGGCTGAGGGGCCAAAAAATTGGCTGAGGAACCCAAAAATGGGCTGAGGAACCCAAAAATGGGCTGAGGGGCCAAAAAATGGGCTGAGGAACCCAAAAATGGGCTGAGGAACCCCAAAAATGGGCTGAGGGGCCAAAAAATGGGCTGAGGAACCCAAAAATGGGCTGAGGAGCCAAAAAATTGGCTGAGGGGCCAAAAAATGGGCTGAGGAACCGAAAAATGGGCTGAGGAACCCAAAAATGGGCTGAGGGGCCAAAAAATGGGCTGAGGAACCCAAAAATGGGCTGAGGAACCCAAAAATGGGCTGAGGGGCCAAAAAATGGGCTGAGGAACCCAAAAATGGGCTGAGGAACCCAAAAATGGGCTGAGGGGCCAAAAAATGGGCTGAGGAACCCAAAAATGGGCTGAGGAACCCAAAAATGGGCTGAGGGGCCAAAAAATGGTCTGAGGAACCAAAAATGGGCTGAGGAACCCAAAAATGGGCTGAGGGGCCAAAAAATGGGCTGAGGAACCCAGAAATGGGCTGAGGAACCCAAAAATGGGCTGAGGGGCCAAAAAATGGGCTGAGGAACCCAAAAATGGGCTGAGGAACCCAAAAATGGGCTGAGGGGCCAAAAAATGGTCTGAGGAACCAAAAATGGGCTGAGGAACCCAAAAATGGGCTGAGGGGCCAAAAAATGGGCTGAGGAACCCAGAAATGGGCTGAGGAACCCAAAAATGGGCTGAGGGGCCAAAAAATGGGCTGAGGAACCCAAAAATGGGCTGAGGAACCCAAAAATGGGCTGAGGGGCCAAAAAATGGGTTGAGGAACCCAAAAATGGGCTGAGGAACCAAAAATGGGCTGAGGAACCCAAAAATGGGCTGAGGGGGCAAAAAATGGGCTGAGGAACCCAAAAATGGGCTGAGGAACCCAAAAATGGTCTGAGGGGCCAAAAAATGGGCTGAGGAACCCAAAAATGGGCTGAGGAACCCAAAAATGGGCTGAGGGGCCAAAAAATGGGCTGAGGAACCCAAAAATGGGCTGAGGAACCCAAAAATGGGCTGAGGGGCCAAAAAATTGGCTGAGGAACCCAAAAATGGGCTGAGGAACCCAAAAATGGGCTGAGGGGCCAAAAAATGGGCTGAGGAACCCAAAAATGGGCTGAGGAACCCCAAAAATGGGCTGAGGGGCCAAAAAATGGGCTGAGGAACCCAAAAATGGGCTGAGGAGCCAAAAAATTGGCTGAGGGGCCAAAAAATGGGCTGAGGAACCGAGAAATGGGCTGAGGAACCCAAAAATGGGCTGAGGGGCCAAAAAATGGGCTGAGGAACCCAAAAATGGGCTGAGGAACCCAAAAATGGGCTGAGGGGCCAAAAAAATGGGCTGAGGAACCCAAAAATGGGCTGAGGAACCCAAAAATGGGCTGAGGGGCCAAAAAATGGGCTGAGGAACCCAAAAATGGGCTGAGGAACCCAAAAATGGGCTGAGGGGCCAAAAAAATGGGCTGAGGAACCCAAAAATGGGCTGAGGAACCCAAAAATGGGCTGAGGAACCCAAAAATGGGCTGAGGGGCCAAAAAATAGGCTGAGGGGCCAAAAAATGGGCTGAGGAACCCAAAAATGGGCTGAGGGGCCAAAAAATGGCCTGAGGAACCCCAAAATGGTCTGAGGGGCCAAAAAATGGGCTGAAGAACCCAAAGATGGGCTGAGGAACCCAAAAATGGGCTGAGGGGCCAAAAAATAGGCTGAGGAACCCAAAAATGGGCTGAGGAACCCAAAAATGGGCTGAGGGGCCAAAAAATGGCTGAGGAACCCAAAAATGGGCTTAGGGGCCAAAACATGGGCTGAAGAAACCCAAACTCTGCTGAGGAACTCAAAAGTGAACTGAACAACCCAAAAATGGATTCAGGAAACCAAAAATGGATTGAGGAACCCAAAAACGGTCTCAGGAAGCCAAAAATGGTCTGAAGAACCCAAAAATGGATTGAAGAACCCCAAAATGCACTGAGGAACCCAAAAGTAGACTGAACAACCCAAAAATGGATTGAGGAAACCAAAAATGCGCCGAGGAACCCAAAAATTGATTGAGGAACCCAAAAATCGGCTGAGGAACCCAAAAACTGATTGAGGAACCCAGAAATGGATTGAGGAACCCAAAAATGGGCTGAGGAACCCAATAATGAACTGAAGAACCCAAAAATGGGTTTGAAGGAACCCCAAAATGGGCTGAAGAACGCAAAAATGGATTTTGGAACCCAAAAATGGGCTCAGGAAGCCAACAATGGATTGAGGAACCGAAGAATGGGCTGAGGGACCCAAAAATGGATTGACGGACAAAAAATGGATTGAGGAAACCAAATATGGTTTGAAGAAACGAAGTATGGATGGAGGATTGGTTTCCTCAATCCATTTTTGGGTTCTTCAGCCCATTTTTGGGTTCCTGAAACCATTTTTGGGTTCCTCAATCCATTTTGGGTGTTCCTCAATACAGTTTTGGTTTCCAGAGCCAATTTTTGTTTTCCTCAATCCATTTTTGGGTTCGCCAATTCATTTTTGTGTTCTTCAGGTCATTTTTGAGTTCCTCAACCCATTTTTTGTTTCCTCAGACCATTTTTGGGTACCTCAATCCATTTTTAGATTCTTGAGCGCATTTTTGGGTTCTTCAATCCATGTTTGGATTCCTGAGCCCAGTTTTGGTTTCCTCAATGCATTTTTGGGTTCTTCAGGCCATTTTTGGATTTCTGAGCCCATTTTGGGGTTCCTAAATCCATTTATGGGTTCCTCAGCTCATTTTGGGGCTTCTCAATCCATTTTTAGGTTCTTCAGCCCATTCTTGGATTCTGGAATCCATTTTAGGGTTCCTCAATACATTTTTGTGTTCCTGAGCCCATTTTCGGGTTCCTGAGCCTATTTTTGGGTTTCTCAATCCATATTTGGGTTCTTCAGCCCATTTATAGGTTCCTCAGCCCATTTTCGGGTTCCTGAGCCTATTTTTGGTTTCCCCAATCCATTTTTTGGTTCCTCAGCCGGTTTTGGGGTTCTTCAGCCCATTTTTGGTTCCTCAGCCCATTTTTGGGTTCCTCGATCCATTTTGGGGTTCCTCAATCCATTTTTGTGTTCCTGGGCCTATTTTATGCTTCTTCAAACCATTTTTTGTTTCCTCAATCCAGTTTTGGGATCCTCAACTCATTTTTGGGCTCCTCAATCCATTTTTTTGTTCTTCTGCCCATTTTTGGTTTCCTGAACCCGTTTTTGGGTTTCTCAACCAATTTTTTTTTCCCTCAATCCATTTTTGGGTTCCTCAATCCATTTTTCGGTTCCTCAATCCATTTTTGTGTTCCTGGGCCTATTTTATGCTTCGTCAAACCATTTTTTGTTTCCTCAATCCAGTTTTGCGCTCCTCAACCCATTTTTGGGCTCCTCAATCCATTTTTTGGTTCTTCTGCCCATTTTTGGTTTCCTGAACCCGTTTTTGGGTTCCTCAACCAATTTTTCTTTTCCTCAATCCATTTTTCGGTTCCTCAATCCATTTTTGGGTTCTTCACACTGTTTTTTGGTTCCTGAGCCCTTTTTTGTGTTCCTCAGGACATTTTTGTTTTCTCAGCCAATTTTTGGGTTCCTCAATCCATTTTAGGTTTCCTCACTCGCTTTTTGGGTTCCTCACTCCATTTTTGGGTTCCTAAATCCATTTTTGTGTTCTTCAACCCACTTTTGGTTTCCTGAACGCATTTTTGGTTTCCTCAATCAATTTTTTTTTCTCCCTGAATCCTTTTTTTGGGTTCCTCTGCACATTTTTGCGTTCCTGAATCCATTTTTTGTTTCCTGAATCCATTTTTTGGTCCGTCAATCCATTTTTGTGTTCCTCAATCTAATTTTGGGTTCCTCAATTCATTTTTTGGACCCACAATCCATTTTCTGGATACTCAGCCCATTTTTGTATTTTTCAATCCATTTTGAGGTTCCTGAGCCCGTTTTTGGTTTCTTCAATCCTTTTTTTGGGTTCCTCTGCACATTTTTGCGTTCCTGAATCCATTTTTTGTTTCCTGAATCCATTTTTTGGTCCGTCAATCCATTTTTGTGTTCCTCAATCTAATTTTGGGTTCCTCAATTCATTTTTTGGACCCACAATCCATTTTCTGGATACTCAGCCCATTTTTGTATTTTTCAATCCATTTTGAGGTTCCTGAGCCCGTTTTTGGTTTCTTCAATCCATTTTTGGGTTCCTCAATCATTTTTTGGGTTCCTGAGCCCATTTTTGGGTTCTTCAGACCATTTTTCGTTTCCTGAATCCATTTTTGGCTTCCTCAGCCCATTTTTGGTTTCCTGAATCCATTTCTGGGTCACTCATTCCTTTTTTGGGTTCCTGAATAATTTTTTTTTTTCTCAATCCATTTTTTGGGTTTCTCAGCCCATTTTTGGTTTCCTCATCACACTTTTGGATTCTTCAATCCATTTTTTGGGTACCTCTACCCATATGGGGTTTCTAAAGCCCATTTTTGGACTCCTAAGCCAAGTTTGGGGTTTCTGAATCCATTTCTTGGTCCCTCAATCCATTTTTGGAGTACGCAGCCCATTTTTGGGTTCTTCAATCCATTTTTCGGTTCCTCAGCCCATTTTTGGGTTCCTCAACCATGTTTGGGTTCCTCAGCCTGTTTTTGGGTTCCTCAATCTATTTTTGGGTGTCTCACCCCGTTTTTGGATTCCTCAGCTTTTTTGTGTTCGTCAATCCATTTTTGGGTTTCTGATCCTATTTTTGGTTCTTCAGCTCCTTTTTCTCTCCACTCTGCAGCCCTCTCTGTAGCCCATTTCTTGCTCCTTTTTTTCCTCCTATCGAACCGCATGGCTAGACTCAGTCGAACTTCTGGTGCCCCCTAGAGAGCCCTTATCTCTCCCCTTAGGATCCCGCTGTGGAGTCACTTGCAGAGCACGTATCGACCCCTCTCTAACCCATACGCTGTCCCCTTTTCAACTCATATCATGCCCTTTTTCACCCCCGTGGAACCCCCTACAGAGCTGCCATCCCAGCCGATATGTCCCGCTTATGGAGCCCCCTCTAGAGCCCCTCTTTCACACTTTCTCTCTCCTATGGTGCCTTCTAAAGAGGTGTTATCACTCTTCCTCTGTCCCTCCTATGGAGTCCCTTCTACGGGCGTTACCGTGCCCTGTAGTTGGCATAAGGCGCCACATCTAGGGCCCCCATCTCTCTCTGTCTCCCCTTCGGACCTGTCTCTAGAGTCCCTATCACGCTCTCAATGTCCCTCCTATGGAGCCCCTTTAACAGCCCTTATCGCACCCTCTGTTGCGTTTCGGGTGCGACCTACGGAGAGCTCCCATAATGGCCAAAAAGTGCCGCATATGGAGTTTGCTATGGAGCCCCTATCTCGCTCTTTTTCTTCCCCATGGAGTCTCCTAGAGAGGTGTTTTCACTGTCCCTGTGTCCCTCCTACGGAGTCCCTTCTACGACCATTACCGCGCCCTGCAGTGGGCTTATGGCGCCCCCTTCAGAGCCCCTATCTTGCTCTGTTTCACCAATGGAGATCTGTATAGAACTCGTTTGGGGAGCCACTTATGGAGCCCCTATCATATCCTACGTCGCCCTCATGGAAGCCCCTGTAGATTTCCTATCATGGCTAATAAGTCCCACAAGTGGTGCCCTCTCTAGAGACCTTATCTCGCTTATTGTCTCCGGTTGGCAGCACTCTATAGAGCCCCCTTCACCTTCCCTACGGAACCCATTAAACAGCCCTTATCACCTCCTGTATTGTGCCTATAGAGCCCCTCGAGTGCCCCCTAAGTTCCTGATATTGTGCCCAGTCCAGTGAGGAGCGATTCATATTTTCATGTGCTTCTCCGCAGACTCGGAATGCACGGAAGCTTTACGTCGAGAGATAATCTCTCTGTGTACTGTTAGATCTGAAATCGGTTCCTTGCCGATCGGTTCACAAGGCATCTGTTCATCACATACAGGTACGCCTTCCAGTCTGATTCTTGCCTCGGAGCCGTGCCTTCTCTGCTCTCTTTTGCCGTCTCTGCCACAGCTCTTCCGCATGACTGTAAAACGCGTGCGTCTGGCTGCTACATGAGAACCGATTTAGGCCGCAAGGTCGTTCGGCCGCAGAGGTTGAAACCTCCGGGGAGAGAGCCTGTGTGCCCTTTCTTAGCCGAGCAAGCTCCGCGCGCATTCTTGGGCATTCTCAGCAGACTCCGGTTCAACTGGTTCTTTACACTAAGAGGTGTCTGAGAACTGCTAGCGTTGAAACGTGTTGCTGTCAAAAGTTTTCTTCCTGCACCCGTTTCACAGACACAGAAAAGCAGTCGGTCTGCTCCTTCCTTCCGAGAGCAGCAGTCATTTGAATCTTCATCCATCTCTGCAGTTAGGAGCCACATCACTGCAGTGGGAATTCTCAGCCGCTGGTGGATCTGTTTCCGTAGAAAGCATTAAATCACTCCATAAAAGCAGCAGGTTCTTCAGCGCTTGCCTGTCTTCTCGGAAGACTAACACCCAGGGAATGCATTGTTAATGACCCTGCTTGTCCGCAAGGCTGACAATGTCTGGCACGGGGGAGAGAGGAATTGCAGGTCTTTGTAGGAGGATCTGCCAGTGAAGTGCGCTCACTTTGCTCTTTGAAATGAGGCGCTCCATAGAGGATGGCAAGCATTCACAGGAGCTGCAGAAGGTCTCCTTGATGCTTGATCTAGAGAGCATTCGTACTGCCTTAGAGGAGCAAGAGAAGGAGAACCAAAATTGACAGGCACGGCAATGCCCTGAAACCCGGCATTAGTCCCCTAGATCCATGCCACGGTCTCTGCTGCCATCTATTGTCCGTTTATGCATACTACAGTCCCTCCGGGAAAGAACTGGTATTTGATTCTATAAAGCCGAGCAGATGTAAAAAACCAGAGACTAGTGATAGGGGCTCTGTAGCGGGCTCCATAAGCGCGATACAGGGCGCAATAGGGGCTGTATAAGGGGCTCGGTATTTGAAAAGTGCGACAAGGGTCTGTAGAGGGGGCTGCTTGCATCTGTTCATCACACACAGGTACGCCTTCCAGTCTGCTTCTTGTCTCTCGAGCCGTGCCTTCTCTGCTCTCTTCTGCCGTCTCTGCCACAACTCTTCCGCATGACTGTAAAACGCCGGGGTCTGTCTGATAGAGGAAAACGGCTACCCCGCAAGCTCCTTCGGCCGCAGTGTTTGAAACCTCCGGAGAGAGAGCCTGTGTGCTCTTGCTTAGTCGAACAAGCTTCGCGCGCATTCCTGGGCATTCTCAGCAGACTCCGGCTCCACAGGTTCTTTGCACTAACAGATAAAGCTGTCTGAGAACTGCTAGCTCTATAACGCGTTGCTCAAAAGTTTTCTTCCTGCACCCGTTTCACAGACACAGAAAAGCAGCCGGTCTGCTCCTTCCCTCCGAGAGCAGCAGTCATTTAAATCTTCATCCATTTCTGCCATTAGCAGCCACATCACTGCAGTGGGAATTCTCAGCCGCTGGTGAATCTGTTTCCGTAGAAGGCATTAAATCACTCAAAAAAAGCTGCAGGTTCTTCAGCGCTTGCCTGTGTCCTCGGAAGACCAACACCCAGGGAATGCATTGTTAATGACCCTGCTTGTCCGCAAGGTTGGCAATGTCTGGGACGGGGAGAGAGGAACTGCAAGTTTTTGTAGAAGGATCTGCCAGTGAAGAATATTCTAGTGTCAAAAATTACAATTTTGTGTGGAACAGTTACCACAAGTGAAACTTTGTTTTTAAGTAGCTGTATGAGGCGTAGAAAACACGTAATTGAGGGTTTTCTTCTTTCTAATTAATTTTGCAAGTTCTTTTGTATTCAGGCTTTGGTTTGTCCAGAAGACTTTCAGAAAGCTTCAGCATGTATACATACACATCATCCCTGGTGCTCGCTGTGAAATCCTCCTTTTTGTTTTTCTGATACTTTCTGTGCTTCTTATCAGCATCTGCTCTGCCAATTTTAGCAGCTGCTAAATTCTGTGCTCTTGTCTTCATCTGAGGTCAGACACCTGCCACTGCATGCATGCAATGTGTACCAAGCTCCCTGCTGCCTTTTGATTAATTTGCACCTCCCACTTACGAGCACCTTATAAAGCCCCTATCAAGCTTACCGAGCCCCCTATAGATCTCCTATCGCACCATGTAAATTCCTGCTATGGTGTCCCAAGTATAGCAGTTATAGTGTCCTGTGTACCCTGTACGTAGCCCCCTCTAGAGCCCCTGTCGCCCCCCACTGTTGCACTCATGGAACCCCACTCCAGGAGCTTCTCTCACAAGTGGGCCCCTCTACAGCCTGCAAGTGCCCCCTCTACAGCCCCTTGTCGCACTTTTCAAATACCGAGCCCTTTATGCAGCTCCTATTGCGCCCTGTATCGCGCTTATGGAGCCCGCTACAGAGCCGCTATCACTAGTCTCCGTTTTTTTACATCTGCTCGGCTTTATAGAATCAAATACCAGTTCTTTCCCGGAGGGACTGTAGTATGCATAAACGGACAATAGATAGCAGCAGAGACCGTGGCATGGATCTAGGGGACTAATGCATTTACCTGGCTGTGCTCAGGCTTCTGCCGCGTTTCAGGGCATTGCCGTGCCTGTCAATTTCTGTTCTCCTTCTCTTGCTCCTCTAAGGCAGTACGAATGCTCTCTAGATCAAGCATCAAGGAGACCTTCTGCAGCTCCTGTGAATGCTTGTCGTCCTCTATGGAGCGCCTCATTTCAAAGAGCAAAGTGAGCGCTCTTCACTGGCAGATCCTTCTGACAAAACCTGCAGTTCCTCTCTCCCCCGTGCCAGACATTGTCAGCCTTGCGGACAAGCAGGGTGGTTAACAATGCATTCCCTGGGTGTTGGTCTTCCGAGGAGACAGGCAAGCGCTGAAGAACCTGCAGCTTTTTTTTGAGTGATTTAATGCTTTCTACGGAAAGAGATTCACCACCGGCTGAGAATTCCCACTGCAGTGATGTGGCTCCTAACTTCAGAGATGGATGAAGATTCAAAGGACTGCTGCTCTCGGAAGGAAGGAGCAGACCGACTGCTTTTCTGCGGCTTTGAAACGGGTGCAGGAAGAAAACTTTTGACAGCAACACGTTTCAGCGCTAGCAGTTCTCAGACAGCTTTACCTCTTAGTGTAAAGAACCTGTTGAACCAGAGTCTGCTGAGAATGCCCAGGAATGCGCGCGGAGCTTGCTCGGCTAAGACAGGGCACACAGGCTCTCTCCCCGGAGGTTTCAACCTCCGCGGCTGAACGACCTTGAGGGCTAAATCGGTTCTCATGTAGCAGCCAGACGCACGCGTTTTACGGTCATGCGGACGAGCTGTGGCAGAGACAGCAGAAGAGAGCAGAGAAGGCACGGCTCCGAGGCAAGAATCAGACTGGAAGGCGTACCTGTATGTGATGAACAGATGCCTGATGAACCGATCGGCAAGGAACCGATTTCAGATCTAACAGTACACAGAGAGACTTATCTCTCGATGTAAAACTTCCGTGCATCCCGAGTCTGCTAGGAAGCACATGAAAATATGAATCGCTCCTCACTGGACTATTACCAGTTCGTTTGATTACTTGTGCTGCGCAGACGAAGGCAGAGGATGATCTTGCAGGGTGAAACATTTCTCGTCTGACAGGTTTCTTTTCTGAGCAACAGCTAGACGTTTTACAGTGATGTGGCTGTTTACAGCTGAGATGGAGGAAGATTTAAATGACTGCTGCTGTCAGAGGGCAGGAACAGACCAACTGCTTTTCTGTGACTTTGGAACTGGCTGTAAAAGGGGCTCAGTTAGGAGGGACATTGAGAGTGTAATAGGGGCTCTAGAGACGACTCCATAGGAGAGACAAAGAGCGAGATAGGGACTCAAGAGAGGGTCCCATATGCGCGACTTATCGCAGGGATAGGAACTTTATAGGGGGCGATACAGGGCGCGATAGGTGGCATAAGGTGTACAGAGGGTTTGACAGGTGCTCTTCGGAGGGCTCCATAGCGGGATCATAAGGGGAGCGATATGGACTCTCCAGGAGGCAGCAGAAGTGCGACCGAGTGTGCCGTAGAGGCTGTACAAGAGGCTCCATAGGAGGAAGATAGGGAGCAAGAAACGGGCTCTATAGAGGGCTGCATAGTGGAGAGAAAGATAGAGATAGGGTCTCGATAGCAGGGAATTCTTGGCGGTGATAGAAGATCTAGAGGGAGATCCGTGGGAGAGAGCAAGAGCGAGATAAGGACTATGTATAAGACCCCACAGCGAGGATTTGAAGGGCACGATAGGGGCAAGTGTAGAGGGTTCCATAGGGAGAGACAGGGCGTGATAGGGTCTCTAGGGGGTGCCCCTTTCGGGATAGAAAGGGCTCTATCGGGGTTCGATAGCGTAGACCTCGGGGGCGAGATAGGGGCTCTCTATAGAGCTCTAGAAGGGAGACAAAGAGCAAAAGAAAGGGGCTCCGTATGTTGGACTTATTGGTCGTGAGGGGAGCTCTATAGACGTTTCCATGGGTGCAAGACAGGGCATGAGAGGGTCTTTGTAGGAAGATGTAATAGGGGTACAGAGGATGTGCTAAGTGCTCTTACAAGGGGGCAAAATATCAGGAACTTAGGGGCACTATAGAGTTCTCTGTAGGCACAATACAGGAGGCGATAAGGGCTGTTTAATGGGTTCCGTAGGGAAGGTGAAGGGGGCTCAATAGAGTGCTGCCTACAGGAGACAATAAGCGAGATAAGGTCTCTAGAGAGGGCACCACTTGTGGGACTTATTAGCCATGATAGGAAATCTACAGGGGCTTCCATGAGGGCGACGTAGGATATGATAGGGGCTCCATAAGTGGCTCCATAGTTGGGATATAGGGAGCCCCAAACGGGTTCTATACAGATCTCCATTGGTGAAACAGAGCAAGATAGGGGCTCTGAAGGGGGCGCCATAAGCCCACTGCAGGGCGCGGTAATGGTCGTAGAAGGGACTCCGTAGGAGGGACACAGGGACAGTGAAAACACCTCTCTAGGAGACTCCATGGGGAAGAAAAAGAGCGAGATAGGGGCTCCATAGCAAACTCCATATGCGGCACTTTTTGGCCATTATGGGAGCTCTCCGTAGGTCGCACCCGAAACGCAACAGAGGGTGCGATAAGGGCTGTTAAAGGGGCTCCATAGGAGGGACATTGAGAGCGTGATAGGGACTCTAGAGACAGGTCCGAAGGGGAGACAGAGAGAGATGGGGGCCCTAGATGTGGCGCCTTATGCCAACTACAGGGCACGATAACGCCCGTAGAAGGGACTCCATAGGAGGGACAGAGGAAGAGTGATAGCACCTCTCTAGAAGGCACCATAGGAGAGAGAAAGTGTGAAAGAGGGGCTCTAGAGGGGGCTCCATAAGCGGGACATATCGGCTGGGATGGCAGCTCTGTAGGGGGTTTCACGGGGGTGAAAAAAAGTGTGATATGAGCTGAATAGGGGGCAGCATATGGGATAGAAAGGGGTCGATATGTGCTCTGCAAGTGATTCCACAGCGGGATCCTAAGGGGAGAGATAAGCGCTCTCTGCGGGGCAGAAGTTCGACTGAGTGTTCCGAAGAGTCTAGCCATGCGGTTCGATAGGAGGAAGAAAAGGAGCAAGTAACGGGCTATAGAAAGAGCAGCAGAGTGGAGAGAAAGATGGGCTGAAGAACCCAGAAATGGGATCAAAACCCCCAAAATGGATTTAGGAACCAAAAAAATGAGGAATCAAAAAATGGGCTGAGGAATGCAATAATGAACTGAAGAACCCAAAAATGGGTTGAGGAACCCCAAAATGGGCCGAAGAACGCAAAAATGGATTGTGGAACCCAAAAATGGGCTCAGGAAGCCAAAAAAGGATTGAGGAACCCAAAAATGGATTCAGGAAACAAAAATTGATCGAGGAACCCAAAATAGGGTTCAGGAATGCAAAAATGGGCTGAAGAACCCAAAAATGGATTGAGGAGCCAAAAAATGAGCTTAGGAAAACAAAAATCGATTGAAGAACCCAAAAATGGGCTGAGGAACCCAATAATGAACTGAAGAACGCAAAAATGGATTGAGGAAACCAAAAATGGGATGAGGAAGCCAAACATGGTCTGAGGGGCCAAAAAATGGGTTGAGGAACCCAAAAATGGGGTGAGGAAAACAAAAATGGGCTGAGGGGCTCAAAACATGGGCTGAGGAACCTAAAAATGGGCTGAGGAACCCAAAAATGGGCTGAGGGTCCAAAAAATGGGCTGAGGAACCCAAAAATGGGCTGAGGAACCCAAAAATGGACTGAGGAACCCAAAAATGGGCTGAGGAACCCAAAAATGGGCTGAGGGGCCAAAAAATGGGCTGAGGAACCCAAAAATGGGCTGAGGAACCCAAAAATGGGCTGAGGGGCCAAAAAATGAGCTGAGGAACCCAAAAATGGGATGAGGAACCCAAAAATGGGCTGAGGAACCCAAAAATGGGCTGAGGGGCCAAAAAATGGGCTGAGGAACCCAAAAATGGGCTGAGGAACCCAAAAATGGGCTGAGGGGCCAAAAAATGGCCTGAGGAGCTAAAAAATGGGCTGAGGAACCCAAAAATGGGCTGAGGGGCCAAAAAATGGGCTGAGGAACCCAAAAATGGGCTGAGGAACCCAAAAATCGGCTGAGGGGCAAAAAAATGGGCTGAGGAACCCAAAAATGGGCTGAGGAACCCAAAAATGGGCTGAGGGGCCAAAAAATGGGCTGAGGAACCCAAAAATGGGCTGAGGGGTCAAAAAATGGGCTGAGGAACCCAAAAATAGGCTGAAGAACCCAAAAATGGGCTGAGGGGCCAAAAAATGGGCTGAGGAACCCCAAAATGGGCTGAGGGGCCAAAAAATGGGCTGAGGAACCCAAAAATGGGCTGAGGAACCCAAAAATGGGCCGAGGAACCCAAAAATGGGCTGAGGAACCCAAAAATTGGCTGAGGGGCCAAAAAATGGGCTGAGGAACCCAAAAATGGGCTGAGGAACCCAAAAATGGGCTGAGGAACCCAAAAATGGGCTGAGGGGCCAAAAAATGGGTTAAGGAACCCAAAAATGGGCTGAGGAACCCAAAAATGGGCTGAGGGGCCAAAAAATGGGCTGAGGAACCCAAAAATGGGCTGAGGAACCCAAAAATGGGTTGAGGAACCCAAAAATGGGCTGAGGAACCCAAAAATGGGCTGAGGAACCCAAAAATGGGCTGAGGAAACCAAAAATGGGCTGAGGAACCCAAAAATGGGCTGAGGAACCCAAAAATGGGCTGAGGGGCCAAAAAATGGCCTGAGGAACCCAAAAATGGGCTTAGGAACCCAAAAATGGGCTGAGGGGCCAAAAAATGGGCTGAGGAACCCAAAAATGGGCTGAAGAACCCAAAAATGGGCTGAGGAACCCAAAAATGGGTTGAGGAACCCAAAAATGGGCTGAGGAACCCAAAAATGGGCCGAGGAACCCAAAAATGGGCTGAGGGGCCAAAAAATGGGCTGAGGAACCCAAAAATGGGCTGAGGAACCCAAAAATGGGCTGAGGACCCCAAAAATGGGCTGAGGGGCCAAAAAATGGCCTGAGGAACCCAAAAATGGGCTGAGGAACCCAAAAATGGGCTGAGGGGCCAAAAAATAGGTTGAGGAACCCAAAAATGGGCTGAGGAACTCAAAAATGCGCTGAGGAACCCAAAAATGGGCTGAGGAACCCAAAAATGGGCTGAGGGGCCAAAAAATGGGCTGAGGAACCCAAAAATGGGCTGAGGGGCCAAAAAATTGCCTGAGGAACCCAAAAATGGGCTGAGGAACCCAAAAATGGGCTGAGGGGCCAAAAAATGGGCTGAGGAACCCAAAAATGGTCTGAGGAACCCAAAAATGGGCTGAGGGGCCAAAAAATGAGCTGAGGAACCCAAAAATGGGCTGAGGAAACCAAAAATGGGCTGAGGAACCCAAAAATGGGCTGAGGGGCCAAAAAATGGGCTGAGGAACCCAAAAATGGGCTGAGGAACCCAAAAATGGGCTGAGGGGCCAAAAAATGGGCTGAGGAGCCAAAAAATGGGCTGAGGAACCCAAAAATGGGCTGAGGGGACAAAAAATGGGCTGAGGAACCCAAAAATGGGCTGAGGAACCCAAAAATGGGCTGAGGAACCCAAAAATGGGCTGAGGAACCCAAAAATTGGCTGAGGGGCCAAAAAATGGGCTGAGGAACCCAAAAATGGGCTGAGGAACCCAAAAATGGGCTGAGGAACCCAAAAATGGGCTGAGGGGCTAAAAAATGGGTTAAGGAACCCAAAAATGAGCTGAGGAACCCAAAAATGGGCTGAGGGGCCAAAAAATGGGCTGAGGAACCCAAAAATGGGCTGAGGAACCCAAAAATGGGCTGAGGGGCTAAGAAATGGGCTGAGGAACCCAAAAATGGGTTGAGGAACCCAAAAATGGGCTGAGGAACCCAAAAATGGGCTGAGGGGCCAAAAAATGGGCTGAGGAACCCAAAAATGGGCTGAGGAACCCAAAAATTGGCTGAGGGGCCAAAAAATGGGCTGAGGAACCCAAAAATGGGCTGAGGAACCCAAAAATGGGCTGAGGGGCCAAAAAATGGGCTGAGGAACCCAAAAATGGGCTGAGGGGCCAAAAAATGGGCTGAGGAACCCAAAAATGGGCTGAGGAACCCAAAAATGGGCTGAGGGGCCAAAAAATGGGCTGAGGAACCCAAACATGGGCTGAGGGGCCAAAAAATGGGTTGAGGAACCCAAAAATGGGCTGAAGAACCCAAAAATGGTCTGAGGGGCCAAAAAATGGGCTGAGGAACCCAAAAATGGGCTGAGACACCCAAAAATTGGCTGAGGAACCCAAAAATGGGCTGAGGAACCCAAAAATGGGCTGAGGGGACAAAAAATGGGCTGAGGAACCCAAAAATGGGCTGAGGAACCCAAAAATGGGCTGAGGGGCCAAAAAATGGGCTGAGGAACCCAAAAATGGGCTGAGGAACCCAAAAATGGGCTGAGGGGCCAAAAAATGGGCTGAGGAAACCAAAAATGGGCTGAGGGGCCAAAAAATGGGCTGAGGAACCCAAAAATGGGCTGAAGAACCCAAAAATGGGCTGAGGGTCAAAAAATGGGCTGAGGAACCCAAAAATGGGCTGAGGGGCCAAAAAATGGGCTGAGGAACCCAAAAATGGGCTGAGGAGCCAAAAAATGGGCTGAGGAACCCAAAAATGGACTGAGGAACGCAAAAATGGGCTGAGGGGACAAAAAATGGGCTGAGGAACCCAAAAATGGGCTGAGGAATCCAAAAATGGGCTGAGGGGACAAAAAATGGGCTGAGGAATCCAAAAATGAACTGAGGAACCCAAAAATGGGCTGAGGGGCCAAAAAATGGGCTGAGGAACCCAAAAATGGGCTGAGGAACCCAAAAATGGGCTGAGGGGCCAAAAAATGGGCTGAGGAACCCAAAAATGGGCTGAGGAACCCAAAAATGGGCTGAGGGGCCAAAAAATGGGCTGAGGAACCCAAAAATGGGCTGAGGAACCCAAAAATGGGCTGAGGGGCCAAAAAATGGGCTGAGGAACCCAAAAATAGGCTGAGGAACCCAAAAATGGGCTGAGGGGACAAAAAATGGGCTGAGGAACCCAAAAATGGCCTGAGGGGACAAAAAATGGGCTGAGGAACCCAAAAATGGTCTGAGGGGCCAAAAAATGAGCTGAGGAACCCAGAAATGGGCTGAGGAACCCAAAAATGGGCTGAGGAACCCAAAAATGGGCTGAGGGGCCAAAAAATGGGCT
>JAUMJL010001677.1:0-16026 GCA_033558185.1 Dromococcyx pavoninus
GTGGGTGTAGGTGTGTCCAGGTGTGTCCAGGTGTGTCCAGGTGGGTGCAGGTGTGTTCAGGTGGGTGTAGGTGTGCCAGGCTGTGTCCAGCTGTGTCCAGGTGTGTCCAGGTGTGCCCGCGTGTGTTCAGGTGGGTTCTGTAGGGGTGCGGGTGTGTTCAGCTGTGTCCAGGTGTGTCCAGGTGGGTGCAGGTGTGTTCAGGTAGGTTCTACAGGGGTGCGGCTGTGTCCAGGTGTGTCCAGGTGGGTGTAGGTGTGTCCAGGTGTGCCCAGGTGTGTCCAGGTGGGTGCAGGTGTGTTCAGGTGGGTTCTACAGGGTTGCAGGTGTGTCCAGGTGTGTCCAGGTGTGCCCGGCTGTGTCCAGGTGTGTCCAGGTGTGTGCAGGTGGGTTCTGCAGGGGTGCGGGTGCGCCCGGGTGTGTCCAGGTGGGTGTAGGTGTGTTCAGGTGGGCAGAGCAGGTGTCCAGGTGGGTGCAGGTGTGTCCAGGTGTGTCCAGGTGTGTCCGTGTGTGTCCAGGTGGGTGTAGGTGCATTCAGGTGGGCGGAGCAGGGGTGCAGGTGGGTTCAGGCGTGTCCAGGTGTGTCCAGGTAGGTTCTGCAGGGGTGTGGGTGTGCCCAGGTGTGTCCAGGTGTGTCCAGGTGGGTTCTACAGGGGTGTGGGTGTGTCCAGCTGTGTCCAGGTGTGTCCAGGTGGGTGCAGGTGTGTGCAGGTGGGTTCTGCAGGGGTGCGGGTGCGCCCAGGTGTGTCCAGGTGTGTCCAGGTGTGTCCAGTTGGGTGCAGGTGTGTCCAGGTGGGTTCTACAGGGGTGCGGGTGTGCCCGGGTGTGTCCAGGTGGGTGCAGGTGTGTTCAGGTGGGTTCTGCAGGGGTGCGGGTGTGTCCAGGTGTGCCCGGCTGTGTCCAGGTGTGTGCGGGGGGGGGTGTGTGTGTGTGTGCGTGCCCACTCCTCCGTCACCCGCCGGCAGGTGGGGGCCGCGGGGCCGCCGCGATGATGTGCGAGGTGCTGCCGACCATCAGCGAGGACCCGCGGCGCGGCTCGGGCTGCTCCGAGGAGCCGGGGTTGGAGCAGCTGATGGTGCAGATGCTGCGGGAGCGAGAGCGGCTCCTCGAGACCCTGCGGGACACCCAGGAGGGGGCTGGCGACGGCGCAGCTGCGCCTGCGGGACCTGGCGCACGAGAAGGACGCGCTGCAGCGGCAGCTGAGCAGCGCCCTCCCGCAGGTGGGCGGGCTAAAGGGAGAGGGAGGGGCTACAGGGGGAGGGGAGGGGCTACAGGGTGAGGGGAGGGGCTAAGGGGTGAAGGGAGGGGTACAGGGTGAGGGGAGGGGCTACAGGGGGAGGGGAGGGGCTATGGGAGGGGGCGTGAGCAGAGGAGGGTCTCGCTGCAGCGGCAGCTGAGCAGCGCCCTCCCGCAGGTGGGCGGGGCTAAGGGAGAGGGGAGGGGCTAACGGGGTGAGGGGAGGGGTTACAGGGTGAGGGGAGGGGTACAGGGTGAGGGGAGGGGCTAAGGGGTGAGGGGAGGGGATATGGGAGGGGGCGTGAGCAGAGGAGGGTCTCGCTGCAGCGGCAGCTGAGCAGCGCCCTCCCACAGGTGGGCGGGGCTAAAGGGAGAGGGGAGGGGCTAACGGGGTGAGGGGAGGGGGCTTAAAAGGGAGGGGAGGGGCTTAAAAGGGAGGGGAGGGGCTACGGGGTGAGGGGAGGGGCTAAAAAGGGAAGGGAGGGGCTACAGGGTGAGGGGAGGGGCTACGGGGTGAGAGGAGGGGCTAAGGGGTGAGGGGAGGGGCTACAGGGGGAGGGGAGGGGCTATGGGAGGGGGCGTGAGCAGAGGAGGGTCTCGCTGCAGCGGCAGCTGAGCAGCGCCCTCCGCAGGTGGGCGGGGCTAAGGGAGAGGGGAGGGGCTAACGGGGGTGAGGGGAGGGGCTACATGGTGAGGGGAGGGGCTATGGGGTGAGGGGAGGGGCTATGGCAGGGGGCGTGAGCAGAGGAAGGATGCGCTGCAGCGGCAGCTGAGCAGCACCCTCCCGCAGGTGGGCGGGGCTAAAGGGGAAGGGAGGGGCTAAGGGGTGAGGGAGGGCTACAGGGGGAGGGGAGGGGCTACGGGGTGAGGGGAGGGGCTACAGGGTGAGGGGAGGGGCTACAGGGTGAGGGGAGGTGATATGGAGACAGGGGAGGGGCTATGGGAGGGGGGCGTGAGCAGAGGAGGGTCTCGCTGCAGCGGCAGCTGAGCAGCGCCCTCCGCAGGTGGGCGGGACTAAAGGGAGAGGGAGGGAATACGGAGTGAGGGGGAGGGGCTAAAAAGGGAGGGGAGGGGCTATAGGGTGAGGGAGGGGCTACAGGGTGAGGGGAGGGGCTATGGGAGGGGGGCGTGAGCAGAGGAGGGTCTCGCTGCAGCGGCAGCTGAGCAGCGCCCTCCCGCAGGTGGGCGGGGCTAAAGGGAGAGGGGAGGGGCTACGGGGTGAGGGGAGGGGCTACAGGATGAGGGGAGGGGCTACGGGGTGAGGGGCGGGGATAAGGGAGAGGGGAGGGGCTACGGGGTGAGGGGAGGGGCTAAGGGAGGGGGCGTGGCCAGACGAAGGATGCGCTGCAGCGGCCGCTGAGCAGCGCCCTGCCCCCAGGTGGGTGGGGCTAATGAGGGCGGGGCTAAGGGAGAGGAGGGGCTAAGGGGTGAGGGGAGGGGCTAAAGAGGGAGGGGCGTGGTTAAGGGGCGTGGATATATGAGGGGCGGGGTTATGGATGGGCGTGTTTAAGGGGCGTGGTCAGGGGAGGGACTCGCTGCATCAGCGGCCGTTGAGCAGCGCCCTGCCCCAGGTGGGTGGGGCTAAGGGGAAGGGGCGGGGCTAAGTAAGATGGGCGTGACCAAAGGGGCGTGTCTAGTGTAGTGGGGCGTGGCTGACAGAGGAGGAAGTGGCTTATGATCAGTGGCGGAGCTAGTTTTTGGGCGTGGTTACAGGAGGGGCGGACGTGGTTACAGGAGGGGTGGGCGTGGCTCCAGGAGGGGTGGCGTGGTTACCGGGGTGGGCGTGGCTCCAGAAGGGATGGACGTGGTTACAGGAAAGGTGGGCGTGGCTCCAGAAGGGATGGGCGTGGTTACAGGAGGGGTGGGCGTGGTTACAGGAGGGGTGGGCGTGGTTACTGAATGTGTGGGCGTGGCTCCATGAGGGGTGGGCGTGGCTCCAGAAGGGGTGGACGTGGTTAGCAAAGGGACGGGCGTGGTTTACCGGAGGGGTGGGCGTGACTATCGCAGGGTGGGCGTGGCTTCCGGAGTTCTGGGCGTGGTTTCCCGGGATGGACGTGGTTTCCAGAGGGGCAGGCGTGGTTACCTGATGGGTGGGCGTGGCTCCCGATGGGGTGGGTGTGGCCATCCCCCCCGTGTGTGTGTCCCCCCCCCCCCCCCTCCCCTCCCCGTGTCTCCAGGAGCTGGCGGCGCTGACGAAGGAGCTGAACGTGTGCCGGGAGCAGCTCCTGGAGCGCGAGGAGGAGATCGCGGAGCTCAAGGCCGAGCGCAACAACACCCGCGTGAGGCCACGCCCCCTGACCCCCCCCCGACCCCTCCCACCTGTCCCCGTGTCCCCCTTCCCCATCCCCACGTCCTGCCTTCACCTGGAGCACCCCCAGGCCCTGATGTCCCCATCTCCCCCATCCCCAGTTGCTCTTGGAGGACCTCAAGAGCCCACCTGGAACATCTCAAGAACCTCAACCCCCCCCCCGTGTGTCCCTCCCCCCCCCCCCCTTGTCCCCATGTCCCCCCCCCCCCCCCCCCCCCTCCTGGAACACCTCAGGTCCCCACGGCCCCACCTTCTCCTGGAGCACCTCAAGATCTCGGTGTCCCCCTGGAGCATCTCAAGACCCTCACGTCCCCGTGTCCCACCTCCACCTGGAGCACCCCTGGAGCACCCCTGGAGCACCCCTGGACCCCCCCCCATGATGTCCCCGTGTCCCCCTGTCCCCAGCTGCTCCTGGAGCACCTGGAGTGCCTGGTGTCCCGTCACGAGCGTTCCCTGCGGATGACGGTCGTCAAGCGCCAAGCGCAGTCCCCGGGTGGGGTCTCCTCCGAGGTCGAGGTCCTCAAGGCCCTCAAGTCCCTCTTCGAGCACCACAAGGCCCTGGATGAGAAGGTGGAGGGGGGACACGGGGGGTGGGGGGGGTCTCAGGGAGCTTTTTGGTGGGTCCCAAGGGGGTCTCAGGGATCTAAGGAGGCTTCTGGTGGATCTCAGGGGGGTCCTGGTGGATCTCAAGGGGGTCTTGGTGCGACCCAAGGGTCTCTCAGGGATCTCAGAAGACTTCTGGTGGATCTTGAGGGGGTCCTGATGGGTCTCAAGGGGGTCTTGGTGCGACCCAAGGGTCTCTCAGGGATCTCAGGAAGCTTCTGGTGGATCTCAGGGGGGTCCTGGTGGGTCTCAAGGGGGTCTTGGTGCGACCCAAGGGTCTCTCAGGGATCTCAGAAGGCTTCTGGTGGATCTTGAGGGGGTCCTGATGGGTCTCAAGGGGGTCTTGGTGTGACCCAAGGGTCTCTCAGGGATCTCAGGAGGCTTCTGGTGGATCTCAAGGGGGTCCTGGTGGGTCTCAAGGGGGTCTTGGTGCGACCCAAGGGTCTCTCAGGGATCTCAAGAGGCTTCTGGTGGATCTCAAGGGGGTCCTGGTGGGTCTCAAGGGGGTCTTGGTGCGACCCAAGGGTCTCTCAGGGATCTCAGGAAGCTTCTGGTGGATCTCAAGGGGGTCCTGGTGGGTCTCAAGGGGGTCTTGGTGCGACCCAAGGGTCTCTCAGGGATCTCAGGAAGCTTCTGGTGGATCTCAAGGGGGTCCTGGTGGGTCTCAAGGGGGTCTTGGTGCGACCCAAGGGTCTCTCAGGGATCTCAGGAGGCTTCTGGTGGATCTCAAGGGGGTCCTGGTGGGTCTCAAGGGGGTCTTGGTGCGACCCAAGGGTCTCTCAGGGATCTCAGGAAGCTTCTGGTGGATCTCAAGGGGGTCCTGGTGGGACCTTCTGGGAATTGAGGGGGTCTCAAGGATCTCAGGAGGCTTCTGGTGGGATCTGGTGGATCTCGAAGAGGTCCTGGTGGTCCCTGGGTCACCCCTGGATGTCCCCACAGGTCCGGGAGCGGCTCCGGGTGGCCCTGGAGCGTGTGGCCATCCTGGAGGAGGAGCTGGAGATCTCCAACCAGGAGGTGGGTGGGGACGTAGGGGTGGTGACCACATGGGCTGGGGGTCTCCATGGGTCGGGGTCTCCATGGGATTGGGGCTCTTCTTGGTTTTGTGACCCCCGAGGGGTTGGGATCTCCTCATGGGTTGGAGTCTCCATGGGTTGGTGGCCCCATGGGTTGGGTTCTCCTCATGGGTTGGGGTCTCCATGACTTGGTGGGCCCATGGGTTGGGGTCTCTGTGGGATTGGGGTCTCCATGACTTGGTGGCCCCATGGGTTGGATTCTCCTCATGGGTTGGGGTCTCCATGGTTTGGGATCTCCATGACTTGGTGGCCCCATGGGTTGGGGTCTCCATGGGGGTTGGGGTCTCCATGACTTGCTGGCCTCGTGGGTTGGGGTCTCCATGGGGCTTGGGGTCTCCATGACTTGGTGGCCCCATGGGTTGGGTTCTCCTCATGGGTTGGGGTCTCCATGACTTGGTGGCCTCGTGGGTTGGGTTCTCCATGGTTTGGGGTCTCCATGACTTGGTGGCCCCATGGGTTGAAGTCTCCATGGGTTGGCGGCCCCATGGGTTGGGTTCTCCTCATAGGTTGGGGTCTCCATGACTTGGTGGCCCCATGGGTTGGGGTCTCCACGGGGGTTGGGGTCTCCGTGGGGTTGGTGACCCCGAGGTGGGGTTGGTGACCCCCAGGAGGGGTTGGTGACCCCCCCCCCCGTCCGTCACAGTCGTTGTCCCTGCGGGAACAGCTCTCGCGGCGCCGTTCGGGCCTGGAGGAGGCGCCCGGCGATGGCGACACCACGGTACGGGAGGGGGCAGGGGTCATGGGGAGGTCATGGGGTCAAAGGTCATAGTCAATGGGGCAAAGGTTGAAGGCCACGGTCAATGGGTCAGTGGCCACGGTCAATGGGCCAATGGTCAATGGCCAAAGGTCAAAGATCTGAAGTCAAGGGTCAAGGTCAATGGGTCAATAGTCCAAGGGTCAAAGGCCATGGTCAATGGGAAAAGGGTCAATGGTCAGATGTCAAAGGTCAAGGTCAATGGGTCAAGGGTCAAAGGCCATGGTCAAGGGTCAATGGGTCAAGATTTGAAGGTCATGGTCAATGGGTCAATGGGCCAATGGGTCAAGAGCTGGAGGCCATGGCCAATGGGTCAATGGGTCAATGGGTCAAGAGTTGGAGGCCGTGGCCAATGGGCTGATGGGTCAAGGGGTCAATTGGTCAATGGGTCAATGGGTCCATGATTCAAGACTTGGAGGCCATGGCTAGTGAGCCAATGGGTCAATGGATCAATGGGTCAAGAGTTGGAGGCCGTGGCCAATGGGCCGATGGGTCAATTGGTCAATTGGTCAATGGGTCAATTGGTCAATGAGTCAATGGGTCAAGAGTTGGAGACTGTGGCCAATGGGCCGATGGGTCAATGGGTCAATTGGTCAAGAGTTGGAGGCTATGGTCAATGGGTCAATGGGCCAATGGGTCAAGAGTTGGAGGCCATGGCCAATGGGCTGATGGGTCAAAGGGCCAATGGGTCAATGGGTCAAGAGTTGGAGGCCATGGCCAATGGGCCGATGGGTCAATGGGTCAATTGGTCAAGAGTTGGAGGCCATGGTCAATGGGTTAACGGGCCAATGGGTCAATGGGCCAATGGGTCAATGGGTCAATGGGCCAATGGGTCAATGGGTCAAGAGTTGGAGGCCATGGTCAATGGGCCAACGGGCCAATGGGTCAATGGGCCAATGGGTCAATGGGCCAATGGGTCAATTGGTCAATGGGTCAATGGGTCAATTGGTCAAGAGTTGGAGGCCATGGTCAATGGGTCAATGGGCCAATGGGTCAAGAGTTGGAGGCCATGGCCAATGGGCTGATGGGTCAAAGGGCCAATGGGTCAATGGGTCAAGAGTTGGAGGCCATGGCCAATGGGTCAACGGGCCAATGGGTCAATGGGCCAATGGGTCAATGGGTCAATTGGTCAAGAGTTGGAGGCCATGGTCAATGGGCCAACGGGCCAATGGGTCAATGGGCCAATGGGTCAATGGGTCAATTGGTCAAGAGTTGGAGGCCATGGTCAATGGGCCAACGGGCCAATGGGTCAACGGGCCAATGGGTCAATTGGTCAACGGGTCAATGGGTCAAGAGTTGGAGGCCGTGACCAATGGGCCGATGGATCAACGGGTCAAGGCTCAGAGGTCAGAGGTCAGGGTGTCCCCACAGGTGCCCCCCGAGGGCCGTCGCCGCGAGGCCGAGCTGGAGGCGTCCCTGGAGCGGCAGCGGGCGGCGCTGTCGCAGCAGAGGGAGCGCGTGGGGGCCCTGTGCCGGCAGCTCGGGCGCCTGCGCGACGAGGCCAGCGGCGCCCAGAGGGACCTGGCGCGCGCCCGCGAGCACGGCGCCAAGCTGCAGCGCGACCTCAACGAGGTGAGGGCCTCCTCAGCCCCCCCCCCGGCACCTCCCATGGCTCCAGAGGCTCCATCATCAGCTCCATCATCGGCTCCATCATCAGCTCCATCAGCTCCATCCGCTCCATCATCTCCATTGGCTCCATCGGCTCCATCATCGGCTCCATCAGCTCCATCATCTCCATTGGCTCCATCAGCTCCATCATCTCCACCATCTCTAGCGGCTCCATCATCTCCATCATCAGCTCCATCATCAGCTCCATCATCATCTCCATCCCCACCTCCATCTCCATCAATTCCATCTCCACCTCCATCTCCACCTCCACCTCCACATCATCTCCATCAATTCCACCTCCACCTCCACCATCTCCACCTCCACCATCTCCACCTCCGCCTCCATCTCCACCTCATCTCCACCTCTACCTCATCTCCATCAATTCCATCTTCACCTCCATCTCCACCTCATCTCCATCTCCATCTCCACCTCCACCTCCATCTCCACCTCCGCCTCCATCTCCACCTCATCTCCATCTCCACCTCCACCTCATCTCCATCAATTCCATCTCCACCTCCACCCCCACCTCCATCTCCGCCTCCATCTCCACCTCATCTCCATCTCCACCTCTATCCCCACCTCCACCTCATCTCCACCTCCACCATCTCCACCTCCGCCTCCATCTCCACCTCATCTCCATCTCCACCTCCATCCCCACCTCCATCTCCACCTCATCTCCACCTCCACCATCTCCACCTCCACCATCTCCATCTCCACCTCATCTCCATCTCCACCTCATCTCCATCTCCACCTCCACCTCCACCACCTCCACCTCCTCCACCTCCACCTCCTCCCCTGCCGTCGCCGCAGGCCCTGGCGCAGCGGGAGGACATGGAGGAGCGCATCACGACGCTGGAGAAGCGTTACCTGAGCGCCCAGCGCGAGGCCACCTCTCTGCACGACGCCAACGACCGCCTGGAGAACGAGCTGGCCAGCAAGGACTCGCTCTACCGCCAGGTGGGACCTCACCTGGGACCCCCCCACCTGGGACCCCAACCTGGAGAACCTCAACCTTGGGACCCCCACCCTCAGAACCCACCTCGAGAACACCACCTGGGACCCCCGACCTTGAGAACCTCAACTTGGGACCCCCAACCTTGGGACCCCCACCCTGGGACATCCCCATGGGGTTCCACCACCCAGGACCTCCCAACCTTGGGACCCTCAACCCTGAGAACCTCAAGCTTGGGACCCCCAACCTTGAGAACCTCAACCTTGAGACCCCAACCCTGAAACCCAACCTTGGGACCCCCAACCTTGGGAACTTCAACCTTGAGACCTCAACCTTGAGAACCTCAACTTGGGACCCCCACCCTGGGACATCCCCATGGGGTTCCACCACCCAGGACCTCCCAACCTTGGGACCCCCAACCTTGAGGACTCCCAACCCTGAGGACCTCAACCTTGGGACCCCCAACCTTGAGAACCTCAACCTTGAGAACCCACCTTGAGACCCCCAACCTTGAGACCCCCAACCTTGAGAACCTCAATCTTGGGACCCCCAACCTTGGGACCCCCAACCTTGGGACCCCCAACCTTGGGACCCCCCAACCTTGGGACCCCCAACCTTGAGACCTCAACCTTGAGAACCTCAACTTGGGACCCCCACCCTGGGACATCTTCATGGGGTTCCACCACCCAGGACCTCCCAACCTTGGGACCCCCAACCTTGGGACCCCCAACTTGGGACCCCCAACCTTGGGACCTCAACCTTGGGACCCCCAACCTTGAGGACCTCAACTTGAGACCCCCAACCTTGGGACCCCCAACAATGAGAACTTCACCTTGGGCCCCCCAACCTTGAGAACTTCAACTTGGGACCCCCAACCTTGAGAACCTCAACCTTGGGACCCCCAACTTGGCGTCCACCACCCTGGGCCCCCCAACCTTGAGACCGCCCCCCAACCCTGGTGGACGTCCACATGGGGTTCCACCACCCTGAGAACCTCAACCTTGAGAACCTCACCTTGAGACCACCACCCCCTCTCCACACCCACCCCGTGATCTCCACCCTGGGACACCCCCCCCCCCCCCCGCCCCCCTTGACCGCTGCCCCCTCCCCACAGAGCGAGGAGAAGGGTCGGCAGCTCCAGGAGTGGTTGGAGGACGCCAAGGCCAAGCTCCAGCAGACCCTGCAGAAGGCTGAGACCCTCCCCGAGATCGAGGCCCAACTGGCCCAGAGGGTGGCGGCGCTCACCAAGGTGGGGTCTCGGGGGGGGGGGGTGGTTCTGGGGGGATCTGAAGGGCTTCTGGAAGGTTCTTGAGAGAATCTGGTGGGTCTTGGTTGGGTCTGAAGGGGTTCTGGAGGCCTTTGTTGGTCTCGAAGGGGTCTCGAGGGGGGTTCTGGTGGGATCTGAGGAGGTTCTGGAGGGTCTTGGTGGGTCTTGAGGGGCTCTTGGTGGGTCTTGAGGGGGTCTTGGTGGGTCTTGAGGGGGTTCTGGTGGGATCTGAGGAGGTTCTGGAGGGTCTTGGTGGGTCTTAAAGAGGTCTTGGTGGGTCTTGAGGGGGTTCTGGTGGGATCTGAGGGGGTTCTGGAGGGTCTTGGTGGGTCTTGAGGGGGTTCTGGGGGGATCTGAAGGGCTTCTGGAAGGTTCTTGAGAGAATCTGGTGGGTCTTGGTTGGGTCTGAAGGGGTTCTGGAGGTCTTTGTTGGTCTCGAAGGGGTCTTGAGGGGGGTTCTGGTGGGATCTGAGGAGGTTCTGGATGGTCTTGGTGGGTCTTGAGGGGCTCTTGGTGGGTCTTGAGGGGGCTCTGGGTGGGATCTGAGGGGGTTCTGGTGGGATCTGAAGGGGTTCTGGAGGGTCTTGTTAGGTCTTGAGAGGGTCTTGGTGGGATCTGCTGAGGTTCTGGAGGGTCTTGGTGGGGCTTGAGGGGGTCTTGAGGGGGTTCTGGTGGGATCTGAGGAGGTTCTGGAGGGTCTTGGTGGGTCTTGAGGGGGTCTTGGTGGATCTTGACGGGTTCTGGTTGCATCTGCTGAGGTTCTGGAGGGTCTTGCTGGGTCTTGAGGGGGTCCTGGTGGGATCTGAGGAGGTTCTGGAGGGTCTTGGTGGGTCTTGAGGGGGTCTTGGTGGGATCTGAGGAGGTTCTGGAGGGTCTTGGTGGGTCTTAAAGGGTCTTGGTGGGTCTTGAGGGGGCTCTGGGTGGGATCTGAGGGGGTTCTGGTGGGATCTGAAGGGGTTCTGGAGGGTCTTGTTGGGTCTTGAGAGGGTCTTGGTGGGATCTGCTGAGGTTCTGGAGGGTCTTGGTGGGGCTTGAGGGGGTCTTGGTGGGTCTTGAGGGGGTTCTGGTGGGATCTGAGGAGGTTCTGGAGGGTCTTGGTGGGTCTTAAAGGGGTCTTGGTGGGTCTTGAGGGGGTCTTGAGGGGTCTTGGAGGGTCTTGAGGGGGTTCTGGTGGGATCTGAGGAGGTTCTGGATGGTCTTGGTGGGTCTTGAGGGGGTCTTGGTGGGATCTGAGGAGGTTCTGGTGGGTCTTGAGGGGTTCTGATGGGATCTGAGGAGGTTCTGGTGGGTCTTGAGGGGTTCTGATGGGATCTGAGGAGGTTCTGGAGGGTCTTGGTGGGTCTTGAGGGGGTCTTGGTGGGATCTGAGGAGGTTCTGGAGGGTCTTGGTGGGTCTTGAGGGGGTCTTGGTGGGATCTGTTGAGGTTCTGGAGGGTCTTGGTGGGTCTTGAGGGGGTCTTGGTGGGATCTGAGGAGGTTCTGGTGGGTCTTGAGGGGTTCTGATGGGATCTGAGGAGGTTCTGGAGGGTCTTGGTGGGTCTTGAGGGGGCTCTGGTGGGATCTTAGGAGGTTCTGGTGGGTCCTGATGGATCTTGAAGGGTCTTGGTGGGTCTTGAGAGGGTTCTGGTGGGATCTGCTGAGGTTCTGGTGGGTCCTGATGGATCTTGAAGGGTCTTGGTGGGTCCTGAAGGCTCCAGAGGGGTCTTGGAGGACCACCCCCAGGTCCCCCCTCCATCCCCAGGCCGAGGAGCGCCACGGGAACTTCGAGGAGCGCCTGCGGCAGCTCGAGGTCCAACTGCAGGAGAAGAACCAGGAGCTGCAGAGGGTGGGGCCTGGGGGGGCCTGGGGAGCTTCTGGGGGGGGGGCTGGAGGTCCTCGGGTGGATTTCGAGGTGGTTCTGGAGGGTCTTGGGCGGTTCTGGAGGTCCTTGGGTGGATTTGGAGGTGGTTTTGGAGGTTCTTGAAGGTCCTTGGATGGTTCTGGAGGATCTTGGGTGGTTTTGGAGGTCCTTGGGTGGATTTGGAGGTTCTTGGAGGGTTTTTTGAGGACCTTGGATGGGTTTCTGAGGTCCTCAGAGGTTCTTGGTGGGGTTTTTGAGGTTCTTGGAGGTTTCTTGAGGTTCTTGGAGGTTCTTGAAGGGGGTTTTTGAGGTTCTTGGAGGTTCTTGGAGGTTTCTTGAGGTTCTTAGAGGGTTTTTTGAGTTTCTTGGAGGTCTTTTGAGGTTCTTGGAGGGTTTTTTGGGGTCCTTGGTGGTTCTTGGTGGGGTTTTTGATGTTCTTGAAGTTTCTTGAGGTTCTTAGAGGGGGGTTTTGAGGTTCTTGGAGGTTCTTGGTGGGTTTTTTGAGGTTCTTGGAGGTTCTTGAAGGGGTTTTTGAGGTTCTTGGGAGTTCTTGGAGGTTTTTTTTGAAGTCCTTGGAGGTTCTTGGAGGTTTTTTTTGAGGTTCTTGGAGGTTTTTTTGAAGTCCTTGGATGGGTTTTTGAGGACCTTGGAGGTTCTTGGATGTTTTCTGAGGTTCTTGAAGGGTTTTTTGAGGTTCTTGAAGGTTTATTGCAGTCCTTGGAGGGTTTTTGAGGTTCTTGGTGGGTTTTTTGAGGTTCTTGGGAAGTTCTTGGAGGTTTTTGGAGGTTTCTTGAGGTTCTTAGAGGGGTTTTTCAGGTCCTTGGATGGGTTTTTGAGGCCCTTGGAGGTTCTTGGTGGGGTTTTTGAGGTTCTTGGAGGTTTCTTGAGGTTCCTTAGAGGGGGTTTTTTGAGGTCCTTGGAGGTTCTTGAAGGGGTTTTTGAGGTTCTTGGAGGTTCTTGTTGGGTTTTTTGAGGTTCTTGGAGGGTTTTTTGAAGTTCTTGGAGGGGTTTTTTTGAGGTTCTTGGAGGTTCTTGAAGGTTTTCTGAGGTTCTTAGACGTTTTTTTTGAGGTTCTTGGAGGTTTATTGAAGTTCTTGGAGGTTTTTTGAGGTTCTTGGATGGATTTTTCAGGTCCTTGGAGGTTCTTGTTGGGTTTTTTGAGGTTCTTGGAGGTTTTTTGAGGTTCTTGGATGTTCTTGGAGTTTTTTTGAGGTTCTTGGAGGTTTTTTGAGGTTCTCGGAGGTTCTTGGAAGTTTCTTGAGGTTCTTGGAGGGTTTTTTGAGGTCCTTGGAGGTTCTTGGAGGGTTTTTTTGAGGTTCTTGGAGGGTTTTTTTTAGGTTTTTTGAGGTTCTTGAAGGGTTTTTTTGAGGTTCTTGGATGTTCTTGGAGTTTTTTTTGAGGTTCTTGGAGGTTTTTTGAGGTTCTTGGAGGTTTTTTGAGGTTCTTGAAGGGGTTTTTTTGAAGTCCTTGGAGGTTCTTGGAGGTTTTTTTGAGGTTCTTGGAGGTTTTTTGAGGTTCTTGGTGGGGTTTTTGAGGTTCTTGGAGGTTTTTTTGAGGTTCTTGAAGGGGTTTTTTGAAGTCCTTGGAGGTTCTTGGAGGTTTTTTGAGGTTCTTGGAGGTTTTTTGAGGTTCTTGGAGGTTTTTTTGAGGTTCTTGGTGTTCTTTTGAGGTCCTTGGATGGTTTTCTGAGGTCCTCGGAGGTCCTTGGTGGGGTTTCGGGGTGGTCCTGGACCAGAGGGGGGTGTCCAATGCCTGGGTCCCCCCACCCCAGGCCCGGCAGAGGGAGAAGATGAACGATGAGCACAACAAGCGCCTCTCGGAGACGGTCGATCGCCTGCTCTGCGAGTCCAACGAGCGCCTCCAGCTCCACCTCAAGGAGAGGATGGGGGCCCTGGAGGAGAAGGTGGGGCCTGGGGGGAGACCTGGGTGGTCTTCGGGGTGGTTTGAGGTGGCTTTGAGTGGTCCTGGAGGATCTTGGGGGAGGTTCTGGAGGGTCTTGAGGTGGTTTGTGGGGTCTTGAGGAGGTTTTGGGTGGTCCTGGAGGATCTCAGAGGGGTTCTTGGGGGGTTCTGGAGGGTCTTGAAGTCTTGGAGGGGCTTCTGGAGGACCTTGGGGGAGTTCCTGGAGGTCTTGGAGGGGGTTCTGGGTGGTCTTGGGGAGGTTTTGTGGGGTCTGGGTGGGTCTTGGGGGGGTTCTGGAGGGTCTTGGGGAGGTTCTGGGTGGTCTTGAGGAGGTTTTGGGTGGTCCTGGAGGATCTCAGAGGGGTTCTTGGGTGGTCCTGGAGGTGAAGTTGGGAGTCTGGGAGGGTCTTGGGGGTGTTCTGGGGGGTCTTGAGGTGGTTTGGGGGGTCTTGAGGAGGTTTTGGGTGGTCCTGGAGGATCTCAGAGGAGTTCTTGGGTGGTCCTGGAGGATCTTGGGGAGGTTCTGGGGGGGTCTTGAGGTGGTTTGAGGGGTCTTGAGGAGGTTTTGGGTGGTCCTGGAGGATCTTGGGGAGGTTCTGGGGGGGTCTTGAGGTGGTTTGAGGGGTCTTGAGGTGGCTTTGGGTGGTCCTGGGGGGACCTTGGGGGGGTTCCTGGAGGTCTTGGAGGAGGTTCTGGGTAGTCTTGGGGAGGTTTTGTGGGTTCTGGGTGGTCTTGGGGAGGTTTTTTGGGGTCTGGGTGGTCTTGGGGAGGTTCTGGGGGGGTTCTGGAGGTCCTGGGGGGGGTCCCCTGAAGCCTTTTTTGGGGGGGGGTGTTCCCCCCGACCCCCCCTTTTTGCCCCCAGAACTCCCTGAGCGAGGAGATCGCGAATATGAAGAAGGTTCAGGACGAGCTCCTCCTCAACAAGGTCTGAGGAGAAGGGGGGGGGGGGGGGGATATGGGGAAGGGGGGGGGGGGTCTTGAGGTTGGGGGAGGGGTCCTTGAGGTGGGGGGGGGGTCCCCAAGATTGCCCCCCCCCCCCAAAATTCCAATCCCCCCCCTCCTTTAGGAGCAGCTCCTGGCGGAGATGGAGCGGATGCAGCTGGAGCTGGAGCAGCTCCGGGGGCGCCCGGGGGGGGGCTCTTACTCCAGGTACCCCCCCCCCACACCCACCCAGGGACCCCCCCCCCCGGGGACCCCCCCCCCTTCGGGACCCCCCCCAAATCCCCTGGGGAGCCCCCAATACCTCAGGACCCCCCCCAACTGCCCCAGGACCCCCCCCCCACTGTCCCAGGACCCCCCCACTGTCCCAGGACCCCCCCCAAATTCCTCAGGACCCCCCCCAAAATGCCTCAGGACCCCCCACCCAAATCCTCCCCGGGACCCCCAATACCCCAGGACCCCCCCCAAAGATCACCCCCCCCCCCCAAAACACCCCCGGGACCCCCCCACGGACCCCCCCCCTCCGGGACCCCCCCTAAATCCCCTGGGGAACCCCCAATACCTCCGGACCCCCCCCAACTGCCCCAGGACCCCCCCAGAACCCCCCCCAGCACCCCAAGCCCCCCCCCCCAATTACCCCAAGCCCCCCCCCAAGCCCCCCCCAGGACCCCCCCCCAAATCCCCTGGGGAACCCCCAATATCTCAGGACCCCCCCCCCAACTGCCCCAGGACCCCCCCAGAACCCCCCCAGCACCCCAAGCCCCCCCCCCAAATTACCCCAAGCCCCCCCCCAAGGCCCCCCCAGCCCCCCCCTCCAGGACCCCCCCCCAAATCCCCTGGGGAACCCCCAATACCTCAGGACCCCCCCCCAAATGCCCCAGGACCCCCCCCTCAAATCCTCCCAGGACCCCCAGCCCCCCCCCCCCCAGAACCCCCCCAGGACCCTCCAGGACCCCCCCAGGACCACGGGGACCCCCCCACTGCCCCAGGACCCCCCCCCCAAATCCCCCCAAACCCCCCAGGACCCCCAGAACCCCCCCCCCCCAGATCCCCCAGAACCTCAAGCCCCCCCCCCCCCAATTCCCCCCCCTCCCCATCTCTGGGGGGGTTCGGGGGGGGAGTTGCCCCCCCCCCCCCTTTTGCTCTCCCCCCCCCCCATTTTGCCCCCCCCCCAGGTCCCTCCCGGGCAGTGCCCTGGAGCTGAGGTACCCCCAGACCCCCGGCGGGGGGGCCCCCCCGGACCCCTACCCCCCCGGGGCCCCCCCCCGGCGGCCAAGGAAGGGGGCGTTGGGGCCCCCCCAAGGAGGACCCTGCTAAGGTGGGGGGGGGGGGAAAATTGGGGGGGGGGAGGAGGAAATTGGAGGGGGGGGGGATGAGAGGGGTCGGGGGGGGGATTGGGGGGGGGGCTGAGGGGGGGGTGGGGGGGATGGGGGGAATTGGGGGGGCTGAGGGGTGGTTGGGGGGGATTGGGGGGAATTGGGGGGGCTGGGGGGGCTGAGGGGGTTGGGGGAGTTTGGGGGGGGGGATTGGGGGTTTTGGGGGGGAATTT
>JAUMJL010001678.1:0-46857 GCA_033558185.1 Dromococcyx pavoninus
TCTCAGACCCTAAGGCCACGCCCCTCTGTCGCCAGACCACGCCCCCTATAAGACCACGCCCCCCTCAGCTTAGGCTAGGCCCCGCTCTCAGCCGCGTGCCCCTGGCCACGCCCCCCGCGCGAGGCGGAAGCGGCGCTCAGCGTTCAGCGCATGCGCAGTGCGGCCGCGCGGAGGTAAGGACCCGGGGCGGGCGGGGGGAACGGCCCCGCAGGACCCCCTGACTCACGGACCCCACGGATTCCCCCCCCATTGCCCCACGGAACCCACGAACCCCACAGCCCCCCCTGCTCCGCGGATCACCTGCCCCACAGACCCCCCCCCCCTGCTCACAGGACATCAGCCCCACGGATCCCCCCCACGGACCCCACAGCCCCTTCTGCCCCACGGGACAGCAGCCCCACGGGGGGGTCAGGATGCATCGCTTTGGTCCCTTGATCTGTGGTTGAGCCAAAGGAATTGAGAGCAACCTCAGCCTGTTTGCAGTGACATCAAGTTGTGGGGTGTTGATCTGCTGGGGGTCAGGAAGGGTCTGCAGAGGGACCCGGAGAATCTGGATCCATGGGCTGGAGGGCAGGAAGGGTGTGCAGAGGGACCTGGAGAACCTGGATCCATGGGCTGGAGGGCAGGAAGGGTGTGCAGAGGGACCTGGAGAACCTGGATCCATGGGCTGGAGGGCAGGAAGAGTGTGCAGAGGGACCTGGAGAACCTGGATCCATGGGCTGGAGGGCAGGAAGGGTGTGCAGAGGGACCTGGAGAACCTGGATCCATGGGCTGGAGGGCAGGAAGGGTGTGCAGAGGGACCTGGAGAACCTGGATCCATGGGCTGGAGGGCAGGAAGGATATGCAGAGGGACCTGGAGAACCTGGATCCATGGGCTGGCGGGTTCAGGGATGGGGTTCAGCAGTGGGGTTGGCAGTGCTGGGTTTATGGTTGGACTCTTTTCCAACCCAGACAATCCCATGGTTCTCTGGTGGTCCTGGTGATCATAAACATCTCTTTGCTTCTCGTTTAGCTTTTGCGTTGTTCTCCTTCCCGATTGCAGGAGTCATGGAGAAGTTTGGCATGAACTTTGGAGGTGGCCCCAGTAAAAAAGATCTCCTGGAGACGATTGAGTCACAGAAGAAGCAGCTTCTTCAGTACCAGGTTCGCCTGAAGGACGTTGTCAGAGCCTACAAGAGCCTCCTTAAGGAGAAGGAAGCCCTGGAAGCCAGCTTGAAGGTGTTGTCCGTGTCTCACGAGGCAGATGTTGGCTTGAGCATCGTCCAGCCCGCAGCCACCTCTGGCTCTTCCTTTGCTGATGCCACCGATGACAGGAGCTCAGTTCACAGCGAGGACAGCGTGGGGACAGCCACCAGTGCAGACACTGCCACCAGTCTGACCAGTACCAGGGGTGAAGCGGGACCTGAGGACGAGAAACCCACGGTGGTCGCCAAATGGGAAGAAGCGAGCGGTTCGGAGAGCGGCGTCAGCACGGGCAGCGGGGATGTGTCTCCAGCTGCCAACGAGGTGGATAGGAGGGTCCTCCAGCTGAAGACCCAACTGGCCACCTTGACCAGTGCCCTGTCGACAGTCACGCAGGAGAAATCCCGCATGGAAGCCTCCTACCAAGCGGACAAGAAGAAGATGAAGCAGGACCTGGACGACGCCGTTAAGAAAGCAGAGGAGGAGATGGAGAGGTTGGAAATGGAGCTGAAGTCCGTCCAGGCCCAGCTGGCCGAGACCAAAGCCCGTCTGATCACGCAACAGCACGACCGAGCCCAGGAGGAGAGCAACCACGCCGTGATGCTGAGGGAGCTGCAGAGGCTGCTGCAGAGCGAGAGGACTTCGCGGCAGGAGGCGGAGATGAAGCTGGACGAGAACAGGGCGGCGTTGGCCGGCAGCGCCGGCCTGGCCGAGCGCGCCGAGGGCTACGAGCTGCGCATCTCGGAGCTGAGCCACGAGGTGGAGGAGCTGAAGAGAGAGCTGCAGGCGGCTGAGGAGGAGAGCAGCAAACCAGACCCCAGGATAGAGGAGCTGCAGGAGGAGATGGCCAACCTCAAGAACCACTTCCAAGCGCAGCTGCTGCAGGAGATGAGGAAGGTAATTCCCGCTCTGGGCCCTGGAGCAGCTCGTGCCGGGTGATGGATCAGCAGGGGTTGAGGCTGCAGGAGCACAGATTCCCCTTCCAAGTCCCACAAAGTCATAGAATCGTGGAATGGGTTGGGTTGGAAGGGACCTCAAAGCCCATCCAGTGCCATCCCCCCTGCCATGGGCAGGGGACACCTCCCACTGGATCAGGGGGCTCAAAGCCACATCCAGCCTGGCCTTGAACACCTCCAGGAATGGGATGTGGGGGTTCTGGTTGATGGCAGGTCAGAATCTTGGTCCCATGGAATGGTTTGTGTTGGAAGGGACATCAAAGCCCATCCAGTTTCACCCCCTGCCATGGGCAGGGACACCTCCCACTGGATCAGGGGGCTCCAAGCCTCATCCAGCCTGACCTTGAACACCTCCAGGGATGGGGCAGCCACCACTGCTCTGGGCAACCTGGGCCAGGGCCTCCCCACCCTCAGTGTGAAGATTTTCATCCCAATGTCCAATCTAAATCTTCTCCCTTCCAGTTTAAAGCCGTTCCCCCTCATCCTGTCATTACTTGCCCTTGTAAAAAGGCCCGAGACGTGTTTGGAGTTCAGGGCAGGATTAACCCCCCCCCGTGTAAGCACTGACCTCCTGCCCAAAGCATTGAGCTGACCTTGGAAGGAAGGCCCCCAGCACCCTGGCTTGGATCAGCCCTGGGGTGGCAGCAGGAACAGGGCAGGGGTTGTCCCCCTGCACTCAGCACCTCCAATCCTGGGGTCAGGGTTGGGCCCCTCACTGCAAGAAGGCCCTGGAGGGGCTGGAGCGCGTCCGGAGAAGGGAACGGAGCTGGGAAAGGGTCTGGAGAACAGGGGTTGTGGGAGGGGCTGAGGGCCCTGGGGGGGGGTTGGTCTGGAGGAGGCTGTGGGGAGACCTCATCGCTCTCCAGAGTTCGTGGAATGGAGGTTGGAGCCAGGTGGGGTTGGGCTCTGCTCCCAAGGAACAAGGGATGGGATGAGAGGAAATGGCCTCAAGTTGCACCAAGGGAGGTTTAGATTGGATATTGGGAAAAATTCCTTCATGGAAAGAGTTCCTTCAGGAAAAGGGTTGTCAAGCCCAGGCAGAGGCTGCCCAGGGCAGTGGTTGAGTCTCCATCCCTGGAGGGGTTCAAAACCCGCGTGGCCTTGGCACTTGAGGACATGTTTTATTCCCCAGGGTGGGGTTGTGCTGATGCTTGGACTGGATGAGCTTGGAGGCCTCTTCCAACCCAACGAAATCCACGAGTGTGCGATTCTAACCCTCCCATCTCCTCCTGCTCTCAGAGCGCGCAGGCCGAGGAGCAGCTCCGCCACCAGGCCCAGATGGAGGAGCGGCGAGTGGCCAACTTGGAGGGCCAGGTCTCCGAGGTGTCGGAGCTCCTTGGCACGTACGAAAAAGCCAAGCAGAAGGACCAAGCCATCATCCAGAAGCTGAAGGAGCGAATCGCTCAGTTGGACCTGGAGAACAAAACCCTGGCCATCGCCGCCTCCAGCCGCTCCCCTGCCGACGGCCACGCCGAAGAAGCCAACCTTGACGTGAACGTTCTGAAGGATAAAATGGAGAAGCTGAAGAAGCTCTTGATGGTGGCAGCCAAGAAGAGCCAAGCCACGCTGGACATCGAGAAGCTGTGTGAGCTGGAGCCGCCGAAGGGCACGGAGGCCGCGGATGGCGAGAAGGCCACGGCTTTGTACTATCAGCAGGAGCTGAAGCAGCTGAAGGAGGAGTTTGAAAGGTACAAGGTGAGGGCACAGGTGGTTCTGAAGAACAAGGCGACCAAAGATGGCAATCTGGCTAAAGAACTGGAGGAGGCTCAGGAGCAGCTGGCGGAGCTGAAGGAGAAATACATCGTGCTCCAGGTCTCCTGCGATGAAATGGAGAAGCGGCACCGGCAAGACGTGGAAGCCAAGAAGCAGGAGTTGGCCCAGCTGCAGCAAATCCACAGGCAGGAATTAGAGAGGCGCCAGCTGGAGTACAGGGAACGGGCCCTGAAGCTGGAGGAGGAGATGCACAAGCAGAGGGACCGAGCTCTGGCCGTGCTGGCGGAAAAGGACCAAGAGCTGGAGCAGCTGAGATCCGTCGCGTTCCCTTACGGCCTCCAAGGGTCCAAAAACTACCTGGTGCCGGGGGCTGATGGTGACTCAGGAGGTAACGATGCCTCTGAGATCCTCCCCCAGGCTCTCCATCTCTCCAGCACGGGCGAACCCACCTTCTTCTTGTACGCGGAGCAGCTGGCGCGCAAGGAGGTGGAGATCGTCGCGTTGAGGAAGCAGAAGCACAGGCTGGAAGTGCAGTTGCACCAGCTCCAGGAGAAAACCTTGGCTGAGGAGGAGAAGCACCGGGAAGAGGTATCGGCGCTGCGAAGCGAACTCGAGAAGAACTTCAGAGACAAGAGCAGAGAGGGAGCCAACCTGGAGTACCTCAAGAACATCGTCTACCGGTTCCTGACGCTGCCGGACTCGCTCGGCCGCCAGCAGACCCTCAGTGCCATCTTGACTATCCTGCATTTCAGCCCAGAAGAAAAGCAAACCGTGGCCAAGCAGTCGGCTTCCAGCAGTTGGTGGCTTTCTGGGAAGAGGTGAGACGGTGACTTCCATTCCTGAACTGGTTTTCCAAGGTAACTCCCTTCTGGGTGTTGACTGAGACCGCTTCACCGTGGTGTCACCTCTTCGCAGCCATGAGATGGAGCAGGGAAGGAATTGGGCTTCAAACCAGTGCTCTTGGCACTAAATTAAAGCAGAATTGTGCCAACTGATGCTATTTTTCAACACAATTTTTAACACAAACCCTCCCTGCCAGGTGAGGGCTGAGGAGCTCCGTTGGGGTGGAACTTGCTTGGTCCAACACCGGACTCCTGCTTCCAAAGATTTAAAGGCCAGGAGGGAAAGCAATTATTGTGGTGTTAAAATAATGGGAGACAAAGAGGTGAAAGCCTGCAAGAAGGATGATTCTTAACCACCAGCATCACCCAAAATCAGGGAGTCCTGAGCTGTTCCTCAAAAGCTCTTTCTTTTTTACCTAGAGCCAAATTTCTCCCAGTGGATCCAGGAGCTCCTCAGGGCGCTGGGACACATCCAAAAGCCCAGTGGGTTACGGGGAGTTATTGGTGTCTCCCAGGAAGGATCTCATAGAATCATGGAATGGGTTGAGTTGGAAGGGACCTCAAAACCCATCCAGTTCCAACCCCGTGCCGTGGGCAGGGACACCTCCCACTGGATCAGGGGGCTCTGAGCCCCATCCAACCTGGCCCTGAACACCTCCAGGCATGGGACAGGGACATCTCCCACTGGATCAGGGGGCTCCAAGCCCCACCCAACCTGGTTCTCTCTTTCTTTGATGGATCTCGAGGGTTCAGGTTCACCCTCACAGGTTTGAAGGGACAAAGCTCAGCCTTTCAGGGTTTGCACCAGGTTGGGATTCTCTGGTATTCACTTTATGCTGAGACCACTCCTTGGATTGTCATAGGATCGTGGTCCTTGTGGGTCCCTTCCAGCTCAGGACGTTCTGTGGTTCTGTGACCCCCCCGGGCATCTCCCAGGTCCTGGAGCTGAGCTGATTCAGCAGCTCTTGGCACTCCCACTGGTTCATCCGGATGGAGGAGCTCCAACTGCTCCAGCCAGCTCAGTCCCAGTGCTGCTCTCTCCAGAATCTCAGGGGGATTGGAATCCTTTCTCTTCTCGGTGCTGTGCCATCCACCCTTGTCCCATCAGTGGCCGAGTTCCCTGGAGTTCTCTCCACAAATCCCATCTTCACCTGATGCAACCCTTGGTGCCAATTTCTCCTCCGAAACTCCTCAGGGAAGCCGTGCCCCGATCAGAACCTGTGCCTGCTGGAGGTCCAGGGAGGGGATGACAAAGCCAGGCAGTCAGCAGTTCCCTGGGCTGGTGTGGACATTGCCTTCAGTGGTGGTTGATCCATGTGCTGCTCTCATGGAGGCATCTGGATTGGGAATTGTTCCAGGGAGTGTTTGCTCCTGGTTTCCTCTGTTGGAAGGAATTGTCGACGATGGGAGCGTTGGTTCAGCCAAGAGATCTGCTGAGAAGAGCCCAATCTCTGGTCCTGATTTGGAAAGCCTGAAGCAAGTGGTGCCTCTGAAACCACAGGGATTGCTCCAAGTTGGACCCTGCGGGGAGCAGGACCCGTTCCCACAAAGCTGAGGGTGGTGGTGGTTCCTCCTGCTTCGGCTTCGCTGCGTGGGCTGAGAAGGGATCCAAGTTCTCCCTCGTGCTCTTCCAGAAGAGCCTCTGCCTGGAGAACGGAGCGACCCAGAAGAGGTCCCTGGTGATGGTGGTGGACTCTGTGGTTGGCAGAGGCAGCGGGATGGGCTCCAAGATGTCCCTTCCCCACCCTCGGGCTGGGATCCTCCTGGGCTGGAAGAGCCTCTGGCCAAGCTGGAGAGAGCTGGGCCAGCCAGGAGGGGACGGCGAGGAGGGGAACAAAGTGGGGTCCAACTGGGACATTCAGAGCTGCTCCTCGGAGAGGGCAGTGTCCAAGGAGCGTTTCCTCACCCAGAGGCAGCCGTGGGGAACATCTCCAGGAGCTGCCCAAGCAGCGTCCCCCACGCTGCTGCCAACCTCTGCACCTCTCCCAGTGTGATTCCTCCCTCTGCCCCCTCTCCAGCCCCTCTTCCCACTCCTCCTCCATCCCTCAGACCTTCCCCCCATCCCTCCCTCTGCTCAGCTGACACCCCTGAAATAAAAGTATGGCAGAGCCCTGCTGGAAGCCCAGCTCTGCTGGCTCTTCGGAGCCCGGGGGTTTCGGAGGTGGGAGCTCCGTGGGGTGGCAGCCAGGGTGTGCTTCCACGGCTCTTCTGGTCCTTCCACACACTGCCCCAACCACAGGGGGGCTTCTCCTTCTCTGGTCTTGCAAAAGCTGGGCTTGAACACATAAACACCTTGGTTGTGGATTGGACTTGTTCTTGCTGTTGGATTATTTGGGATCAGAATCACCTGGTTGGAAAAGACCTCTGAGATCATCGAGTCCAACCATCCCTGTCCAATACTGACCCGGCCCTGAGCACCTCATCCACCCCTCTTTTGAACCCCTCCAGGGATGGGGACTCCACCACCTCCCTGAGAGCCTCTGCCAGGGCCTGAGAACCCTTTCCAGGAAGGAATCCTTCCTGATGGCCAATCTGACCCTGCCCTGGGGCAACTTGAGGACATTTCTGTCCCTTGGGAGCACAGCCTGACCCCCACCTGGCTCCAACGCCCTCTCCAGGAGCTGCAGAGAGTGATGAGGTCTCCCTTCAGCCTCCTCTTCTCCAGACCAAACCCCCCCAGGGCCCTCAGCCCCTTCCCCAGCTCTGTTCCCTTCTCCAGACGCTCTCCAACCCCTCAATGTCCTTCTTGTACTGAGGGGCCCAGAACTGACTCCAGCACTCGAGGTGTGGCCTCCCCAGTGCCCAGTCCAGGGGCACAATCACCCCCTGCTCCTGCTGCCCACGCTGGGTCTGACACAGCCCAAGATGCCATTGGCCTTCTTGGCCCCCTGGGCCACTGCTGGCTCAGGTTCAGCCCCTGTCAACCAACACCCCCAGGGCCTTCTCCTCCAGAGCCTTTCCAGCCGCTCTTCCCCAAGCCTGGAACTGCTCGGGGTTGGTGTGACCCAAGTGCAAAGACTTGACTTTGTTAAACCTCACGCAATTGCCCTCCAGCCCATGGATCCAGGTTCTCCAGGTCCCTCTGCACACCCTTCCTGCCCTCCAGCCCATGGATCCAGGTTCTCCAGGTCCCTCTGCACACCCTTCCTGCCCTCCACCCCATGGATCCAGGTTCTCCAGGTCCCTCTGCACACCCTCCCATCCTTCAAGCAGATCCACACTTCCACCCAGCTCGCTGCCATCCCCAAACTTGCTCCGGGTGCCCTCGATCCCTTCATCCAGATCATTGATCAAGATACTGAACAGGACTGGCCCCAGCACTGAGCCCTGGGGACACCACTCATGACTGGTTTCCAATTGGATTTATCTCCATTCCCCATCACTCTTTGGGCCCTCCATTCAGGCAGTTGCAAGGAGAAATCTGCCTCCACCTGCAGCAGCCGCCAGGATGTCCACCTCTGCCTGCTCCTTTGCAGCCAGGATGCACAGGGATGGGTTAGGGTGATGCTTTCAGCTGCACTCCTGGTCTGGAGCTGCATCTCCTGCTGCATTTTGAGGTCTCAGTGCTCAAGAAGGAGCTGCAAAGGAGGCTGCTGCGCCTGCACCGAGCTCCACGAGCACGAGGGGCTGATCCCCTCCCTGCTCCCAGGGCTCGCAAGTGCCAGGGAAGCTCCTGCTGCCCCGGCTGGGCAGGTTCCTCCGGCTGCACCACCAGGGCAGAGCCAAGGCTGGGTCCCTGCAGGCTGGGCGAGGGCTGCCTCCAAGGAGCAGCTCCACTTCCAGCTTCTCCAGCGCTGCAGAGGAGAGCCAGGACCACCCTTGGCTCCCGGCTGGCTCAGCCATGGCAGAGGAAGGGGACCAACCTTCGGCTCTCTCGGATAACCAGGTACAGGTGTCCAGGGAATCCCCTGCAGAGATCCGGGAAAGGGCCTGCGACCACCGCAGACCCCGGCCAAGGGGGTTCCCTTCACCCTGAACCCTGTGGGTGCTGCCAAAGACACCCCTGGCAGCCAGAAAAGGGGTCCCAGGCACCCGGCCCAGGGCTTTGCAGGTTTGGGCTGCGTTTCCCGTGGCGGCTGCTCCTGCTCCTCTTCTCCCCAAGTGGGCAGATGAGTTTCTCAGGGGTTTAGGAAGGGGACAGGGAAGGTTGGACTTGATGATCTGAGAGGTCTTTTCCAACTTTATGATTCTGTGATTCCGTGCTCAACTCTCTCTGTGTGGGCCCTGGGAACCACGCGGCTGTCTCGCCCCATGCTGCACTGCCTGGAGCTGCTCTCAGCCTGGAGGCATCTTCTGGGTGCTCCCAGCTCCGGGGTGAGGGAAACCCTCGCTGGTGAGAAGCTCCACAGGAGCCACAACGAGTGCTCCCAGCCAAGAAACCCCCCCCGTGTCCTGGGCTGCACCCAGAGCAGTGGGAGCAGAGGGGAGAGAGGGGGTTCTGCCCCTCTGCTCCGCTCTGGGGAGACCCCACCTGGAGCCCTGGGTCCAGCTCTGGAATCCCCAACAGCAGAAGGAGATGGAGCTGTTGGAGTGGGTCCAGAGGAGGCCACGGAGATGATTCAAGGGCTGGAGCCCCTCAGCTGTGAGGACAGGCTGGGAGAGGTGGGGTTCTTCAGCTGGAGAGGAGAAGGCTCTGGGGGGACCTTAGAGCAGCCTCCCAGGACTGAAAGGGGCTCCAGGAAAGCTGGGGAGGGGCTATTTCCAAGGGGCTGGAGTGACAGGACAAGGGGGAACAGCTTTAAACTGGAAGGGGGAAGATTGAGATTGGACATTGGGAAGAAATTCTTCACACAGGGTGGGGAGGCCCTGGCCCAGGTTGCCCAGAGCAGTGGTGGCTGCCCCATCCCTGGAGGTGTTGAAGGCCAGGTTGGATGGGGCTTGGAGCCCCCTGATCCAGTGGGATGTGTCCCTGCCCATGGCAGGGGTTTGGGACTGGATGGGCTTTGAGGTCCCTTCCAACCCAAACCATTCCATGATTCTGTAAAACCAAGCTGGGGTGGTTGCAGTGAGGATACCCCCTCGTGCAGCCACCACCCCTCTCCCACACCGCAGCACCACGGGCTGGTGTGGGGCTGCCACCACCAGCGAAGGTCTCCAGCCTCTGGGCACAGCCTCCTGGGGACGCTGAGGCTCAGCCCTCTCCGTGGTGGCACTGGTTGTCCATTGCCACTTTGGCCAGAGATGCCCGAGGGAATGAGTCCAGCCATGCCTGGAGCTCCACATCCTCCTGCACCACAGGGCAGCCGAGGGTCCTGTCGTGGCCATGCCAGGGGATGCCCGATCCCGTGGTCCTTTCCTCTCCATTGGCCTGGACAGTCCAGCTCTGCTGGGAGAAGAACTGGTTGGGTGGCCGAGCCCAAAGAGGGGTGGGGAATGGAGATAAATCCAGTTGAAGGCCACAAGTGGTGTCCCCAGGGCTCAGTGCTGGGTCCAACCATCCCTGTCCAATACTGAACCAGCCCTGAGCACCTCATCTGCTTGGCTTTGGAACCCCTCCAGGGATGGGGACTCCACCACCTCCCTGGGAGCCTCTGCCAGGGCCTGAGAACCCTTTCCAGGAAGGAATCCTTCCTGATGGCCAATCTGACCCTGCCCTGGGGCAACTTGAGGCCATTCCCTCTCATCCCATCTCCTGTCCCTTGGGAGAAGAGACCAACCCCCCTCCCCACAGCCTCCTCTCAGGCAGTTGTGGACAGGGATGAGGTCTCCCCTCAGCCTCCTCTTCTCCAGACCAACCCCCGCAGGGCCCTCAGCCCCTCCCACAATCCCTGTTCTCCAGACCCTTCCCCAGCTCCGGTCCCTTCTCTGGACGCGCTCCAGCCCCTCCAGGGCCTTCTTGGAGTGAGGGGCCCAACCCTGACCCCAGGATTGGAGGTGCTGAGTGCAGGGGGACGATCCCTGCCCTGCTCCTGCTGCCACCCCAGGGCTGATCCAAGCCAGGGTGCTGGGGGCCTTCTTGGCCCCCTGGGCCACTGCTGGCTCAGGTTCAACCCCTGTCAAACAACACCCCCAGGGCCTTCTCCTCCAGGGCCTTTCCAGCCGCTCTTCCCCAAGCCTGGAGCTGCTCGGGGTTGGTGTGACCCAAGGCCAGGACCTGGCACTCATCCCGTTGGTCTCAGCCCATGGATCCAGGTTCTCCAGGTCCCTCTGCAAACCCTTCCTGCCCTCCAGCCCATGGATCCAGGTTCTCCAGGTCCCTATGCACATCCTTCCTGCCCTCCAGCCCATGGATCCATGTTCTCCAGGTCCCTCTGCAGACCCTTCCTGCCCTCCTGCCCTCCAGCCCATGGATCTAGGTTCTCCAGGTCCCTCTGCTCACTCTTCCTGCCCTGTGACACTCATATAACCACCTGCCAGCAGGGTCACCCATTGCCCATCCCCGTGATGGGCAGTGGGGACAGCAAAGAGCCCTTTGCTCCTGGCTCTGAGGCTCTCACAGATCTTCTCCTGTGCTGAGTGGCTGCTCCTGGCACGGCCCTGCTGGTGGCACAGTGGGATGTGGACCATGAGGGAGGTGCCTTTGGGGCACTGTGCACAGCAAGAGCCCCCTCTTCTTCTTTTCCCCTCCCAGACCTTCTACTCAGTCTCGTTCCTGATGGTCATCGTCTACGCATACGAAGCCCACCGTGCCGCCCGCGGCAGGAGAGCCTGGCACGTGGCACCTCTGCAGGTTGGTGGCCCCCAGCCCCGGCCAACTCAGGCCCTGTCAGGACTCGGGGAGCAGCTGAGGGATGTGAGGGCAACCCCTTTCCTGGTTGTCCTGGGGAGAGCAGAGCTGGAGCCGCTGCGAGACCTTCAGCCCTGGGGTTTCCATCCCTGCAGGAGAGGAGTGAGTGCCTGGAGAGCATCTGCCAGGGTTTGCCCTACATCCTGGCCTGGTAGGTGCCATCCCACCAGCCCCTCTCCAGCTCCTGCCCAGCCCTGGATGGGACTGGGCGTGCTCACCCCCACCTCTCCCTGCAAGGCTGGTGCCGGCGCTCACGTTCCTGGGGCAGCTGATCGCCCGCGGCGCCTCCGGCACCGACATCGCGCCAAGACCCATCAAACCCATCGTGCCGTGGAGCGGCAACCACTCCGAGTCCTACAGCCTCTACTGCTCCAGGTGAGCCTCCCTCCTGCCACCCTGAGCCCCAGGGGAGAGCTGGGATGGGCATCCCTCGCCCTGCCCGGTGGCCTTGGGCATCCTTCAGCCTCTGCAAGGGGCACCTCTGCACGGTGGAGGCTTTGGGTGGGGGACGAGGAGACCCTCGCCAGCAGCATCCTCTGACCTTCCAGCTGCCTCCTCCTCATCCGCCGTGCCCAGGACATCTGCTACGAGGTGAGCACCATCAGATGCCCATCCTTCCTCTTCCCTGCCAAGCAGATGCCGCTGCCCAACATTCCCAAGGGCAAGCGGGCTTGGAAGGACCACAGGAAGCTTCAGGTCCATCATGCATGGGAGGAGATGCTGCTGGAGGGACAGGGCAGGGCTGTCCCTGCTCGAGCAGAAGCAGAGGAGCAGCTCCCAAGCCCTGGAGCTTCTGGCACAGGTTGGGGCAGGGCTGATCTCCCGTTGCCTCCCAGTACGTAGGGAGGAAGGACGTGGGCCTGGAGGCGAAAATCATCTTCTTCTTGTACCTTCTGCTGGTGCTCAGCTGCTGCACGGTAAGTGGGGTGGAGGATGGAGCCCAACCAGTGAAACCAGTGCAACCCAGGTGACAGCACTCCCCCTCGGCCCAGTTCTTGTACCACAGGGTGAAGCTCTGGTGCAGGAGGAACGCCGCAGCGCCCTTGCTGACCCTGGAGAAGGGCAGGAGCACCCGTGGCCTCAGCACCATCTCGCACTACTTCCAGCTGGTTTTCCTGCTCTGTTGGGCACCAGGCAAGAAGGGCTGGGGATGGGCTGCAGCTCCAGAGATGTCACAGCTCCCACTCTGCATTCCTGGGCTGAGCCAGAACCCAGGTCCAAGAAAGGGAAAGGGACTTGGGGAGTTCTGGTGAAGGTGACCACACGCCACCAGCGAGCCCTGACAGCCAAGAGGACAACCGTGTCCTGGGGGGCATCAACCCAGCATCGCCAGCCAGGCCAGGGAGGGGATTGTCCCACTCTGCTCTGCTCTGGGGAGGCCCCACCTCGAGCATTGGGGGCAGTTTGGGGCACCCCAGGATCCAAAGGGCATCAAAGCCCTGGAGAGTGTCCAGAGGAGGCCCCAAAGCTGGGGAAGGGTCTGGAGGAGAAATCCCACGAGGAGAGGCTGAAGGCACTGGGTCTGTTCATCTGGAGGAGACTGATGGGGGACCTCAGAGCTGCTTCCTCAGCAGGGGAGGAGGAGGAGGCAGGCGCTGAGCTCTTCTCTCTGGTGAGCAAGGACAGGAGCCCAGGGAAGGGCAGGAAGATGGGCCAGGGCAGGGTTGGCTTGGACACCAGGAGAAGGTTCTTCCCCCACAGCAGAGCAGAGCAGAGCAGAGGGTGGTGGAGCCCTGGAACAGCTCCCCAGGGAAGCAGTCCCAGCCTGACAATATTTCAGCAGGGTTTGGCCAAGGCCCTCAGCCCCACGGGGTGACTGTTGGGGTTGTGCTGTGCAGGGCCAGGAGTTGGACTGGATGGGCCTGGTGGGTCCCTTCCAGCTCAGGACAGTCCATGATTCCATGACCTTCTTCATCACCATACCTCATCCCTCTGGTGGCCCATTTACACTTCCAGCTTTGCAGGAACCTGTGGCAATGAGTTCCCCAAAGTCCTTGGGAAGGACCTGGTACTCAAATGTGCTTGTCCTACCTTGACCCCATCCCATGGCTGCAACAGGGGAAGGGCATTTGCCACTTGGAGAGGGAAGCTCTGGATGAAACATTATCAGAGCAGGAAACCAAGGAATGTCATCTTGTCTTCCATCCACAGCCTTCCTCCTCACCATCCTCTCCTTCACCAGCATCAAACCTGCCTCGATCTTTGTCCTCTACGCTGTTACAGTAAGTGAAAGCCATCTCCTGGGCTCCTGGGCCCAGCCTGGCTCTTGCTGGGAGCTCTTCCCCCAGTTTGGTGGTTGCTGTTCTGCTCCGGCGTGGGGAAGGCGATGGGGTTTGCAGAGCTCCTGCAGGGATCACGGAATCATAGGATGGCCTGAGTTGGAAGGGACCCAAATGGATCATCAAGTCCAAGTCCTGTCCCTGCCCAGGGCAAACCCAACATTCCCACCTCGTCCTCCCTTTCTCCTGCAGGCTCTGACCATCTCCATCCAAGGCTTCTTGAACAGTTTGGTCTACGGTTGGCTGAGACAGAACTTCCGAGAGGAGGTGGTGACCAAGAAGCCCTCCCTGCAGCACCCCTGGGGCCTCAAGGCTTTCTACGACGAGTCCTTGGGGGCTGTTCCATAGGTTGCCACCTCATCCCACTGCCTCCCAAAGCCCCGGCAGATCCCTGCAGCCTGTGGGATCTCCCGGGTCTTGGCCCTTGGAGCACAGTGCAGGCAGCACCGGGTGGGTTTTCCACACCACTGGGGGCTGTGGTGGCTCTTGCTCCCAGTTGGAAGCCCATCCGGAGCCCCTCGCTGCTGGTCTTTCCCGTCGGTCCTGCCAGAGAGGGATCCAAGTTCCTCGCAGGATCAGGAAAAGGTTCTTGGAAATAAAGGGGTTGTGGTTGAGGTGCTCCTGGGTTTGCTGCTGTTCCAACAGTACCAAGAAGAGGCGGCTCACGTCTCCTTCCTGATTCTGGGGAAGGTTCCTGGCCAAGGCCATGGAGACGGAGGAGCCATCGCTGGGGATGATTCATAAAATCATGGAATGGGTTGGGTTGGAAGGGACCTCAAAGTCCATCCAGTCCCACTCCCTGCCATGGGCAGGGACACCTCCCACTGGATCAGGGGGCTCCAAGCCCCATCCAACCTGGCCTTCAACACCTCCAGGGATGGGACAGCCACCACTGCTCTGGGCAACCTGGGCCAGGGCCTCCCCACCCTCAGTGTGAAGAATTCCTTCCCAATGTCCAATCTCAATCTCCCCCTTCCAGTTTAAAGCCATTCCCCCGCGTCCTGTCACTCCAGGCCCTTAGAAAAAGCCCCTCCCCAGCTTTCCTGGACCCACTCCAAGAGCTCCATCTCCTTCTGCTGTTGGGGATTCCAGAGCTGGACCCAGGGCTCCAGGTGGGGTCTCCCCAGAGCAGAGCAGAGAGGCAGAACCCCCTCCCTCCCCTCAGCTCCCACTGCTCTGGGTGCAGCCCAGGACACGGGGGGTTTCTGGGCTGGGAGTGCTCATTGTGGCTCCTGGGGAGCTTCTCCTCCCCCAGCACCCCAAGTTCTTCTCCTCAGGGCTGATCCCAATCCCATCATCCCTCATCCTGGATTGAAATTTCAGATCCAGGTGCAGGGCCTTGCCCTTGGCCTGGTTTAACCACATGAGGTTCCCACAGCCCCACTCCTCCAGCCTGTTGGGGTCCCTCTGGATGACAACCCCATTCCATACCACGTAAATCAGTTCCAAGACCCCAAATCAGGCCAGAGCTGGGCTTAATTTCATGTTTAATCTAAGGTTTCCCACTGTCCCTCAGTGCTCAGGTCCCCCTTGGTCCCACCAACTCTCTGTTCAGAGCAGACTCTGGCCAGGCAGGGCTGTCCCTACGGACATCAGCCAGGAGTCGATCCTACCAGGAGGTGCGGCCACGTCTTCTTGTTTGGCCCCTTCTGGGCTGGAGCAGCTTCTCACTCTTCCTGCACCATCCATGCAGGGACCCCTGGCACCTCCTCAGCCTTGAGGTGGGGACCACTGGCATCTCCCCAGCTCCAAGGTGGGGACCCCGGGATCTCCCCAGCCCTGAGAGAGGGATCCCTGGCATCTCCTCACCTCCAAGAGAGGGACCCCTGGCATCTCCCCAGCCCTGAGAGAGGGATCCCTGGCATCTCCCCAGCTCCGAGGGAGGGACCCCTGGCATCTCCTCAGCCTTGAGGTGAGGACCACTGGCATTTGTCCACCCTAGAGGCAAGACCCCTGGCATATCCTCAGCTGCAAGGGAGGGACCCCTGGCATCTTCCCATCTCCGAGGGAGGACTCCTGGCATCTCCCCAGCCCCGAGGGAGGGAGCCCTGGCATCTCCCCAGCCTTGAAACAGGATTCCTGGCATCTCCCCAGCCCTACTGGTGCCCCAGCACAGCTCCTGCCCCACCAGCACTGGGCACTGCCAACAGCTTCCCGTGGGTCTCAGCTGAAATCCCACCTATCCTGCAACATGCAAGGGGAGGCTCTGGGGCTTTTTATGGCACCAGGGTGCAGCTGGGCTGCCAAACCCACCCCCAAACCCATTCCCAAGGCAAACATGCCACAGCCAGACTGGCAGATGGGGCGACGCAGCAGGTTCTGGGGTCCTTGGAAATGCATTTCCAGGGCTGGTGGCAGCAGGACTGTGCTCTCAGGTAGAGGGCAGCAACCTCCAAGGCTGTCACCAAGCCTCAAGCTGCTCCTCCTCCCAGCCCAGAAGTGCTCGGACCATGGAAGGCTCTCCACCCTGCGTTCCCCCTCTGCAAGGCTGCAATAACCAGGTTCCCCAACAGGTTTTATCAGCAAAGGGGTTGAGCACATCACATATCCCACCTCCAGCTCCCTCGGACACAATCAGAGGGCATCAACCTGAGCTTTTCAAGCAGAATAAGTGCCACCTGGAGGCCAGCTCCTCCCCATGGAGCCCTCTGTGCCCTGCAGACACCGCAGACCCTTCTTCTTCGCCTCTTCCACATCCAGCAGCTCATCCTCCCTCTCCCATCTCCAGGACGGCTCAGGTTGCTGAATGGGCAGCAACAGTTTCTTCACGTGATTTCTATGTGGGGCATTGGCATCTCTCTCCTTATCATAGAATCATGGAATCTTCTGGTTGGAAAAGACCTTGGAGATCACCGAGTCCAACCACACCCATCATCCACCAAACCACATCCTTCAAAAACTCACCCACTCGTTTTTTAAACCCCTCCAGGGATGGGGACTCAACCCCCAGCTGTTCATGAGGACACCACGAGGAGCTGTCCTAGTAACAGCTCCCCCATCCAGGGCTGGTCCTGCTTCTTCCAGGCAGGATGAGGGCCTGGGAACGCTACGGGCCGAGCGCTGGAGGTGGATGTGGACACGTGGGCAAGAGGTGTTCTGCACAGCCTAGCGCACACTGCTGGAAGTCTGGTTGACTCCTTCACGATCCCTTGGGAGCTCAGGGAGCAGTTTCTCATTCCCACTCGTCCCATCCAGCTCCTCAGAGCAGGATTAGAGACAGCAGAGTCCACACCTCCCCAGTTCTGCCTCAGTTCTCACCCGGAACACTCATGCGCCGCTCAAAACCGCCGGCGGTTGGCACCAAGGTCCAGAGCAGGTGCCGTTGGCTGGAGGAGGGAAGAGCTTTCCTTTCCAAAAGCCAACTGCAGCTCCGAGCAGGTTGGGAGGGCCCTTCCTTCTCCGACAGAGTCCCCTCGGAGTGCTCAGTGGTGGTGCAGCACGGCCTGGAGATCCTCGGGCAAGGAGCCGATGATGGTCTCGATGTACAGCCCCACCCTCTGCAGAGTCTCCTCCTTCACGGGCAGGTGCTGGCACCTGGCCCTCACCTGCACGGAGGGAGAGGGGAGAAGCAGAGGGATTTTAACCCAGCTTCCAGGTCCCTCCTTCTGCTTTGCCTTTGGCAGAACCTGGCACTGTCTCCAGTTCGGGGTCAAAGAATCGTTAAAGTTGGAAAAGACCTCGAAGCTCATCCAGTCCAACCCCACCACGTTCATTAAATCACAGCCTAAAGTGCCAAAGCCACAAGGTTTTTGAACCCCTCCAGGGATGGGGACTCCACCACCACCCTGGGAGCCTCTGCCAGGGCTTCTCCACTCTTTCCATGAAGGAATTATTCCCAATATCCAATCTAAACCTCCCCTGGTGCAACTTGAGGTCGTCTCCTCTCATCCCACCCCTTGTTCCTTGCAAGAAGAGCCTAAGCAGGAGCTCAGGAGCTGCAGAGTGATGAGGTCTCCCCTCAGCCTCCTCTTCTCCAGACCAAACCCCCCAGGGCCCTCAGCCCCTCCCACAACCCCTCTTCTCCAGACCCTTCCCCAGCTCCGTTCCCTTCTCTGGACGCGCTCCAGCCCCTCCAGGCCCTTCTTGGAGTGAGGGGCACAACCCTGACCCCAGGATTGGAGGTGCTGAGTGCAGGGGGACGATCCCTGCCCTGCTCCTGCTGCCACCCCAGGGCTGATCCAAGCCAGGGCGCTGGGGGCCTTCTTGGCCCCCTGGGCCACTGCTGGCTCAGGTTCAGCCCCTGTCAACCAACACCCCCAGGGCCTTCTCCACTGGATGAGGAACCCAGAGCACGAGACAACACAGGAAAACATCACCTGAGCCTCAGGGACAGGAGGAGGATCAGAACTTTGAAGCCTTTCCTACACAAACATTAAGGTTTCACGATTGTCCCAACTTCCAGTTCTCCAAATCAGGGAGGGAGAACAAGGTTTTCTAAGCAACAAGTGTGATCCAGGTCCCTGGTCTCTCCCAGGATGAAGGAAGGAAAACTCACCAACTTCTCACGAAGCTTTAGCACCAGGTCTACAATCTCCACCTCAGACTTGTCCTTCATCCAGGCCACAATGTCCTAAAGAGAGAAAAAGAGCTTTCTTGAGGGACATTTCTTCTCTACAGAACTTTTTTATCAATGAGATATCCCTAAGCAAAGCCTGGAAACAAAGTGAGGAGGAGGTTTCTCACCCTCTTCCACCACTCTGCTCGCAGCACTTCAACCTCAATGGCCAAGGTAGAGCTCTTCCCATTCTTCTGCCCATGAGAGCATCAAGATCTTGCCTGCAGAGGCAAGGAAAGATGCACCAACGTGCAGGCAGTGCAGGGCTCTTCTCCTGGCAGCACCAGGAATCGTGCTCTGTGCTCAGAACTGAAATTGTTCAGGAAGGAGACACCTCCAGCATCCTCAAGGCCCTGAGCTGCTCAACAGCAGCTGGAGATGCAGCTGGGTAGGGTGGCAGAGCTCCTGGGAACACCCAGCAGCTGCTCAGCTTAAGAAACCACCACTAAAAATGCCACCTAATTATCAAGAGGTGACAAGAAAGCCACCAACCAAGGATGGTTCCAGTCAGGCACTTGCAGAACCATGGAATGGGTTGGGTTGGAAAGGACCTCAAAGCCCATCCAGTTCCAACACCCCTGCCATGGGCAGGGACACCTCCCACTGGATCAGGGGCTCCAAACCCCATCCAACCTGACCTTGAACACCTCCAGGGATGGGGCAGCCACAGCTTCTCTGAGCAACCTGACCAGGGCCTCCCCACCCTCACAGGAAAACATTTCTCCCCAAGATCTCATCTCAATCTCCCCTCTTCCAGCTTAAAACCATTCCCTCATCCCATCCCTGCACTCCCTGATCAAAAGCCCCTCCCCAGCTTTCCTGGAGCCCCTTTCAGTCCTGGGAGGCTGCTCTAAGGTCCCCCCAGAGCCTTCTCTTCTCCAGCTGAAGAACCCCAACTCTCCCAGTCTGTCCTCACAGCAGAGGGGCTCCAGCCCTTGGATCATCTCCGTGGCCTCCTCTGGAGTCCCTGCAACAGTTTCATCTCCTTCCTGTGCTGTGTACTCCAGAACTGGACAAAGGACTCCAGGTGATGTCCCACCAAAGCAGAGTACCTCCAGGTGAGGTTCCACCACTGCTCTGGGTGGAGCCCAGGACACAGGGGGTTTCTGGGCTGGGAGCGCTCGTTGTGGCTCCTGTGGAGCTTCTCTTCCCCCAGCACCCCTGGTCCTTCTCCCCAGGGCTGATCCCAATCCCATTAACCTTCATCCTGGATTGAAACCTTAGATCCAGGTGCAGGTCCTTGCCCTTGGCCTTGTTGAACCTCAAGTCCTTCTCCTCAGGGCTGCTCCCAATCCACTCTCCACCCAGCCTGGATTTGTGCTTGGCATTGCCCCGATCCAGGTGCAGGACCTTACCCTTGGCCTTGTTGAACTCCAGGAGGTTCCCACAGCCCCACCTCTCCACCCTGCCCAGGTCCCTCTGGATTCATCCTTCCCTCTGTTGGCTTGGGAAGGGCCTGATGACTGAAAAACAGCGGATAGAAGCAGGAAGAGCAGGAACCACCTTGGCTGACAAAGCAGAGGGACCGAGCTGCTCACATCCTTGTCCCCAGAAGCACCATCATTCCCAGATGGACAGAAAGGAGGCAGAACTGGGACTCCCGAGGGCCCATAGCGCTGTCCCCCACCCGCCCAGACGCATCAGCAGGCGACCAAGGCAGCAGAACCCTCCTCTGCCAGGTTTCAGGCCTGAGAGGACATCACCTGGAGTTGGATTCAATACCTGCAGCTGGAACGTACCGCTTCGCAGATGGCCTCCAAGTGAAGGGCCTCCAGCTTCTGGGTCATCTCCTTGTGCCGCTGGCGGTACCAACCATCGAAGTTGGCAGACCTGAAGAAACGCCTGCGGAAAGAGAGGTGACACTGAGATGGGGACGAGATGTGGAGAGTCTAAGAATCGTGGAATTGGGTTGGAAGGGACCTTAAAGATCATCCCTCTCTCCAAAGGAGGGCAACGAGGCTGGGGAAGGGTCTGGAGGGCAAGTCTAGTGAGGAGAGGCTGAGGGAGCTGGGGTTGTTTAGACTGGAGGAGGCTGAGGGGAGACCTCATCGCTCTCTACAATTCCCTGAAAGGAGGTTGTGGTGAGGTGGGGGTTGGTCTCTTCAAGTAACAAGTGACAGGACAAGAGGAAACAGCCTCAGGTTGCACCAGGGAACGTTTAGACTGGATATTGGGAAAAATGTCTTCACTGAAAGAGTAGTGAAGCAGTGGCAGAGGCTGCCCAGGGCACTGGGGGACTCTCCATCGCTGGTTGGAAGAGCTCAAAAAACGTTTAGATGTGGTCCTTCAGGACATGGTTTAGTGGGCACCTTGGTATTGTGATGGTTGGACTGGTTGATCTTAGAGGTCTTTTCCAACCTTAATGATTCTGTGGTTGTGTGACTCAGGTTAAGTTCCCAAAGGCTGAGTTCTGACGGGCTCGAAACCCCGCTGTGTCTCCTCATTTCATAGAATCAGAGACCCATGGAATGTCCCGAGCTGGAAGGGACCCACCAGGCCCATCCAGTGCAACTCCTGGCCCTGCACAGGACAACCCCAACAGTCACCCCGTGGGGCTGAGGGCCTTGGTCAAACCCTGCTGGAATATTGTCAGGCTGGGACTGCTTCCCTGGGGAGCTGTTCCAGGGCTCCACCACCCTCTGCTCTGCTCTGCTCTGCTGTGGGGGAAGAACCTTCTCCTGGTGTCCAAGCCAACCCTGCCCTGGCCCATCTTCCTGCCCTTCCCTGGGCTCCTGTCCTTGCTCACCAGAGAGAAGAGCTCAGCGCCTGCTCCTCCTCCTCCCCTGCTGAGGAAGCAGTAGATTTAAGGCACTACAGCACATCCAGGGCTGATTCTGCCCTGCCTTTGCTCCTCCTGACCATTATTAGTTAATCAATTCCCCACAGGTGTGAGTTCTCCAGGTGACTCTGTCTTCAAACTTCCTTTTTTGCTCCCAACCTCATCCAGGATTTGATGTTGCTTCTCACCTGGAGGCACCATTGAAAGGATAAGGCAAACAATCACCCCAACACCTCACCTGTAAAGGCCTAACCAGTCACCCTTGAGCACACAGGTGAGCTGAGGCCCAGCATGCTCAAGGCTCTTCATGAAGTCTTCCTGACGGAAAGGACGGATCTGCGGAGGATTCTGCAAGACAGAAGGACAATCAGACCCAAGGGACACCCAGGGAAGGGGAGGTCTCTGCAAGGAGCTGTGAACACCTTAACCACCCTCACCATGAAAACACAAACTAAGATTCACAACAACTGCAAAGCACCTCCAGCTACGGCTGATCCCACCTTTAAGGGAGTAACAACCCTTGTCCTTCAGCGAGGGAAGCACTCGGATGCTCTAAAGCCTGGACAGCAGGTCCAAGCCCACAGCTGATGTCCAGCTGGTCCCAATAAGGCTCCAGTGTGTGATCAATAAAGCTCCAGTGTGTGATCAATAACCCCTTTAGGACACGTGGCAATGCTTTGGTATAAAGCTAGTCAACCCTCTGCTCTAGTTATTAGCTCTGCTATAACACTCAACCCCTCCTTCCGGTTGTTTCCTGTACTGTCAGACTCCAGCTCTGGTTATCCTTGAATTTCATCATCTGTTTTAGCAATCAGCAACCTTTGGTTAAGTATAGGAAAGAGGAAATGAACCCAGATGTTATCATTTAAGAACACCCTTCCTGGACCACAACCAGGATCCGGCCACGCTCCAGCTCGGGGGTGATTCCAGGTGTTTCCATGCACAGAGACCTCACGACTTGAAGTTGCTAAATGATGGACCCTTCTTTAGCTGGTTGGACGCCTCCACCACGAGGTGGAAACACACATGGATTGTATTCTGTTTGCCAGGAATCTGGCTGCAACGAGGGTGTCCGAGGGCTGCAGACCTGGGTGATGGCAAAACGTTGGGGGAAGCTGCTGAGGAACCTCTTCTACATCATCATTGCTTATCTTGTGCTGTAATCACCAGAAGCATCGTCAGGCTCTGTGCTGCTGCTGAGCTGTGTTTAATCAGCTCATTCTTGCTCCTTAATTATATTAAGAAATGACAGAAGTCATCTTCACCTCTTCGTTGGTGCCCGTGTGGTCAATTGCCAAAACACACCCAAGGGTGCCAGAGGACACAGCCATTCCCAATCCCCGCAGGCAAAGGGAAGCAGAAGTGATTTGGAAATGGAACTTACCTTCCATGGAGTAATGGCCCTCTGCAGAGGCATCAGACTCGCAATGTAATGCTCCTAAAAACAGAGAAGACCCCAAAATTTAACATTAAAACCAGAATTTACGGCAATTGAGGAGGCTCTTGCGTTGGTTGATGCTCTTCCCCAACGACCGCAGACCCAACCAAGAGCCTCCTCCTCTCCATTTTGTCATTTCAGAGGTGCTTTTCACACGAGCTGAGGTGTTCCAAATCGATTCCCACCAGGGGTTGGGTCATGAAAGGACGCTGGCAGAATCCCAGGTGTGCCATGTGAGAAAAGGTTGGTGGGATGGAGCTGGCAGGAGGGATTAGGGGGTGAGAAGTTGCTTTGTCCTCCCAAACTCCTAAGATGATGTAGAAACGAAGGCAGAGGAGTCAAACTTGCCCAGGTGGATGGTCAACAAAACAAGTACTGGCAGCTTTCATTTGGATAAGACAGGAATGGCCTCATAGAAGAGAATCATCCAGATCCAACCCCCTGCCACAGGCAGGGACATCTCCCACTGGATCAGGGGGCTCCAAGCCCCATCCAACATGGCCTTCAACACTTCCAGGGATGGGGCAGCCACAGCTTCACTGGGCAACCTGGGCCAGGGATGAGGTCCCCCCTCAGCCTCCTCTTCTCCAGACCAAACCCCCCAGGACCCTCAGCCCCTCCCACAACCCCTGTTCTCCAGACCCTTCCCCAGCTCCGGTCCCTTCTCTGGACACGCCTCAGCCCCTCCAGGGCCTTCTTGGAGTGAGGGGCCCAACCCTGACCCCAGGATTCCAGGTGCTGAGTGCAGAGGGACGATCCCTGCCCTGCTCCTGCTGCCACCCCAGGGCTGATCCAAGCCAGGGTGCTGGGGGCCTTCTTGGCCCCCTGGGCCACTGCTGGCTCAGGTTCAGCCCCTGTCAACCAACACCCCCAGGGCCTTCTCCTCCAGGGCCTTTCCAGCTGCTCTTCCCCAAGCCTGGAGCTGCTCGGGGTTGGTGTGACCCAAGGGCAGGAACCTCATCCCGTTGGTCTCAGCCCATGGATCCAGGTTCTCCAGGTCCCTCTGCAGACCCTTCCTACCCTCCAGCCCATGGATCCAGGTTCTCCAGGTCCCTCTGCACACCCTCCCCTCCTTCAAGCAGATCCAAACTTGCTCCGGGTGCCCTCAATCCCTTCATCCAGATCATTGATCACGATATTGAACAGGACTGGCCCCAGCACTGAGCCCTGGGTCCAGCACTCATGAAATATGTGTTCAAGAGACACCCAGTTCCTTTCCATGGGGTCAGACACCTCCAAGAGGGCCACGACCTGGATCTATTAGAGATGCTTAGGGATGGGTGAATAAAGAAGGCCAAGAGCAATGCCATCGGTCAAGCATCTCCTGTTGGTGTGTCCTCACCACCCCACCACTCAGAGCAGTCTTGGCTCAACTCACCAGTGGGATAATGAAACTCTGGGTGAGCTCCAGGAGGTGACGCCTCAACAAAGCGCTCTGGACCTCCGACGGGCGCTTCCGCTGGATCCCCTGCGAGGACAAGAAGGGGTCAGGAACCACCACTGAACCACCACTGGGGAGGGGTCGGGAAAACTGCACCACCCAAACACCAGATTTCACCGAGTTTCAACACCACGGGGCTCCAGAAAAGCTGGGGAGGGGCTTTTTCCAAGAGCCTGGAGTGACAGGATGAGGGGGAACAGCTTTAAACTGGAAGGGGGAGATTGAGATTGGACACTGGGAAGGAATTCTTCACACTGAGGGTGGGGAGGGCCTGGCCCAGGTTGCCCAGAGAAGCTGTGGCTGCCCCATCCATGGAGGTGTTGAAGGCCAGATTGGATGGGGCTTGGAGCCCCCTGATCCAGTGGGAGGTGTCCCTGCCCATGGCAGGGGGTTGGAACTGGATGGGCTTTGAGGTCCCTTCCAACCTAAACCATTCCATGGCTCTATAATTTAGTCAGGTTTTCTTGGACATGCTTATCATTCCAGTTCTCAGTTTGTCACTTGATGTAGTGGATTAAAGGCTGTCATTAGTGATAACCCAGATTCTGTGCCATGAAATGTGAGCCACAGAATCATGGAATGGGTTGGGTTGGAGGACACCTCAAAGTCCATCCAATTCCAACCCCATGGGCAGGGACACTTCCCCTGGATCAAGGGGCTCCAAGCCCCATCCAACCTGGCCTTCAACACCTCCAGGGATGTGTTCTGGGGGTTCTCTTTGACGGTAACTTAGAATCATGGAACCATGGAATGGGTTGGGTTGGAAGGGACCTCAAAGCCCATCCAGTTCCAACCCAGGTCACCTCCCACTGGATCAGGGGGCTCCAAGCCCCATCCAACCTGGTTTTCTCTTCCTTTCATGGACCTCGAGGGTTCAGGTTCACTCTCACAGGTTTGAAGGGACAAAGTTCAGCCTTTCAGGGTTTCCATCACCTGGTTGGTGGCCTCTGGGATTCACTTTATGCTGAGCCCATTGCCTTGATTTGCACAGAATCATGGAATGGGTTGGGTGGGAAGGGACCTCAAAGCCCATCCAGTCCCAGCCCCTGCCATGGACAGGGACATCTTCCATTGGATCAGGGGGCTCCAAGCTCCATCCAACCTGGCCTTCAACACCTCCAGGGATGGGGCAGCCACCACTGCTCTGGGCAACCTGGGCCAGGACCTCCCCAAGCTCATCGTGAAGAATTCCTTCCCAATGTCCCATCTCAATCTCCCCCCTTCCAGTTTAAAGCCGTTCCCCCTCATCCCGTCACTCCAGGCCCTTGGAAAAAGCCCCTCCCCAGCTTTCCTGGAGCCCCTTTCAGTCCTGGGAGGCTGCTCTAAGGTCCCCCCCAAGCCTTCTCCTCTCCAGCTGAACAACCCCAACTCTCCCAGTCTGTCCTCACAGCAGAGGGTCTCCAGCCCTTGGATCATCTCCGTGGCCTCCTCTGGACCTGCTCATCACACACTGTAAGAATCTGTTTCTTTTTGGAGAGTTTGGCCTGGTCAATCCAAGCTGTAGCAGGGTTTTCCCACCACAATGCACCGGATCAAGGAGAGAGCAGGAAGTGCTTACCTTGAGTAATCTTTTTATCAGGGTTTTGTCTTTGTGCAGGAAGGTTTTATAAGAAGTGTAGATTCCTAGATTTGAAAATAAAAAGACAAAACCAGGTTAAAGAGAAGTTAGAAACAAATTTCTGCCTACGGATCAAGAGAAGAAACTGCAGAAAGTGCAGAGACAAGAAAACCAACCCTCCTGGCACAGGTTCTGGTGGCTGGAGGGTGGTAATTAGCAAATGTATTAAAAAAACCAATTATAACATTTATGGAATTGCTAATGGAGCCAGGACTCAGAGCAGGAGTAAAGGACACTGAGCTATCTCATCAGAGACGTGGACGGGGGGATTGAGGGCACCCTCAGCAAGTTTGTTGACAACATCAGGCTCTGGGGAGCAGCCAACAGGTTGGAGGGAAGGAATGGATCAGAGGGATCTGGACAGGCTGGAGAAGTGGGACCACGTGAACCTCACAAGGTTCCACAAGGCCACGGGCAAGGTCCTGCAGCTGGGTTGGGGCAGCTCCCGGTACCAATCCAGGCTGGGGGACGATGGGATTGGGATCAGCCCTGAGGAGAAGAACTTGGGGTGCTGGGGGAGGAGAAGCTCCACAGGAGCCACAACGAGAGCTCCCAGCCCAGAAACCCCCCGTGTCCTGGGCTGCACCCAGAGCAGTGGGAGCAGAGGGGAGGGAGGGGGTTCTGCCCCTCTGCTCCGCTCTGGGGAGACCCCACCTGGAGCCCTGGGTCCAGCTCTGGAATCCCCAACAGCAGAAGGAGATGGAACTGTTGGAGTGGGTCCAGAGGAGGCCACGGAGATGATCCAAGGGCTGGAGCCCCTCTGCTGTGAGGACAGGCTGAGAGAGGTGGGGTTGTTCAGCCTGGAGAGGAGAAGGCTCTGGGGGGACCTTAGAGCAGCCTCCCAGGACTGAAAGGGGCTCCAGGAAAGCTGAGGAGGGGCTCTGGATCAGCAATTGCTGGGATGGGACAAAGGGAACAGTTTTCAGCTGCAAGAGGGGAGATTGAGATGAGATCTTGGGGAGAAATGTTTTGCTGTGAGGGTGGGGAGGCCCTGGCCCAGGTTGTCCAGAGAAGCTGTGACTGCCCCATCCCTGGAAGTGTCGAAGGCCAGGTTGGATGGGGCTTGGAGCCCCCTGATCCAGTGGGAGGTGTCCCTGCCCATGGCAGGGGGTGCAACTGGATGGGCTTTGAGGTCCCTTCCAACCCAAACCGCTCGATGGTTCTGTGATCCATTGTATCTCAACAAATGGACATTTTATGTTATTGTCTTCTCCCACTTGTCCTGCACTCGGGGCCTGCTCTAAGGTTCCCCCAGAGCCTTCTCCTCTCCAGTTGAACAACCCCAACTCTCCCAGCCTGTCCTCACAGCAGAGGGACTCCAGCCCTTGGATCATCTCCGTGGCCTCCTCTGGATCTGCTCCCACAGATCCAAGTCCTTCCCGAGGACTCCGGAGCTGAACACAAGTCTCCAGGTGGGCTCTCACCAGAAGGGTGGAGGAGAACAAGAAAGGCAAAGATTGCAAGGCTTCAAAATTCCCCACTGGATGTAACTTTTAAAGAAAATTCAATGATGTCTGACAGAAGGACTCACCTGGTTTTGTGTCCAGAGTTTTTAGCTTCGCTGGCTTCTTCACCTTGACTTGCTTGGGCAGGTCTCCTGGGGAAAGACATCAGAGAGCTCGTTCAGGCTCTGAATCTGCCCTCAGAGCTACAGGACAGGAGAGGATTCTCCTTCCAGAACAGTCAGTCCTACATCTGCACACCTTCAGTCATCTCCTAACTTAACTCCACCCCAACATCAGCCTTCTCGTCCTCTAACCCCCTGCTAAAGCTCTGGAAGAGGTGTGTGTTAAGGAGTCACTGCAAAACCAGCAGCTCCTCAGCCCAGAGGTGTCCTTGGCTTCATGGACAACAACCAGAGGCTCCCCCTCTCCATGACCCTTTTCTTCTCTATGCAATTTGCTCTTTCCTGTCCAGGAATCGTAAAATCATGGAGTCAATGAGGTTGGAAAAGACCTCCAGGATCATCCAGGCCAGCCACCAGCCCAATCCCACCAGGCTGACTGAAATAGCCCTTAGTGCCAAGGCCACGTGGGTTTTGAACCCCTCCAGGGATGGGGACTCCACCACCTCCCTGGGAGCCTCTGCCAGGGCCTCAGAACCCTTTCCAGGAAGGAATCCTTCCTGATGGCCAATCTGACCCTGCCCTGGGGCAACTTGAGGCCATTCCCTCTCATCCAATCTCCTGTCCCTTGGGAGAAGAGACCAACCCCCCCTCCCCACAGCCTCCTCTCAGGCAGTTGTGGACAGGGATGAGGTCTCCCCTCAGCCTCCTCTTCTCCAGGCCAAACCCCCCCAGGTCCCTCAGCCCCTCCCACAGCCCCTGTTCTCCAGACCCTTCCCCAGCTCCGTTCCCTTCTCCAGACATGGAAGGAACGACTTCTCCTTCTCCTAACATTTCAGAACACCACCACAGCAAATCAACCTTTCAACAACTTGGCTTCAGGCCCTGGCAGAGGCCCCCAGGGAGGTGGTGGAGTCCCCATCCCTGGAGGGGTTTATAAGGTGGGCAGACGAGTTTCTTAGGGACAGGGTTTAGTAAGGGGACAGGGACGGTTGGACTGGATGATCTCAGAGGTGTTTTCCAACCAGATGATTCTCTGATTCAGCATTTTAGGGGCTGTTCCTGTGCATCAACTGAGTCAGACTCCAAATTCCCTTTGGTTTCACAGCTTTCACAGCAATGAATCATAAAATCACAGAATGGGTTGGGTTGGAAGGGACCTTAAAACCCATCGACTTCCAACCCCCCTGCCATGGACAGGGACATCTCCCACTGGATCAGGGAGCTCAGGACCGCAAAGAAGACCCCATGAAGATGTAAACAATGGCCAGCACTGCACCCTTAGCTCTAAACAAGGTCGTCAACCACAACAGGACTTTGTTTTCACACTTACCTGACATTCTGAGCTCCCCAACCCGGAGAATGTGTGGCCAGTGCTGGAGAGTTTTGATAAAGAAAGGGTTTGTGACTCCCACAACAATGTTTGGCCTAAATGAAGGGGAATAAAGAGGAGAGCAATGTTAAGCAGGCTGGTTCCTTCACACAGAGAGAGGCAGGTGGGTGGGAAGGGTCTCCTGGTGACTTACGGGGCTTGTGTCCTGGTGGTGTATTCCTTAAACTCACTGTCGTGGATCGTGAAGTAGGGACGGTAATCACAGCAGAACCTCAGAGGGGCCAGGCAGCTGCAGGAGAGAGGAGGAACTGCTGAGTCCATCAGGACTCTGTCCTACAGCAAGATTCATCATGGAACAGCTTGGGTTGGAAGGGACTTCAAAGCCCATCAGTCCCATCCCCTGCCATGGGCAGGGACACCTCCCACTGGATCAGGGGGCTCCAAGCCCCATCCAACCTGGCCTTCAACACCTCCAGGGATGGGGCAGCCACCACTGCTCTGGGAAACCTGGGCCAGGGCCTCCCCACCCTCACAGCAAAACATTTCTCCCCAGATCTGAGTGGCCTCGCAGCCTTTCACAGGCAAAATAAACACAACAGACTCGGCTGAGGAGCAGATCTGGAAGAGAAAAACTACCAGAATTCATTGCTGTAGTTCCCTGCATCCCAGAATTTGAGGGCAGTACCTGGTAAGTGCCAGAACCATTTCTGAGGAAACCGTTGGTGACGGTGCCATTACAACAATCGGCTCTCCCAGCAACATCAGCTCCCACAGCATCTGGATGTGGATGAGCACTGGCTGGAAACACCTGCAGAAGGGAAGACCCACGAGCCAAGGTTAGAAATGCTGCTCTGAAAAGACCAGACACAACTACTGCACAAAAGCCCACTCAGATGTGCTTACAATCACAGAATTGAGGTCAGAGAAGACCTCCAAGATCATCCAGTCCAACCGTCAGCCTGACCCTCCCGCTCCCGTGACGGCTGAACCATGTCCTGAAGTGCCACCTGGATTTTGAACCCCCCCAGGATGATCCAAGGGCTGGAGAATCTCTGCTGTGAGGACAGGCTGGGAGAGTTGGGTTGTTCAGCCTGGAGAAGGCTCAGGGAAGATCTCATAGAGGCCTCACAGTACCTGAAGGGGCTCCAGGAAAACTGGGGAGGGGCTTTTTCCAAGGGCCTGGAGTGACAGCATGAGGAGGAACAGCTTTAAACTGGAAGGGGGGAGATTGAGACTGGACACTGGGAAGAAATTCTTCACCATGAGGGTGGGGAGGCCCTGGCCCAGGTTGCCCAGGGAAGTGGTGGCTGCCCCATCCCTGGAGGTGTTCAAGGTTGGATGGGGCTTGGAGCCCCCTGATCCAGTGGGAGGTGTCCCTGCCCATGGCAGGGGGTGGCACTGGATGGGCTTTGAGGTCCCTTTCAACCCAACCCATTCCATGATCCCATGAAAGGGGGCTTGGAACCGGGTGGACTTTGAGATCCCTCCCAACACATTCCGTGACTCCACGACCCAGTGACACAGGGGTTGTGTGAAGGGCAGCGCTCACAGGTTTAAACACCACACAAGCTGTGCAAGCCCAGAGCTCCAAACGCCACTCAGTAATCTCTGATTCTTCATTACCCCTATGATTTATGGAATACTCTGAGCAGGGAGAGGGAAAGGTGGATGGACAAGAGAGTGTTACAAGGATGGTGGCTCTCACCTGAAAAGATCCAGTTCATGAATACTGGGGAGAACCAGTGGGGCTGGTAACAGGTTCTACATGAGGAAGGGAAAACAAACAAATCCAAACCCATTAGTAAACAGAAGCATCTTGACTGGAACACTTTCAAACGGACCCCAGCAGTCACAAAACAGCTCCCTCTAAGCACAAAAAGAAAAGAACAAGGTTAATGCTTGGAGATAGGAGCCAGAAACAGGTGTGGATTGAGCAGCCAAGGTCCAAATGGATTTCTTTTGCTAGAAAACAGCCAACAATCCCATCTTTTCAAGATGTGAAAACCTCCCTGTGCCTGTTGCTTTATTTCTGGAGTTCCCTCTGGTGCAAAGCAGAGCAAAAGATGCAGGTAGAGATGATGAGGGTTGGGTAAATACAGGTACCAAGTGCTGTGGAAGATGACAACATTATTCAAAGGAGAGAAACAGGGAAAAGATCAAGCAAACAACCAAAATCAAAGCAGATTCAGACCAGCAAAGATTGCAAACAGTGCAGACCAGCAGAGCAAGGCAGGGTCTCCTGGAGAGCCACCTCTGCATGGATTTAGGAGTGGACAGGGACAGTTGGACCTGATGATCTCAAAGGTCTTTTCCAGCCAGATGATTCTATGAATTCTCAGGAAGGGCAAGGAGAACAAAAACGGTGAGCACAGGGCATGGGCCTAACCTGAAGCACACAAAGTCTGTGCAGAGAGTCCTGTTTTGACAGACACAGGCTGGGAGGGTGTGCTTGGAACCAGAAATTCAGCTGAAACCACATCAATCCCAGGGTAAAGTGGTTTCAAACAGGATAAGGGTAAAAGATTTGGAGTTCTGATCTGTCTTCTTTCCATAACAGCCAAGGCTCTGCCCACCACCAGCTCGTGTCTTGTCACACTTAGCTCACCTCTTGGTTGAACTGCTTCACTGGGCTTGATCCTGGCTTATCCACCCTCGATGGGATTCTCACCTAGATGACAAATAAGGACAGATCACCCAGGGGGGTGGAATCAGTCAGGGGGCACAAAAACTCCGCTTTCTTCCATAAGAACCATCAACATGAGCAACTTTCCCCAATTATCCATTGGAATTGGACTTCATAGCGGCCTCTGGACCTCACAGTGACCTCTGGACCTCACAGTGACCTTCCAGCACCTGAAGGGGCTCCAGGAAAGCTGGGGAGGGGCTTTTCCAAGGGCCTGGAGTGACAGGACGAGGGGGAAAGTCTTTAAACTGGAAGGGGGGAGATTGTTGGAATAGGCCCACAGGAGGCTATGAAGATGATCCAAGGGCTGGAGCCCCTCTGCTGTGAGGACAGGCTGGGAGAGTTGGGGTTGTTCAGCCTGGAGAGGAGAAGGCTCTGGGGGGACCTTAGAGCAGCCTCCCAGGACTGAAAGGGGCTCCAGGAAAGCTGGGGAGGGGCTTTTTCCAAGGGCCTGGAGTGACAGGATGAGGAAGAACGGCTTTAAACTGGAAGGGGGGAGATTGAGATTGGACATTGGGAAAAAATTCTTCACACTGAGGGTGGGGAGGCCCTGACACAGGTTGCCCAGAGAAGCTGTGGCTGCCCCAACCCTGGAGGTGTTGAAGGCCAGGTTGGATGGGGCTTGGAGCCCCCTGATCCAGTGGGAGGTGTCCCTGCCCATGGCAGGGGGTGGGACTGATGGGCTTTGAGGATCCTTCCAACCCAACCCATCCCATGGTTCTATGACTTGTAGGTGGGTTAGGAATAAAGGGAAGATCTCCAGAGCAAAGAGCAATCTCAACATGCAGAAGAAAAGGCTGGACACCATCCTGCTGCCCGGGCCATCAGTAAGCAGTACCTGAATGACAACTCCCATCACTGGCAGGTTCAGGGTCTTCCCTGGCACAGGGGGCGGCCACTGATCAATCTCGTTGCACACTGCGGGGACACAGGGACAGAAGAGGGGTTCACCTGGAGGACAGTGCAGCTCATCTGGCTGCTCCTATCAGCTCTGCCAATCCCATTATGGCTCCTCCTGAATCCACGTGGCCCCCTCAAACACCACATCAAACAATTGTGCAAGCTGAGGTCAGACACCAGGCTCAGGGCTGCAGCAGCACCTCCAGCTCGGGCCCAACCGCTCTGCGCAGTTGATAAATGATGATTAAGATGAACAGAGCCAGGAAGAACCAAACAGAGGTGCAGCATTCCCAGTCTTTCTCTCCCTCTAGGAATACACTGCATGCAAAACTGAGAGCATCAACCATTCAGGCTGTCAGATGTCTCCCATTAATTCCCTCAGGATGGGAGGGCATCCAGAGGGACCTGGACAGGCTGGACAGGTGAGGCTGTGGGAACCTCATGGAGTTCAACAAGGCCAAAGGCAAGGTCCTGCACCTGGGTCGGGGCAACCCCCGGGATCAAAACAGGATGGGGGACGATGGGATTGGGATCAGCCCTGAGGAGAAGGACTTGGGGGGCTGGGGGAGGAGAAGCTCCACAGGAGCCCCAACGAGAGCTCCCAGCCCAGAAACCCCCCGTGTCCTGGGCTGCACCCAGAGCAGTGGGAGCAGAGGGGAGGAAGGGGGTTCTGCCCCTCTGCTCCACTCTGGGGAGACCCCACCTAGAGCCCTGGGTCCAGCTCTGGAATCCCCAACAGCAGAAGGAGATGGAGCTGTTGGAGTGGGTCCAGAGGAGGTCATGGAGATGATTCAAGGGCTGGAGCCCCTCTGCTGTGAGGACAGGCTGGGAGAGTTGGGGGTGTTCAGCCTGGAGAGAAGAAGGCTCTGGGGGGACCTTACAGCAGCCTCCCAGGACTGAAAGGGGCTCCAGGAAAGCTGGGGAGGGGCTTTTTCCAAGGGCCTGGAGTGACAGGACAAGAGAGAATGGCTTTAAACTGGAAGGGGGGAGATTTAGGTGAGACATTAGGAAGAAATTCTTCACACTGAGGGGAGGAGAGGCCCTGGCCCAGGTTGCCCAGAGCAGTGGTGGCTGCCCCATCCCTGGAGGTGTTGAAGGCCAGGTTGGATGGGGCTTGGAGGCCCCTGATCCAGTGGGAGGTGTCCCTGCCCATGGCACTGGGTGGGACTGATGGGCTTTGAGGCCCTTTCCCACCCACCCAATCCCATGGTTCCACAATTCAGGCTGTCAGACGTTTCTCATTAATGCAGCCTTCACAGCAGTTCATAATTTTCAAAGTCAACCACTTGGATGCAAGTCTTGTCCTGCTGAAATTCATTCCAGAACGAACTAATTAGGAATATTTCATGTGGTCTTCAGGAGCCTCCTGATAAACACCTGAAAAGATCTCAACTTGCAAACTTTCCCTCCCAGGTGCAACTCCTCACCGGCCTCCAAGCACGGCTCCAGCTTGTCGAAGTATTCCGGAGCAATCAGCTGCAGCAAGTTCTGGAACAAGTTCACATAGGGAAGGCGGGACACCAGCACCAGAGACTGAAAGAAAAGGGACTTTTAGGAGTCAGAGACCTCCTGACACAATCAATTCCAGCACCTCTCATGTTTACACTGCTTACTAGAGGGATGTACTTAAAAAGAAACACCCTCAAGAACATGAAGTGGTACTTTAACTGGTGGAATTCCTGCCAGCTGTCTGGTTGTTGAATCATGGAATCATCTGGTTGGAAAAGACGCTTGAGATCATCAAGTCCAACCATCCCTGTCCGCAGTGTGATGGGCAATGTTTGACCACGAGCCACCAGCGAGCCCTGGCAGCCAAGAGGGCAACTGTGTCCTGGGGGGCATCAAGCCCAGCATCGCCAGCCGGGCCAGGGAGGGGATTGTCCCACTCTGCTCTGCTCTGGGGAGGCCCCACCTCGAGGATTGGGGGCAGTTTGGGGCACCCCAGGATCCAAAGGGCATCAAAGCCCTGGAGAGTGTCCAGAGGAGGCCCCAAAGGTGGGGAAGGGTCTGGAGAAGAAATCCCATGAGGAGAGGCTGAAGGCACTGGGTCTGTTCATCTGGAGAAGAGGAGACTGAGGGGGGACCTCAGAGCTGCTTCCTCAGCAGGGGAGGAGGAGGAGCAGGCGCTGAGCTCTTCTCTCTGGTGAGCAAGGACAGGAGCCCAGGGAAGGGCAGGAAGATGGGCCAGGGCAGGGTTGGCTTGGACACCAGGAGAAGGTTCTTCCCCCAGAGCAGAGAAGAGCAGAGCAGAGCAGAGCAGAGCAGAGCAGAGGGTGGTGGAGCCCTGGAACAGCTCCCCAGGGAAGCAGTCCCAGCCTGACAATATTCCAGCAGGGTTTGGCCAAGGCCCTCAGCCCCACAGGGTGACTGTTGGGGTTGTCCTGTGCAGGGCCAGGAGTTGGACTGGATGGGCCTGGTGGGTCCCTTCCACCTCAGCTCATTCTGTGATTCCACGATCAATTAACAGATTGGGAGCAGCCCTGAGGGGAAGGACCTGTGATGCTGGACCACGAGAAGCAGTGCTGTTCTGCAGCTCTGCAGAGGAGCTGTTTTACAGGCTCCAGTTGGGAGCAGCAAGCATTCTGCTTTCAGTACTCACCTTCTGAAAATAACCCCTCTTCACGGAGCTGTCCTTCACCTGCCTGAAGTACACGTACCCGAAGTAATGAGCTGCCTCCCGCTGCAAGAGAGATGGACAACGTGGGTTATGGAGAGCCCATCACTGCCACCACCAACCTGCCCCCTGCACCAACCAAACAATGCAACAGAATCCCCTACAATACAACCACAGCACCCAGAGAGCCACAGAATCATGGAATCACCTGGGTGGAAAAGACCTCTGAGATCATCGAGTCCAACCGTCCCTGTCCACCACTGAACCATCCCTGAGCACCTCATCTGCCCAGCTTTTGAACCCCTCCAGGGATGGGGACTCCACCACCTCCCTGGGAGCCTCTGCTAGGGCCTGAGAACCCTTCCAGTGAATAAATTTTTCCTGATATGATAGAATCAAGTAATCATGGAAACAGTAAGGTTGGAAAAAGCCCTCCAAGCTCATCCAGTCCCACCACCAGCCCAGCCCCACTGTGTCAACCAAAGAGCCACATCCACGTGGTTTTTGGACACCCCCAGGGATGAGGACTCCACCACCACCCTGGGCAACCACTGACCACTGCTCTCTGGATGCCACCATCCAACAATTCCTCATCCACCCTTTCCATGAAGAAATGGATGGGGCAGCCACGACTTCTCTGGGCAACCTGTGCCAGGGCCTCTCCACCCTCACAGGAAAACGTTTCTTCCTAAGATCTAATAACTGGGATTCATAGAATCACCTGAGCTGGAAGGGACCCACCAGGCCCATCCAGTCCAACTCCTGGCCCTGCACAGGACAATCCCAACAGTCACCCCGTGGGGCTGAGGGCCTTGGCCAAACCCTGCTGGAATATTGTCAGGCTGGGACTGCTTCCCTGGGGAGCTGTTCCAGGGGTCCACCACCCTCTACTCTGCTCTGCTCTGGGGGAAGAACCATCTCCTGATGTCCAGCCCAACCCTCCCCTGGCCCATCTTCCTGCCCTCCCCTCGAGTCCTCAACAGGGTCAATTCCCAGCAGGGTCCTCTATGGGTATTAACGAGGAAGTCAGAGCCTGGGCTGAACGCTCTCTGCTCTTCTGATTCCCATGGGAAGGGAAAATGAGGATTTGAGGCACAGAATCCAAATCAAAAGCAGGTTTGGCTTTGGATGGGTAAGGAGGGACCCGAAGGCCAACAGACCTGCAGCGTGAGGGGAGCTTCTCTGTTGTATTCACCATCGTCCTCGTACCCGGCGCTCCGCGGGCCGCGCGACTGACGAAGGCGGAAGCTGAACTGGGTGTCCCCCAGGCCACCTGAGACAGAGAAGGTCACAAAGGCTCAGGAAAGAAGAGAAAGCTGGAAACGGGCGAAACGCTGACGTGAACAGAGGTGCTGAGGGGCAACCCGGGTCATGCCACGGTCCTGCGAAGCCGTTTAACTGCAAGGAGCCACCCCTGGGGCGCAAGGAGGGCCAGGCAGGTGAGACCTACCTGAGTAGGAGTCGGGGAAGGACAAGTAGCAGATACTCGTTTTCTGCAAGAAAGAAAACCCCAGTAAGGAACCCTCCCTCAGGGCTGCTGAGAGCCTCTGAAACCAGAGGAAACAACAAGTTCTCACCTCCTTCTCCGTCAGCCTGAAGTCATAGGGATACACCAGCTGCGGAGAGACAGGACACTGAGTCAGTGACTGCTCCTCATGACTTCTGCATCCATCTGTAACGCCCCTTCCATGCCCCAAGGGCATTACTGTCCCCCAAAGCAAAGGATCATACACAAGGTCCGTACGCCCCGTGGCAATCTGACAGTTGCACAGAGATGTGGCAGGGTCTGGGTTTATCCCAGCTGATCTGGATTTATCCTAAGCTGATGTGGATTTATTCCAATCTGATGTGGAACCAGACTGACCAGATCATAAAGCAGAGAATGCTCCAGGGAGACCTTACAGAGCAGAGGAGGCCACGGAGATGATCCAAGGGCTGGAGACCCTCTGCTGTGAGGACAGGCTGGGAGAGTTGGGGTTGTTCAGCCTGGAGAAGAGAAGGCTCTGGGGGGACCTTAGAGCAGCCTCCCAGGACTAAAAGGGGCTCCAGGAAAGCTGGAGAGGGGGCTCTTGATCAGGGAGAGCAGGGATGGGATGAGGGGAAGGGTTTTAAACTGAAAGGGGAAGATTTAGATTTGACATTGGGAAGAAATTCTTCACACTGAGGGTGAGGAGGCCTTGGCCCAGGTTGCCCAGAGAAGCTGTGGCTGCCCCATCCCTGGAGGTGTTGAAGGCCAGGTTGGATGGGGCTGGGAGCCCCCTGATCCAGTGGGAGGTGTCCCTGCCCATGGCAGGCGGGCTGGGACTGGATGGGCTTTGAGGTCCCTTCCAACCCAACCCATTCCATCATTCTGTGCAAATCAAGGCAATGGGCTCAGCATAAAGTGAATCCCAGAGGCCACCAACCGGGTGATGCAAACCCTGAAAAGCTGAGCTTTGTCCCTTCAAACCTGTGAGGGTGAACCTGAACCCTCGAGGTCCATGAAAGAAAGAGAGAACCAGGTTGGATGGGGCTTGGAGCCCCCTGAGCCAGTGGGAGGTGTCCTGGGTTGGAAACGGATGGGCTTTGAGGTCACTTCCAACCCAACCCATCCCATGATTCTATGATCCCTGCTCTGTCAGCACAGCAGGGACAGCTGAACCATGTGACACCCAACTTATCACTGACCTTTCCAGACAAGAGAGAGATCACCAAGGATTTCAAAGCACCAAGTTTGCAGCCGAGCTCTGGGAATGCCGGAAACATCATTTCTGCATTTACAATAAAGGAGAACCCTGGGCAAGACACCTCGAATCAGGGCCAAGGGCAGAACCACGAACAACAGACATCCAATGGCAAGATCCACCACAGGAACAACCCTTGGAGAAGTGCACAGTGACACAACCCTGGCAACGAGGGTTCCACAAGGCACTGGGTGAGGACAACCCGCAGCACTTGGATCCGTGAAAGTACAGTATGGACCACGTGGGACCACTGCTTCCTCACCAAGAGAGGAGGAGGAGCAGGCGCTGAGCTCTTCTCTCTGGTGAGCAAGGACAGGAGCCCAGGGAAGGGCAGGAAGATGGGCCAGGGCAGGGTTGGCTTGGACACCAGGAGAAGGTTCTTCCCCCAGAGCAGAGCAGAGCAGAGGGTGGTGGAGCCCTGGAACAGCTCCCCAGGGAAGCAGTCCCAGCCTGACAATATTCCAGCAGCATTTGGCCAAGGCCCTCAGCCCCACGGGGTGACTGTTGGGGTTGTGCTGTGCAGGGCCAGGAGTTGGACTGGATGGGTCTGGTGGGTCCCTTCCAACTTCAGGACATTCTATGTTTTTTTTAAACATGGAGGTTTCAAGTGGCTTTAGGCCAGCTCTGAGGAAGAACCTAGGACTGAAGAGCTTGGGAAGCGAAGCCCTGCTCGGCAGAGCTCGACAGCTCCCGGGTGATGAACTCTGCCTTGGGTCAGTGCACGAGTCCTCAGGTTCTGAAATCAGGATTTCTCCTCAGCGCCTGTCTTTCCAACAAGGCTATAAATAGCAAGGCTGGCACAGTGCCAGAGCGCTGCAATTTCACTGAGAGAGCCCCCTTCACTCCAGGAATTCCCACCCTTCTCCTTGGCAAGGTCATCCCATTGGCTTCAGGGAACGAGCAAAGCAAACAATTAAACGTCACAGAACCACAGAGTGTCCTGAGCTGGAAGGGACCCACCAGTCCCATCCAGTCCAGCTCCTGGCCCTGCACAGCACAACCCCAACAGTCACCCCGTGGGGCTGAGGGCCTTGGCCAAATGCTGCTGGAATATTGTCAGGTTGGGACTGCTTCCCTGGGGAGCTGTTCCAGGGCTCCACCACCCTCTGCTCTGCTCTGCTGTGGGGGAAGAACCTTCTCCTGGTGTCCAACCCAACCCTCTCCTGGCCCATCCTCCTGCCACAAACCACGCTCATTAACCTTCGGCTTCAGCTCCTCTGAAAGATGAAAGCCACGAAAACACAAGAGCAAAATGATCCCAGTGACGAGGCAGAGCACGAAGGTGCAAACAGAGAATGAGGCTTTGAGAAACTGGGACAGGAACTGGACTCAATGATCCTTGTAGGTTCCTTCCAGTTCAGGTCCTTCTATGATTCTCCATGGCTTTTCCAGAGACTTGGGAAGCAAGGGAAGGAAGAGATGCTTTGCCTGGAAAGCATCCTATACACAGGAAAAAGTCACCTTCAGGAAAGGGTGACCAGGTCTGGGCACAGAAACCCTTCTGGAGCCAAGGCTGCTCCCAAAGCAGAGGAATTCCATGGGGACTTCCTCGGGGCAGGAGCAGGGATGGCTGCATCCTCACGTGTGGATTGGCAGTGCAGAAGCAAGGTGCAGGCTCTGGTACAGGAGGTTTCCCTGCCTTAGAATCACGGAATTGTTAAGGCTGGAAAAGTCCTCCAAGCTCATCCACTCCAACCGTCAGCCCAACCTCAATGTCCTGAGTAAACCCTGTCCCCAAGTGCCACAGCCACATGGTTTCGAACCCCTCCAGGGATGGAGACTCCACCACCTCCCTGGGAGCCTCTGTCAGGGCTTCACCACTGTTTCCATAAAGACATTATTCCCAATATCCAACCTAAACCTTCCCTGGTGCAACTTAAGGCCATTTCCTCTCATCCCATCCCTTGTTCCTTGGGAGCAGAGCCCGACCCGACCCGGCTCCAACCTCCTTTCCACGAACTCTGGAGAGTGATGAGGTCTCCCCTCAGCCTCCTCTTCTCCAGACCAAACCCCCTCAGGGCCTTCAGCCCCTCCCACAGCCCCTGTTCTCCAGACCCTTCCCCAGCTCTGGTCCCTTCTCCGGACGCGCTCCAGCCCCTCCAGGGCCTTCTTGGAATGAGGGGCCCAACCCTGACCCCAGGGTTGGAGGTGCTGAGTGCAGGGGGACGATCCCTGCCCTGCTCCTGCTGCCACCCTAGGGCTGATCCGAGCCAGGGTGATGGGGGCCTTCTTGTCCCCCTGAGCCACTGCTGGCTCAGGTTCAGCCCCTGCCAACCATCACCCCTTCTGACTGACTTTGCTGCCAGCCCATGTGGGAGCACAGTTTCCTTCAAGTACCTTCAGCCTCTTGCTCTGTACAATCCCCTGTGCATAAATCACCTGTCAGAGGGATACAGGTACATCCACAAAACTGCAGGTAGCGATGCTGAGATCCTTCCTCAGCCAGCTACATGGATCCTGGAATGTCCATGGCAAACTTCCCAAGCACAGTCAGCCAGAAGTGAGGTTCCAAAGGGGTGGGTGCCATGGACACATTGTTTTATCCCAGAAAACTTATACAGCCTCTAAACAGGCTGGGGGACGATGGGATTGGGATCAGCCCTGAGGAGAAGGAATTGGGGTGCTGGGGGAGGAGAAGCTCCACAGGAGCCACAACAAGCGCTCCCAGCCCAGAAACCCCCCGTGTCCTGGGCTGCACCCAGAGCAGTGGGAGCAGAGGGCAGGGAGGGGGTTCTGCCCCTCTGCTCCATTCTGGGGAGATTCCACCTGGAGCCCTGGGTCCAGCTCTGGAATCCCCAACAGCAGGAGATGGAGCTGCTGGAGCGAGTCCAGAGGAGGCCACGGAGATGACCAAAGGGCTGAAGCCCCTCTTTTGTGAGGACAGGCTGGGAGAGTTGGGGTTGTTCAGCCTGGAGAGGAGAAGGCTCTGGGGGACCTTAGAGCAGCCTCCCAGGACTGAAAGCGGCTCCAGGAAAGCTGTGGAGGGGCTCTGGATCAGTGATTGCTGGGATAGGACGAGGGGAAGAGTTTTGAGCTGGAAGAGGGGAGATTGAGATGAGATCTTGGGTAGAAATGTTTTGGAGTGAGGGTGGGGAGGCCCTGGCCCAGGTTGCCCAGAGAAGCTGTGGCTGCCCCATCCCTGGAGTGTTGAAGGCCAGGTTGGATGGGGCTTGGAGCCCCCTGATCCAGTGGGAGGTGTCCCTGCCCACCGCAGGGGGTAGCACTGGATGGCTTTGAGGTTCCTTCTAACCCAAACCATTCCAAGGTTCTATGAAACACAGCCAGGGTTTCAAGGGAACAGAGTGGAAAGAGGCTCCCTCCATCTCTGCCGCTTCCCTTCAGAAGCTTCAGCCTGACTTCACAAACACAAAGCCTCAATCCTCTGCCCAACAGCTTGAACCTCCGCAAACACAGGCAAAGCGAGGAGGACTTCCTGCAATTCCACAGTAAATACCACGGAGTTTGAGATAATGCCCAAAGATCAGGATAATCCAGACTGATCTTGTGACCTTATGCTGTGTTTTCTGGGAATACCAACCACCTCTTGCTCGCAGTGATGGTTCCAGCCCTGGGTATCTGACTCACTTCAGATCCCCTTGCAGCGCAATTTTCCAGGGAACAGGGAAAAACTGTTCCAGCCCCTTCTCTCCCCATTCACCCTCTGAAGTGCCCAAAGAACCCCCCCCAGACCTCCTGGGATGCCTCCAGTGCTAGGATGCCCAGGCTGAGAGAGCTGCTCAGTCCCCCCCGCTCCACTGTGTCCCATTACCTCCCCACTGCTCCCCACTTCCCACCCAGCTCCCCACCCCTTCTCCATCTCTGTCCTGTTTCAGCCAGCTTTTCCTTCCCAGCTTTTACCTTCCTGCCTGGTCCCCACTTTCCCCTGCACCCCCTTACCCCCCAGACCCTGACTAGGCCCCACTTTCCCCTGAATCCCCTTTACCCCCCAGACCCTGCCTGATCCCCACTTTTCCCTGCACCCCCTTTACCCCCCAGACCCTGCCTGGTCCCCACTTTCCCCTGCACCCCCTTTACCCCCCAGACCCTGCCTGGTCCCCACTTTCCCCTGCACCCCCTTTACCCCCCAGACCCTGCCTTAGCCGCCCTTTGCCCCGCACAACTTCTCTCCTCAGACCCTGCCTGGGCCCCACTTTCCCCTTCACCCCCTTTACCCCACAGACCCTGACTGGGCCCCCATTTCCTCCTTCTCCCCCCCTTCTCTCCCCACTCCCGCCCTGACCCCCCAGTCCGCCCTTCTCCCCTCACACCCCTCTCCCATTCCCCCAGTCTCCCCTTCTCCCCTCATCCCTCCCCCCCCCGCCCTCACCCCCCAGTGCCCCCCGCCCCCCCATCCCTCCAGCCCCTCCTTCCCCCCGCCCCGCACCTCCATGGCCTGGCCCAGCTCGAGGTCGAAGGTGACCACGCAGACACAGTCGAGCCAGGCGGAGAAGCGGGCCCAGGGCAGCGGGGACGCGGAGGAGGGAGCGGTGCGGGCGGTGCCGCTGTTCCCCACGGGTCGGCGGGGCCGAGGCTCTGCCCCGCACAGCGCGTCCATGGCAGCGCCCGCTACGGCCCCGCCCCGCGCCCCCTCCCCTCCAGCGCCCCCAGCGCCCCCCGGCGGGCGGGAGGACCCTCTACACACAGCGCTTCCGCCCCCCCCCGCTCCCGCGGTCCCGCCCCACCCAGACACCACAGCGCCCCCCGGCGGCGTGGAGGTCCCGCACCTTCCAGCGGCCCCCGCTCCCCCTCCGGAATAGTGCCCCCCAGTGCCCCCCTCAGCCCCACACACCCGAACCCTCCCAGTGCCCCCCCAGCCCCACACCCCAAGCCCTCCCAGCGCCCAACAGTGCCCCCCTTACCCCACACCTCAAGCCCTCCAGGGCCCCCCAGTGCCCCCCTCCCAAGGGCCTGAATTGACAGGACGAGGGAGAACGGCTTTAAACTGGAAGGGAGGAGATTGAGATTGGACATTGGGAAGAAATTCTTCACCATGAGGGTGGGGAGGCCCTGGCCCAGGTTGCCCAGAGAAGCTGCGGCTGCCCCATCCCTGGAGGTGCTCAAGGCCAGGTTGGATGGGGCTTGGAGCCCCCTGATCCAGTGAGACGTGTCCCTGCCCATGGCAGGGGGTGGGAATGGATGGACTTTGAGGTCCCTTCCAACCTTTCTGTGATTCTATGACTCGTTTTCAGATTGACGTGGTTTTAGGTAGAACCTGCTCCGTTGACTTCAAATGTGAGATACAGAAATAGAGGTCTTCTCAGTGCTGTAGGAGAAGCTGTGTCCTTCATTTGTGTCCAACAGCCTGGCAAAAGTCATTGTAGGACTCCACCTCTTCCCTGCCCTGCAGTGTGACTCCTTTGAGAAGGAAGAATGGACATCTTAACCCGGTGCTGCTTTGGTGCCTGTGTCAATCATAAAGCCTGGCAGATGTTTTTCTGTGCTTCCCCGATGTCGTAATTACTTGAACTGCCCTTGTTCATCACAGAAATGTTCTCCTGCTTGGCAAGCAGGCGGTGTCAGTGCGGCTCTGGTGAAATCACAGCTCTATCAGATCCTTTGGCAACAGGATTAAAGGTGACTTTTATTATGGGACAAAGGTTGTCAGGCAAAAAAATGTCTAATGGTTTTGTATTTAAGTTATTTTTTGGACATTTTCATAGAACCATGGGATGGTTTGGGTTGGAAGTGGCCTCAGAGCCCATCCAGTCCCAACTCCCCCTGCCATGGGCAGGGACACCTCCCACTGGATAGGGGGCTCCAAGCCCCATCCAACCAAACCTTCAACACCTCCAGGGATGGGGCAGCCACAGCTTCTCTGGGCAACCTGTGCCAGGGCCTCCTCACTCTCACTGCAAAATTTCTCTTCCCAATGTCCAATCTCAATTTCCCCTCTTGCAGCTCAAAACCCTTCCCCTCGTCCCATCCCTGCAATCCCTGCTCCAGAGCCCCTCCCCAGCTTTACTGGAGCCCCTTTCAGTCCTGGGAGGCTGCTCTAAGGTCTCCCTGGAGCCTTTACTTTTCCAGGTTGAACAACCCAAATTCTCTCAGCCTCTCCTAATAGAGGAGCTGCTCCAGCCCTCGGATCATCTCAGTGGCCTCCTCTGGTCTCACCCCAACAGCTCCACGTCCTTCCAGGACGCCAGAGCTGGATGCAGAGCTCCAGGCAGGGTCCCACCAGAGCAGAGCAGAGAGCTGCAGTGCGGCTGCCGTGTTGTAACACACGGGATATGTGAGGGAAAGCCAGCGTTTGATCCTGACTTTGATACCTCCTGACAATTTACACAAGCTGAGGATGTGCTCCAGAGTATTTTTGGTTTAATGTTAATAAAACATTTCATCAGTTTGTCTTAAAACAGAAGCAGGGAGGACGTTCAGGTCTGCTTGCTGGATGGCTCCGCAGCCTTTCCATGAGGGGTGAATCATAGCATCATGGAATGATCCGAGTCGGAAGGGACCCACCAGGCCCATCCAGTCCAACTTCTGGCCCTGCACAGCACAACCCCAACAGTCACCCCGTGGGGCTGAGGGCCTTGGCCAAACCCTGCTGGAATATTGTCAGGCTGGGACTGCTTCCCTGGGGAGCTGTTCCAGGGCTCCACCACCCTCTGCTCTGCTCTGCTCTGCTGTGGGGGAAGAACCTTCTCCTGGTGTCCAAGCCAACCCTGCCCTGGCCCATCTTCCTGCCCTTCCCTGGGCTCCTGTCCTTGCTCACCAGAGAGAAGAGCTCAGCGCCTGCTCCTCTTCCTCCCCTGCTGAGGAAGCAGCTCTGAGGTCCCCCCTCAGTCTCCTCTTCTCCAGATGAACAGACCCAGTGCCTTCAGCCTCTCCTCATGGGATTTCTCCTCCAGACCCTTCCCCAGCTTTGGGGCCTCCTCTGGACACTCTCCAGGGCTTTGATGTCCTTTGGATCCTGGGGTGCCCCAAACTGCCCCCAATGCTCGAGGTGGGGCCTCCCCAGAGCAGAGCAGAGCGGGACAATCCCCTCCCTGGCCCGGCTGGCGATGCTGGGTTGATGCCCCCCAGGACACGGTTGCCCTCTTGGCTGCCAGGGCTCGCTGGTGGCTCGTGGTCACCTTGACCAGAACCCCCAGGTCCCTCTCCTCAGGGCTGCTCTCCAGCCTCTCCCTCCCTGCTCCCTGAGGACACCGTGTGTTGCTGTGTCCTGGGTGCAGAACCCAACCCTTGCCCTGGTGAAACTCCAGGTGGTTGGTGATTCCATAGTTCTGCAACCTGTCCAGATCCCTCTGCAGAACCTCCCCGCCCTCCAGAGTGTCAACAGCTCCCCCCAGTTTCATGTCATCAGCAAACACATCATGTCATCAGCTGGGGAGATGCTTGTCCTCTGCTCCTCTGGTTTCCAGCAGGGAAAGCTGAAAGTGGGAAGGTGCGGTGGGGGCGAGGGGGGTGCTGTTCCCCAAAAGAAGAATTTAATCTGCTCAGCGTGGAGGACTGAGCCCTTTTGAACTTCAGTCTGTATGGAAAAGGTCACCACAGCCCCAGGATCTCTGTTTTCTTTGCTCCAGGGGCCATATTTGGGCACTGAAGGTCCTGCAGAACTCGAGAACGTTGCGGGTCTGCTCCTCACCAAGGCTCCAGCCTCACTGGAGATCCTGAGCGTGTTGGTGTTGCCTGGCTCCTAAGCAACCCGAGTAAATAGAACATTTCGCAACCCTCCCCACCGCGGTTGCTACACTTTCATCTATAATTATCTTTTGCATCAGAGCTCTCCAGAGCGACCAGCCTACCCGATTTTGCAGGGTATTTTGCATTCCACTTCAGTTTCCTCTGTCTTTTCTGTTAGGTTGCCAGTCAGGAGAACATCCTCTGGGCTCGAGGAGAGGCAGAACTTCCCTGCAGACCAGAGGAAAGTGCCATGTGCTGCAAGCCAAGAGCCTCTCGCTCGCCACCCTCCCTCCTGATTGCTGTTTATATTCTGTTGTTTGAACAAAGACTTAGAACTTGCCCCCAAAAGGCAGCCAAGTATAATTCTTGGTGTTTGGAAAGCCCAATACACAAATTATGCTTGGGAAAGGAGACTCCAAGCACAAGGAGCTGAGGTTTTCCCCTCCTCCCTATGGAGTTAACGCCAGAACCAGAGCCTGGCGATCCTGCTGTGACGTCTGCTCGAGGCACTCGGTCGCACTTCATTTCTAAGCCAGGAATAGAACCCAGCATTCTTGAACATCCACATCCTATTTCTGGCTGTGCAGCCCTAACAAGCCACGTGCCTAATCCTGCTTGAATCGCAGCAAGGCTCCAGCTCATTCCTCTGGTCCTGAAGCTGGGGAACCACAGAATCGCCTGGTTGGAAAAGACCTCTGAGGTCATCAGCTCCAACCGTCCCTGTCCACTGCTAAACCAGACCCCTGAGCACCTCATCCACCCGGCTTTTAAACCCCTCCAGGGATGGGGACTCCACCATCTCCCTGGGAGCCTCTGCCAGGGCCTGAGAACCCTTTCCAGGAAGGAATCCTTCCTGATGGCCAATCTGACCCTGCCCTGGAGCAATTTGAGGCCATTTCCTCTCATCCCATCTCCTGTCCCTTGGGAGAAGAGACCAACCCCCCTCCCCACAGCCTCCTCTCAGGCAGTTGTGGACAGGGATGAGGTCTCCCCTCAGCCTCCTCTTCTCCAGACCAAACCCCCCCAGGTCCCTCAGCCCCTCCCACAACCCCTGTTCTCCAGACCCTACCCCAGCTCTGATCCCTTCTCCGGACGCTCTCCAGCCCCTCCAGGGCCTTCTTGGAGTGAGGGGCCCAACCCTGACCCCAGGATTGGAGGTGCTGAGTGCAGGGGGACGATCCCTGCCCTGCTCCTGCTGCCACCCCAGGGCTGATCCAAGCCAGGGTGCTGGGGGCCTTCTTGGCCCCCTGGGCCACTGCTGGCTCAGGTTCAGCCCCTGTCAACCAACACCCTCAGGGCCTTCTCCTCCAGGGCCTTTCCAGCCACTCTTCCCTCAGCCTGGAGCTGCTCGGGGTTGGTGTGACCCAAGTGCAAGACCCAACACTTGGCCTTGTTGAACTGAATGTTGTTGGTTTCAGCCCCGCCCACGCTACTCTTAGCCCCGCCCATCTCACCCACTTTTCCTGACCACGCCCACCCTCGCAGCAACTTTGCCGCCAGGCCCCGCCCACCCCACGTTGCCAATTCCCCCGGCCCCGCCTGGCTCCTTTAGCCCCGCCCACCCACGTTGCCCCGCCCACCCCTCCTGGCCCCATCCTCCACTCTTAGCCCCGCCCACCACGCGCTGTCCCGCCCATCTCGCCCAGCCTATTTCTCGGCCTGGGCACGCCCACCCCCTTAGCCCCGCCCACCGCCTGCCCCTCGCCTTATCACACCGCCCACCCTGCGCTGCCACTTCCCCATCTGGCCCCGCCCACCCATCTGTGCCCCGCCCCCTCCTCCTTTCACCCACAACGATCTCTGGTCCCGCCCACCCAATTAGCCCCGCCTCCTTCCTTGCTTTGCCCACCCCTCCCAGCCACCTCCCGGGCCTGCCCCCCGCCTCAC
>JAUMJL010001679.1:0-80030 GCA_033558185.1 Dromococcyx pavoninus
CCCCTGCGCAGCCGCACCGCCCAGCCCCTCCCTCGTCTCTCTCGCGCGGGGCATGCTGGGAGTTGTAGTCCATTGGGGCTCTCCCGCCGCCGGTCAACGCTGAGCGAGAACTACAACTCCCGGCAGGCAGCGCGTCACGGCCTTCCCCACCCCCCTCCCCCGCCCCGCCGCGGCCGAGCTCGGCGTCCCAGGGCAGCCCGGGGCGGCTCCGTGCGCCAGGGCCCGGCATGGCACCGCATCGCCCGCCGTGCCGGCACTGCTGCACGTAGGTGCTGGGAGGGCCCGGGCCGAGGTGGGGACTGTGTGGGGGGCTGTAGGGAGGAGCTCTGGGGAGGCCGTGATGGGGCGGGGGCGTCTGAGGGAGCTGGGGCTGGGGCTGAGGTGTGAGGTGGGGTGAGGAGTCCTTAAGCGAGGGGGGCTGAGGTGTGAGGTGAGGGGTCCTAGGAGGGTGGTGAGGTGTCAGGTAGTGTGAGGGGTCCTTGCGTAGGGGGGCAGGCTGAGGTGTGAGGTGAGGGGTCCCTGAGAGGGGGGGGGGTTACGGTATGAGGTGGGGTGAGCGGTCCCTTAGCGGCGTGGGGGTGTGGGTGTGGTGGGCTGAGAAGTCCCTGAGCTGGGGGGGTGAGCTGCGAGGTGAGGAGTCCCTGAGAGGAGCTAGAGGGTGAGGGGTCCCTGAGCAGCTGAGGGGGCTGAGGTGTGAGGTGGGGTGGGGAGTCCCTGAGCAGGGAAGGGCTGAGGTGTAAGGTGGGACAAGGCAGGGGTGAGGGGCCATGAGCCACCATGCCAGAGGAACGTAGAGGAGGCTGTGGAGAGCCAAGGGCCCTGCACTGGGGAGCACTCGGGTGGGGGTCCCTGGAGAGGGCCCTGGCAGGGGGCCCCAGAGGGGACTGTGGTGGGCTGGGGTGAAGGGAAGCCCTGTAGGAAGGGTGGGAAGTGCCCACAGATGGCATGGGGCTGGGATTCACTGAGGAGGAGGAGGCAGGGGCACACTGGGGAGCTGAGCTTTGCATAAGGGTGTGCTGAGGAGAATGGGAGTTGGGGGGATTCCCTCAGTGAGGGGTTACTGGGGGAGCAGCAAGAGGCAAGGGGCATCTGAGGGTTGTGCTGGGTGTGGTGATGAGGGGATGGTGTTGCAGGGGCAGCTGTAATGCTGGGGAGCACCACTGAGGTGTGAGGATGGGGAAAATGGTGCCTGAGGCTTTGTCGTTGAGGGTCATTGAAGTGAGGTTCCTTGATATGCCTGGAAGGCACTTCTGGAAAGGGGGTTTGCAAGGAGGGGCTGGCAGGTTCAAGGAGAGCTGCAAATCGAGGAGAGAAAAAAGATGAAGGTAGCTCTTGGGGAATGAGCCAGGCTCTGAGGACATCGAGTTGGAGCTGTTCTGTTCTTGCTTGTCACAGTTGACCGGTGGATGAGAAAGCATCCCTTTCCCACTCTGCTACAACGCCCCAGCCCTCCCTGATTTTGCGAAAGCGGATGTCTGCCCATCCTGTAGGCATGGCTCACTTGAGAGAATTTGCCAGCCAGGTAAGTGGCAATTAAAATGTTTGTTTTAAACTCTTATACCGAAAGCAAACATAACACTCCCAGAAAATCACTTTTTGTCACTCTTTATCTCTCTTGCACCCATCCCTCCTCACTCTGGTGAGCTGATTGATTTGTGGCTTACTCTGTGGCGGTGTTGGACTGACAATGTTAGGTTGTCAGACATATAGGAAAGGAATTCTTCGCCCTGTATGGTGCCTTTCTCTGAGGTGTGCTCTGCTCATCCTAGGGAGATAGGAATCATTGGTACTTTTGAGTATTTTTGGGAGGGGAAGTCTAGAAATGGGAACAGAAAAGCTGTGTGTGTAGGCTGTGCCAGACATACCTTACTGAAGTGTTCCTAACAGTAGCCTGAGAAAAACAGCCTTAATGTTTAAGAGGCAGTGATATTTGATACTGAACATTTAGCTGTTCTGAGAGAGCTTATCAGCCTCGTTGAATGTGGTTAAATCCTGTTGTTGTGATGACATTTTCATAAGAGCAATGTGGAAGGATGACATCATGAATTGGGACTAAAAGCCAAAATGCTTTAATAGTATTGGCTTGAATCTTCTTTGTTCTGAGTGTGGTTGTGGGGTGTGTTTGATCATCAGCAGGTGTCAGTACTGAACACAGGTCTTGTTAAATCGTGTTTTGTGTGAATTTTTGGCACTTCTCTGTGCTGCTCTGAGGTGTAGAATTCTAATACTAAAAACCTTAGTGGTTTGAGATAGTGCTTTCTCAGAGCCTTTTCTGATTCATATTTGATTTGCAACGCGTCTTAGTTCGCCTGCTGTCTTTCACAGAAGCTGTTTCCCCAAAGTGTATATGGAATTTAATGCAGATATAGTGCCAGAGTGAGTCATAGCACAGGGAGAGAGGACTGGGAGGAATAGGAAAGGATATTGTCTGGTCCTGAGAACCGAGTTCTGTAGCTGCAGAGGGGATTGCAGAGGAGCTAATGAACCTTATCAGAGTTCCAGTGGTCTCACTGAATTTATTAAGTGAACATCAGGCATTCTCAGATTCTGTCGTCCAGTGACTCTCTGTCTGCTCCTGGAATAGGAAAGCAGTCTGTGTTGTCCTTTCCTTGGGTCTCTTCAGGAATCCTTGCTGTCACTTTATAATCTGTGTAACTGAGGCTTGCTGGAAGGGCAGCAGGAGTTGGCCTGAAGTTTTGTTCACCAGACTTCAGGGAATGGTGGGAGTTACTGTGAAAACAGGGAGACTAAGGCTTGTATTGGGATGTCAGAAGCTTGGCTTGTCTTTGATTCCTGATTCTGTTGCTGATGTGCAGGGTTACCTGAAGCAAATCCCCAACCTGCTTTCCCTCTGTGCCTCAGTTTGCCCACCTCAGCTGGCTGGCACTCTCTTCTCTGGGAGGCCTGTCGCTGTGTACAAACAGCACAGTGGGCCTGTGGTCTTTGTTGGGAGCTCTGTCTGCTGCTGATGTATTTGAGTTACAGTGTTTAAAGCTCTTATCGGAGCTCTGTTTCTAATTTTGTTGTTCCTTATGTGACCTTGAAGAAGCCACTCAAGTTCTGTAGCGAAGTACTGCTCCCTTCCCTTTCAGGAGAAGGATACAATCTGTAAAAAAGAGTTGGGAGTCCCAGCCAAATTCCTCTTTCAAGGTGTTGAACATGAACTCCCCTCTTGTCTGTACTGCAGGTGTTCAAATCCTTCAGGTTTAGTTGAAAAGAGCTGTGCACAGATTTCATAAATGGGAGCTTTCAAACACTTTCCAGATACAAAGCTGATTTCCCCAAAGAGGACACAGTGCTTGCTGCAAGTGTCTCCGCTGGTGGCCCAGAGGTTGCTGTGTAGCACACGGTGCAGGTAAAGGCTGGATCAGAAGCTGGGGAGGAGAGGAGGCAATGAGAGAAAAAAGGTCAGGAGCTGAGGTTTATTAAAACCAACTTTGTCCTTCCACTGTGTTTGTTAGAGGGAAGTGATGTTTATTTGTCTGGTTTGAAAGTGCTCTAATCAGAAGTGGCACTGAATGCTGCTGTATTTCCATATCAACCTTTCTTTGGAGGAACTCCCAGCCATCTTCTGCTCTCAAAGCATTGTGGCCTTACCAGTCTGTTTCTGTTAGATTTCTCCCATACAGAACACTGATTCTGATCCTGACCTGCCTCGAACCAAGGAACTCTTACTTCCAAAAGGGTTTAAGCACCTCTCAGTGTTTTATGCAGCAGATGCAGGTGTGATTCTTTCTCACAAAACTGAATGACTCTTTTGAGAGTCAGTTCCAGACAGACAGAACCCAGAGAGAACACCTTGAGCTGGTTCAAAGGGCATTTGCTTCTGTTCCCAACGTCCAGCTAATCTTTCCAGGTAGTAGTTTTGAAATGTGGGTAGATCTTTTCTTCTCTAGTCGCCTCTCAGAGCCTGTGGGTATTGTGTCTCTGCAGCTGGAGGTGGCAGAGCTGCCAAACCCATTCTTTGCCCATGAAGCAGCTGCTGTTACTGCCAGGCTTGTGTCATAACACACTGCAGGTCTTAATTCCTGACGTCTGCAGTGAGTTGCTCTGTTTTAAACCATGGCATCATGGCAAAACCCTACACCTGTCACAACAGAGCGTTCCTTCTTTCCTGTGCTGCGAGATCAGATCCTGGAGGGCAGAAGCGGGACAGAACTAGATTGTCCTCATCCCTCACGTACTCACTGCCTCTCCTTCCTGCAGCTACAGCCATGGTAGTGCTTTGTGTGCCCTCCCCCAAAGCCTGTTCACCCTGATTGCTCACAATGCAGAGAAGCAGCAAGAGGTGCTTTGCTCTAGAACTTCTGTGCAGTTCACATGCAGTCAAACAAAATCATGTGAGGAGTTGACCATCCCTTAAAGGCTTTAGTTGTTGTGGCACAACAAGGGGCAGCAGCTGGTCAGCCAGCTCTTCAGCCTCTGGCCTGGCACTCCAGTTTGCAGCCCTGATGGGTTCTATGAATGTGGAAGACAATGGAAAGGTCCCAGGCTGGAGAGCAGTGGCAAAGTTGACAGGTGCTAATGAGTTCCTTTTGGTTATCTAGGCTCAATAATGCAGCTGTAAAGCATTTCATCCAGATCCTGTTACTTTCTACTAATGAAGTTTTTCAGGTGTGTTTGCAGCTGTGCAGCTTCAGGGTGATTCGCTCCTGGCAAGACTGGCAATGAGATCAGTTTGTATTTAGAAAAGGGACAGATCCTGCTTGTTACACCCCTCACTGCAGTGCTCTGCAGGTGTACTTTTAGCGAGGCAGAGGAGAGTCTCTTCTGACAGAGCTGTGGACATGCAGAGCTCTCTATTCCTGGCATAACCACATTTGTTCTGCTGCCTTGTGAGTGCTGAGGCTTTCCTGCCCATCGATCAGAACATTTGCCCATCAGCAGTGAGTTACCAGGTGGAAGCTCAAATGAGAATTTTTTAATGGACAAGAGCTTCTGAGCAGGTGTCCTGCAGACCAGCATAATTTTATCTGTCTCAATTTGTCATGGGAATTCAGGATGGCTTCCATGCAAATGCCACCTGGCAGTGTATTCTGTGGTGTCTATGATGGTAGTTCACAAGGTGTTCCACTGGGCTGCTGGAATTGGGGATGGGCCTGTTTCTTCCTCCACTTTTACAGAAAGTGAGGAAACTGGTTAGAAGACTCTGGTCTGCAGCAGGCACCCAGGAGATCGTAAGGGTTGCTGGAACAGCTAGCACTGCCCCACACTCGCTTCCTGGGTTATGGCAGTTGCTGGGTCTGACCTGTGTGATTTGGGCAGCTCTGGGAAGGGCTGCACATTCTCAGGCCTCCATAGAGTTCTGAGGCCTTGCCAGGTCAGTTATGAAGTGGCAGGTACTGGGAAGGTAAATCCAGCACCTACAAACAAAATAGCCTTTCCAGCCTAATGTGGTGGACCTGCCTCTTCTCAGTGGAGTTGTTTTCCCGAGTGTCTGGGACACAGGGACTTGTCAGGAAGGTTTGTCTCCTTTGCTGCTCCTACGTGACCTGCTTTGTTTCACAGAAAACAGGATAAACCAACATTGAAGTATGGAAGCTTGTTTCCAAAGCTGCCCATGATTACAGAGCCCAGTACCTAACACAGTGGTGTCCCAGAGCTGCCTGCAGGAGCCAGTGCTCTTACGTTTGATGTCTTGTTCCTGGAGAATCAGCCCTGATCCTTTGATGTGCAGTGCCAGACTGATGAGGGGAGGAGTAACTTACACCTTGCCATTTCTTTTCTCTTGGAAAGGAATCCTTACATGGGAGGGAGGAAGGTTTTCTTGCAGGGTTGCTTCCCTGCAGGATTTATGTGGATAGTGTTTCCTCTACCAGCTGAGCCATGTGCTGCTCAGAGATAGAATCATAGAATCATCTGGTTGGAAAAGACCTCTGAGATCATCAAGGCCAACCGTACCTGTCACCTTACTAAACCATGTCCCTAAGAAACTCATCTGCCCGCCTTTTAAACCCCTCCAGGGATGGTGACTCCACCACCTCCCTGGGCAGCCTCTGCCAGTGCCTGAGAACCCTTTCAGTAAAGAAATTTTTCCTGATATCTAATATGAACCTCCCCTGGTGCAACTTGAGGCCATTTCTTCTCATCCCATCGTCTGTCACATGGGAGAAGAGACCAACACCCACCTCACTACAACCTCCTTTCAGGCAGTTATAGACAGGGATAAGGTCTAAGGTCTCTCCTCAGCCTCCTCTTCTCTAGGCTAAAAAGTCCCAGGTCCCTCAGCCACTCCTCACAGGACTTGTTCTCCAGCCCCTTCAAGAGATGATCCTCTTTCTCTCCCTTCCCCGTGGGTGTGACAAGTGGCGTGTTCAGGATGTGGTAGGTGACTGTACAGACCAACATTTAGGCCTGCTGCCCCTTTCTGTAAGGTGGTCAAGAGTTGGAAGCTGCTCCTGGCCTCTCACAAGCCTGGCCTAGCCAGACTGTTCTTCTTGCGCGCAGTTGTCATTCTGGTGTTGTCTCCTAGCATTTTTCAAGCTCAAATCCTCTTCCTTTCCCCTGCCTGCCTCTCTCCAGGCCCTGTTATTTATCTCCAGTTCCTTTCATCTCCTCATATCCCCTCAAGTCTGTTTCCAGTGCATTTGTTCAAAGTACAGCCTGTTTGGGTGTTGCCATGGACGCACAAGGATATTTGGTTATCCTTCTGTATCTTAGGCTGGAATGCAGGTGGAAATCCTGTGGAGTGAGCTGACTAAAGCTCACTCTGGGCTTGGCTCACTTCGTGTAGCAATGCACTGAGCACAGAAGGCAAACAACCTGGAATAGCTGGCTGGCTTAATCATTAAGCAGCACCTCGGGCTGCTCACAGCTGGCCTGCTGCTAGAACCTGGTGTGAGATGGAAATACGCAGCTGCCCTGTTCTTGGACACAATCTGTGCCAGCTCAGGGCCTGCAAGGGAGTGGTCCCTCTGGGTGAAGCGTTGGAGGTGAGACTGGAAATTTCTGGGTGTGGAAACCTCATAATGGCTCAGCCACTTCCTGCAGGTCAGGCCGTATTTTCCAGGTTATATTTTTTTAAAAAAAATAGACTTATTTTAAAAAAACTAATGGCAAAGGGCCTTTGAGTAGCACAAAGCAGAGCGTGGCCTCCTGGCCTGCAGCTGGAGACTGAAATAGTTCAGGAAATGATTATGATTTCTTCCCTTTCTTGTCCATACTGATATTAGTAAAGAGTTAACTTTGAAGCAGCTGTTAGAGAGTCAGTATTTCTCCAGTGATCATGCCAGTGGCTCCCCAGCTGATGTGCTTATCTAATGAGGGAGATGCTCTTTGCTTTTGCATCTGGGTGTGCCAGTCAGAGGACCATCCATTCCAGAAAAGCAGGTCTGGAGATGGAGTGTCCCTTCAGCCCTCTTATCCCTTCTGGGACTGGCAGCTGTCCGGCCTCCTTGCTGCTGACCTTCCAAATGGTGAGAGGCTCCCTCTGCAAACACCTGGAGAGAGCTGGGTGCTGCCTGGCAGTCGGGCTGTGGCAGAGAAGACAGCTCATGTGAACTGGTATTTCTGTTACTGGAGTATTTTATCCTTTAAGTAGGGAAGGGTGCAAATCTTTAAGATCATGCCACTTTTTGAATACAGGAAGGCAGACCAGAGAAGCATCCTTATGAACTTCTCATGGTCTCTTGCTTCTGCCCTTTTTCTCCAGATCTTTAAAAGAAGGCTAGTTCTGGTACACCTTGCCTGCCCTTTTATTTGGGTGTAGAAAAACGCTTGCTCATGGAGCTGCTTTGGGAGTACTTTGATGCCTGTGATAGAGCAGTCCTGTCCCAAAGAAATTGGCATGGTCCATAGAGATACCTGCTGATGTTCTCCTGCTGGGCTTCTCTCTCATTCCTCTTTCACTATGGTGCACAGAGGCAGAGAGCTCATGTAAAAGGCTTCTTTAGTTCTTCTCATCTTGGATGTATTCTGTGTTACATTTCTCAGCCTATGGAGACCTTTTAGGATGTGTGAGTTTCGGGTGAACTAACACAGCAGATGGGGAGATGAGCTGTACGCCTGTGTGTGGTGCTCTGAAGGCTGCTCTGGGACCTAAAGGGCTTTCCCTGTCTGTGCTTTCTGTTGTAGCACTCCAGGGTGGATCCCGAGGAGCTGTTCACCAAGCTGGAGCGGATCGGCAAAGGATCCTTTGGGGAAGTGTATAAAGGGATCGACAACCGCACCAAGGAGGTGGTTGCTATCAAGATCATTGATCTGGAGGAGGCTGAGGATGAAATTGAGGACATTCAGCAGGAGATTACGGTGCTCAGCCAGTGTGACAGTCCCTACATCACCCGGTACTATGGCTCCTACCTGAAGGTAGGACAGAGCCGTGGCAATTCTGCCAGGAGTTTGGGAATGGGGAGGGTTTCTGTGTGGGTGCTGCAGCCGTTGGTGGCACACACTGCTGAAAGAGACCTGGTCTGTGAGCATCAGTGTGGCAGCAGGAACAGCAGTGGCTCTGCTCTCCCCATTTATACCACCTTAATAGGAGGCTGGGCTTTCATACACTCACAAAGCACATGGAAATGAGGTGCCCAGGACAGCGTGGTCCCGAGAGCAGGACATTTCACTGGAGATGTTTTTTATTGAAGAGGCAAGTCCCTCCCTGCTTTGACTGTTCTTGAAAGGAAGTTTGTGGAATGTTTGTTCAAAATACCGTGAGTTTAAGATCGTGCCTCTGGGGCCTTTATACTTCTGGAAAGAAGAGGAGTTTGAAAGTATATTCTGTGATGTTATGATTATCAATTCATCAGAAATGATGAAAAGACCTGGAACAGCCTTTGGAGGAGTGCTGATACTGCTTCTGTTGAGAACAGGTTTAGGTATCTCCCCATGAAGCTGTTGGTAGTGAATCCCAGTGGAAGCCACATGCTGGCTGCTGGAGGAGCGTGTGACGCTGGGTCTGTAGCAAACAGCTCTCGAGCTCTTTGCATCCAGAGTATTTCTTACACGTTTTTCAAAGGCCATAGTGCATTTCTCAGCGTTCTAATAAAAAGAGCAAGGAAGCTGTGGTGTCACGAATCTGCTGCTTATCTCCTGTCAGAGGCCAGTGAACCTCAGTCTGGAAAACTCTACTCTGAAGAGTAAGAGTGTCTTACCTGTCGTACCCTTCAAGCTGGCTGTCCTGTTGATGAGATCAGAGGCTACAAAGCTCCCCTGTCGCTGCCAAGGAGATGTGCTGGATCTGTTGGAGTGAAGTTAAATGTCTCCAACATGAGAATAAGCTTATCTCTGTGGGCTGTGTAGTCTGGTGCCTGCAGGGGCACTAAGCTGACTCAGATGAAACTGCAGACTGAGAGAAGGAAATGTACCAGGGGCAGGTCCACTGTTACAGTGCCGTGTACTGCAGGAAGGAGGGAGCTGGGAGCTCCCTCCTTGAGCCTCCAAGAGCTGTGGTGTGCAGCATCTCTTGAGATCATGTACTGGACTACTCATGTCCTGCCTCTGGGGTGTTTCACTTCTCTGCCTGCCTTACTGCTTTTGTTTGTGTTTTGTGCTCTTGCTTGCAGGGCACTAAGCTGTGGATAATCATGGAGTACCTAGGAGGAGGGTCAGCTCTGGATTTGGTAAGTACATGGTAAGCTCTGGACCATGAAAAATGACCACTGGAGCCCTGGTTTGTGAAATGCACCTAAGCCAGACACTGACTTGCCACAGAGCATCTTTTGACAGCCCTGAGTCTGAAGGGTAGGCAGTGCAGGGCAGACATGCATATCCTAGGACAGAGGAAGTGTTTGCAGGGAGCTCAGCTGTGACAGCACTGCTCTTCAGCATGCTCTGCTGCTCTGCAATGGGAAGAGTCAGCAGACTGAAATGTGACAGCAGCCAGTTGCTTTTGAGCAGTGCAAATCCATCTTTCTCCCACAGTTCTGTGCCTGCAAAGAATTGGTGGTGGTGTTCAGTGCTTGCATGGCATCAGGCTCAGCAGGGACCAGCTCCACGATCAGGATTCCCAGGTGTTCAAGAATGCAAATTACATTTAACAAGTTACCACAGATTTTAAGGGAATACCAATGCAGATCAGACGGGGGTAAAATGCTGCTGTGCTGTATTCTGTCTTGGGATTTTGCTTTTCTCCTTAGGACATTAAAGCCTGTTTTTCCAGAGCAGTCACCAAGGCCCATGTAGTGAAAACTGCTGAGCCTGTGCTGTCTTGGAGGGAGGGTGTGTGAGGCTGTTGTCAGCAGCAGTCACCTGAGTACCAGAGTCTCAATTATTGCCCTGAAAAGGCAGGACCTGTTTAGAGAAGAGCTTTGATCCAATACTCCACAGCCAGAGGGCAGAAGCTCTCTCTGGGCCCTTGCTGTGGTTGAAATTCAGTCCTTGTGTGCTAGCAGAGAGGCTTGAACAAGAGAAACTGTTCAGGTGTTCTGTTCACCAATGTATTTCCAGGTCAAACAAGAGGTGAGCATCCTGCTGTTTGACTGGGAAACCTTTAATAGACTAAGAGAAAATCCCCATAGATTTTCCATTTAAAGTTACCAGGCACACCAGGCTGGCAGTGGGTGCTTCCTGCTGGATATGATCTGCTTGGCCAAGGTTTCCAATTAAGAAATTGAAATGCTGGAAAATCCAAGGCATCAGTCACCTTCCTTAAGTCATCTTTCTGCTCTTTGTCAGCTGAAGCCAGGACCCTTGGAGGAGACTTACATAGCTACTATCCTGAGAGAAATCCTAAAGGGTTTGGATTATCTACACTCCGAGAGGAAGATCCACAGGGACATCAAAGGTAAGAGTGGATAGCTCAGCCCTCTCTCATAAGGGATATTACTAACATTAGATTTGGAAGCATTACACAGCACTAATCTGAGAGGTTTCAAGGGCTGTTTCTCAGTGCTGCTTTTGCTGTTGGGTTATTTGTTTCTACATCTTGTTTTTTTTCATGATGAGGGTGGTGAGACACTGACACAGTTTACCCAGAGAAGTGGTGGCTGCCTCCTCCCTGGAAGTGTTCAAGGCCAGGTTGGATGGGGTTTTGAGCACCCTGATCCAGTGGGAAGTGTCTCTGCCCATGGCAGAGGGTTGGAACTGGATGGGCTTTGAGGTCCCTTCCAACCCAGACCATTCTGTGATCTGGTACTTACAATTTTATTGCACCTCATGTTTTTCAAGCCTTCAGGGTTTACACTAACAGCTCTTCTCTGGTGTTTGTAGTTTGGACAGGCAAGGGGGCTGAGGCAAAGGAGTCAGTGAAAGGCACGCTCACATTTTAGCTGACTCTCAGTTATGTCTGGACATTTGCTTTACTGCTGTATCCTGAGGCCCTTGTGTGCTGGTTATCATGATTATAACTTACTGTGAAGGTAAGCTGTCCTCACACAAGGTTCACAACCCTAGAAAATCAGGGCAGCTTGTGTCAGCTTATCCTGTCTCTGATTTTTATAGTTGCTGCAGCATAGGGAGACCTGGTGTCTGCCTCCCAAAGAGTGGTCTCACACCGAGCACAGAGCATCAGAGGACAGCAGGAGGGCAGGAAGACAGAGCTGGGGAGATGTGGCCAGGGCTGGGTGCTGCTCTGACCCTCTGCAGCAGGGGATGGGAGCGAACAGAGCAGAGAAACCTCCTGGAGAAAAGATTCCATTGCGTGTGTGAGACTGCACGTGTCTAGTGCTGCAGGCTCTGCAGGGCTGTTGGCTGCCAGCAGAGTGGGGAAGTGCTGAAAATCTGAAGATAGAGTCTCTCTCGGGATGAAAAGTCCTACAAAAAAACCCTGAGTTCTAAAACCCTGCTCAGTGCCACTGGCTTAAGCTGACTGAGTGGGAAGTGGCACAAGACCAGAACGTGTGAGCTTTTTAGAAGCATCTGCTGTTTAACCTGCACTGAGTGCTACTCTGAAAAATAGAGGCTGTTTGAGGCATCTTGGGCCATCTTGTCCTCCCTTCTTTGTGCAGCTGGGAATCATATCTAGTTGATTACGTGGGCCTTCACATCCTTGCTGCTGCCTTGGAAACAGTCCCCTTCTGATCCAGCCAAGTGTAGGAACTTGTTCTGTGATCTCCAGCAGAGGTCTGAGCATGAGAAATGAGTCTAAGGCTGGGAACCTGGTACTCAGTTCTGTGGGGCCTGAAGGTGATTCGGAAACCAGTGGGGTTAATGCTCGTTTGTGTGAACAGCTGCCAACGTGCTGCTTTCGGAGCAAGGAGATGTGAAACTGGCTGACTTTGGGGTGGCTGGACAGCTGACAGACACACAGATCAAGAGAAACACCTTTGTGGGGACTCCATTCTGGATGGCACCAGAGGTCATCAAACAGTCGGCCTATGACTTCAAGGTGAGCTGACAGCAGGAGGAGGGTTGCTGCTTGGTGCTGCCACATAGGTTAATGCAGGGATTGTTGTGAGATGACACTTGCCTGTTATGGTTCAAGGGTCAGCTGGAGAAGTTTGTCTATGAGATATGAAACACCCTATCTGATTTTATGTCATCAGCCCTTCAGCTGATGCTGCATGCTTCCATGTTGCAGAATTGCTCCTTGCTGTTCTGTGCTGTCACTGTTCTTGCTCTTCTTTCAGGCAGACATCTGGTCTCTTGGAATTACAGCCATTGAACTAGCCAAGGGAGAGCCTCCAAATTCTGACTTGCATCCTATGAGGGTTCTCTTCCTGATCCCCAAAAATAACCCTCCAACACTTGAGGGTCACCACAGCAAGCCCTTCAAGGAGTTTGTGGAAGCCTGCCTCAATAAGGATCCTAGATTTGTGAGTATTGCTCTACGCCTATGAATTTGGGCAAAGTGTTGCACGGGTTTATTTAGCAGGAAGGCTTTTTGGTGCGAGAAGGAGGTGCTGAGCTTGCAGAACGCACAGGCAAGCGCGGGCAGGGTTGCTGGCAGTGCCCTTGCACGTTTAGTGTGCAGAGGTGGTTCGATGTACCGTGCTTTCCTTCTTTGCTCCAGAGGCCGACAGCTAAAGAGCTGCTAAAGCACAAGTTCATCACACGCTACACCAAGAAAACCTCATTCCTGATGGAGCTGATAGATCGATTCAAGCGCTGGAAGTCGGAGGGCCACGGAGAGGACTCCAGTTCCGGCGATTCCGATATGTACGTACACGTTCTGTGTGGAAGAGTGCTCCTGCTGTACCCTGCCTGCCCCAGGGCTGCAAACAGCTCAGGTCCTTTTCCCCAGCCGGGCTGGACATCTTACGGTCGTGCAGGAGACCTGTGAGCATCCGTTTGTGGGAGCAGGAGACTGCTGCCTGAAGAAACAGGCTGTCATCTTAACCCGGGAAGCCTCTCTGCGGAGTGTGAGGAATCACAAGTACCAAGAAACATCTAGCATGTGCCTAACTGGTGAAACAAGGCTCTTGATGCCTGTGTTTTATGCATGTTCAGTTAAATACATTGCCTTTCAGAGAGCTACAGGCTTTAGTAACTATGACAACAGCTCTCTCTCTGTGTGTATTCACGGGTAGGGAGCTTTGTTTCTATGTGGAGGATGATGAGGCTGTGAGCCTTGGGTGGGAAAGGGCACTTTGTTGCCAGGCTGGTATGGCAGAGCTTTTCTTCACCTGTAGTGGCTGTGGCTCTCGTGACCTCTGCGAGGTTGGCTTGTAACATCAAAGCCTGGCCCCTGGAATTGTGAGCTGGGATTGTCTTGAAGTTCTTCTAGATTTAACTTAGCACTTGAAACTGTCTTTAAGCTGAGTAGCGCTGAAGGTCCTCGTGGTGATTCAGAAACACGGTGTAGTACCTGGTTCAGGTCTCTGGTGCTGTGTGTGAGAGTGAAGCCATTTCTTTTGGGTTTTTTTTTCTCTGGGATAGGAAAATGTCTGGAGCCCTGTGATGATACAACAATCAAGTGGGGGAGAGCCTGGACTATGAGAACGCATGGGTGAAACACGTGGTGTTTGGAGCTGAGGCTTTGTCTTCACATTCCCCTTTTCGTTTGCAGTGATGGAGATACAGAAGATGGAGACCAGGGTCCAATCTGGACATTCCCACCAACTATTCGCCCCAACTCCTTAAGCAAGCTACACAAAGGAATGGCCCTTCATGGTTCCCAGAAGGTCTGTTTGCCATCAGTTCTTTCAGAAGTGGTCTAAACTAACACAAGCTTTTGAGGGTCTTGGGGAAGCTGCCAGTCGTTTGTGCTCTGTCTAGAATCTACTTTAGTTTAGTATCAGGTGCCAGAGTCACCTTTTCCACATCCTCAGGGCACTGCAATCTGTTGCATTCCTGAGAGCAGTGAGGGAGCTGCCATTGAGGTGCTGTGAATTCACCAAAAGGCTTAGTATTTTGTGTGTCTGGGAGCCTTTGCCCATGCCTGTGACTTCTTTTCACGTTGCTTTCCAGCCTACTGAGCCCATCAAGAGGCAGCCACGGTCACAGTGTCTCTCCACGCTTGTTCACCCAGTTTTTGGGGAGGTGAGTAGAACCTTCTTAGTGTCTGTGGTGGTTGGAGATGAAGAGATACCACACACAGATAAGTAAGTGGGAATGATTTGGAGAAGGAAGGTGGTGTGAGGTACACGGTAGGGTTCAGGAATCATTTGTGCCTCTCTTCAGAGTTCTGTATCGTATGTTAGGAAGGTGAGTATGTCCCTGGAGTGTCCTCTCCAATACTGGAAGCATGGCATTACTGTGTTCTCTCCTGGTGAAGATAAGGTGGAGGAACTGTTTCTTACATGTGTCCCTGTCCCCTGTGGCTGAAGTGCAGCTCCTGGTAGGTCAGGCAGGTGTTGGAGCTCACCTGTCTCTGTGCCCGTTCCCTGCGCGCGTGCTGTGCCGCTGGCCACAGCGGAGTCACCGAGGGGAACGTGCCTGGGCTAGAGCAGGACTTGGCCCTGCCTGTTACCAGACAACCTACTTCAGATTTACACGTGCCTGCTGTTGCCAGCGTGCCAGGGCCAGGAGTGACCTTTCACATGGCCTGTGGAGGGTCAGTGGAGAAAAAGGGTTTGGTGAATCCACCCTATTTCCCTGCCTTGTGTTCTGGGTAGGGATGTGGAGCTGAAGTAAAAGCTACCGTTAATGAAGGGATGGTGTCTGTGTCAGCAGAGAGCTGAATTGTCTGTCCAGCTGGGTGGTGGCTTAAGGGAGGAGAAGAGGATGATAATCAGAAGGGGCTACTGGCTGGGGACTTCAGTTGCTGTTTGCAGCAGGAGCCTCGGAAAGACAGTTCAGCTTCAGAAGAAACAGCTGACGCTGTATATGAGTGTTCTTTTCATGGGGCACTGGGTCACAGAAACCCATTCTCTGGTCCTGCTGCCTTGCTCTTTTCTAGATCCTTGTGCTGTTCTAGGGGTGGCCCAGAAAAGAGCTGTGCTTTTTCAGGGATTGTCACTTAACTTTAGTCTTTTTTCAGGCCTCGTGGTTCCACCTGTTCTCTTCAGTTCTCGTTTCCTGCCAACAGCAGCTTTCTCCTCCTCACTGCTGTACTGGTGCCTCTTAGACCTCCTGGGTGGGAATCACCTCTTCCCATAAAGGAGCAGAAGCTGGGCTTTGTGAATTGAAATATTAATATGGGTCATTAGTGCAGATGTGGGCAACTGCAAGTGTGGAAAACCTGTCTGCCCTTTTTGTGGTCTGAAGGAGAGGAAAGGAGTTTGGGCCTGGAATAAAAGCCAACCTGTAAGGCCTTGCACAGCACAGATCTCTAACCCCCTGCCAGCCTCCAGAAAGCTCCTCTGTGGTGGGAAGCAAAAGGATTCCCCAGACTGCTTGCCATCAAAGGCTGGCAATAAACTGGCATTTTACCTACAGGACAGACCCTGGGTCTCATTGTGCTCTCTGGTGGGCAGTCCTTGATCAGGTAAACGTCAAATCAAACCCTTGGCCTAAGAAATCTGAATCCTTGATGTGCAATTGAGCTGCCCTCTGTTGCCCCCTGCCACCTCTGACAGGGCAGAGGTGTGTGCAGGTAACTCCCACAGCTGAGGCTTTGTGTTGGTGAGCAATTGCCCCACTGAGGAGGCAGCAGCTCTTCTGGGCTATAAACCATTTGTTTCTAGCAGGGAACTTGGAGCACAGCAGGGGCTGTAGTTGAGGATTAACATTTGCATTGTCCTGCTTTCTAGACTGTGGAGAAAAGGTGAGCTCCAACAACAGGAAAGGATGATCCTAGAAGTGCAGGCAAAGAACCCGGGAGCTTATGTAAAACCCTTTAATCAGCAAAGCTTAACAGGGGCTTAATTGGCCTGGGCAGCAGTTTGCTGGCAGACACTGCCTGTTCAACAGAAAGGCTTGATGTTTGCTCAGCTCGCTGAACAATGCTGGGCTCTGGGGAAGGGGCTGCTGTGGGAAGGAGGTGGGGGAATGCTGCAGAGGCTGTTTCCAGTTAACAAGTGGGCTCGTGGCTGGTGAGGCCCTGTCGGAGCGCACCAGCCGTGACAGAAGAGAGCTGAAGCTTTTCAGGCAGATCGGATGCTGCACGTGCAGGTCCTGGTCCATGGGCTTTATTCCCCTGTCCCTCAGGGGAAAGCTCTCTCTCAGGGAGGAGCACTGGGGGCCAAGTGGCTCAGGATCCGTAGCGTGGCAGAGCTCTGCCTTGGCCTCCCAGTAACTGGAAGCAACTCAACCTTTTTTGTGGTTGTTAAAAGCGGTGGTGATAAACTTCTAGTGTTTGGATATTTTCTGCCCTACCTGTCTGCCAGCCTTGGTGCGTGTCTGGGGTGCAGAGCTGTCGTTAGCAGCCAAGGTGACTGTCCTGGTTCAGGTACAGCTGGAGTTCTTTGTTCTGTTACTGCCTAGGGGGGTTAGGGGCTGTGGATCCATTTCTAATATCATTTAGTTTGTTGAAGAGTCAGGGCCTGCTTGTTAAGGACTGCAGTTGCTTTTAGTACCTGAGGGAAAGTCTGAACTCCAGGCATTTGACTTCCATTTTCCTGACTTACAGAAAGAGCTCCTTTTTATTTTATTTAAGGATAATGTGGGTGCCCTCCTGCATCCCTGTGGAGCCGTTGTAAAAGGGAAAGGGATTAAGGTCTGTACTGCACTGCCTGACCTGTGCTTTCTGCAATGAGGGAAGGAACTAACACACTGTTTGTGGGTTGCAGCTTAAAGATAAGCACAAGCAGACTGGAGGCAACGTGGGAGCTATGGAGGAGCTGGAGAACGCCTTTAGCTTGGCAGAGGAGTCCTGCCCAGGCATCTCTGACAAACTGATAGCACACATGGTGGAGCGGGTACAAAGGTGAGTGTCCTTTGGAGCAGGAGCTGGGGTGCAGCTGGCAGCGAGCTGAACCCTTGTGGTGAAGGCTGGGGCTGAGCAGCCAAGACTCCCACAAAGGGGCAATAGCTGACGTGATAGTCCCAAAGTCACTTGTTTTGGCTGCTTTTCATTTAATGGAAGCAGTTCTTCCTGCCTCAGAAGTCCCTCTCTCACACTGAAGAGGTTTCTGTAGCGTGGGTGGATGTTGCAGAGCAAGACATGCTGCTGGTCTTGCGTGTATGTCTGTGACATCCTGCTGTGCTAAATGTCATCGAGATTGCTTCAGGAATAGTAAACATCTGCATCAGTGCAAGGAAATTGCTTTACAACTCTACATGCAGCCAGGTGCTCTGCTTGCCCAGCTTCAGGTAGCAGGAAACTGCTTTTCCTGAAGCCAGGTAAGGATTCAGCCAGTGAAGGAGTGCAGTTTGATAGCAGCTCAGCCCATGCTGCCTCAGACTTGCCTCCAGTGCTCCAGACCGAAAACACTGGCCATCCTTCAGGGCTTCTGCCACGAAATCATTCGAGCTTTCAAGCAGATGTGTGATGGGGCTGTTTAGATCCCTCATTTCATAATCACTTAAAGCCAGAAAGCGAACACTCACCTCTTCTGGCTGAGCCACAGAGGTCACAGTGTCCTCGTGATGCCTGAGGAGGAGATATTCAGTGCACATCCGGGTGACTTCAGGGCCACTGTTTTGGGATCATTCACTTCTGCCAGCCCAGAACTGGCACTGCTGGATGGTGCCTCAGTGCAAGAGACTGGGTCTTGGAGGTTTGAAAAACCTCAGAAACCTTGGCTGGTTTCTTACTGGAAAGCACTAGTGCTCAAAATTTCTTATTAGCTTAAAACTGAATCCCAAAAGCATGAAAAAAAGTGCCAACTGGGCTTTTTATTAAATTGCTGGGTTGGTTTTTTTTTTTTCCAAGACTTCTTTATATAAAAAACTGGTGATGGCCATGGGAGTGGGGACAAACCCACCCAGAAGTACCTCTCTATCCACAGACACAGGGGCTGGCGCGAGGCCTTGACAGCCGCGCCCAGTTCCTCCCGTTGCTCCTTCCTGCAGGTTTTCACACAGCCGGAACCACCTGACCTCTGCCCGCTGACACCTGCGTTCCCTGCTGCTGGTGGGAGGGGGGAAGGATCTCTTCCAGTTTCATCAGAACTACATCTCTAATCCAGACCACCATCCGCTGTTGGATGTAACGTTGCGTTACGGACTCCAGGACATTTCAGAGCCTTCATATCACACCTCTTTCCATGATAACCCAGGGTGGGGTTTGCAATGCAAGTACAATTTAGACCTTTTGCAGAAACCCGAGAGGGGTGGTCTAATTGTTTTTACAATGTAATCAATGCAGTTTTTAATTGTTTCCCTATGGATGTATCCATTTTTGGCTTGGTTTGATTCACAGCTTGTTATTGGTAAATGCCTGGCTGCTGGAAAAGAGGGACATTCTCTTCCATTGTGATGTGTTTCAAAGGCGAGTCTGATGGGTTTAGCCTCCTGCCCTTCCCAAAGAAGTGTTTGTGAGCAGTAGCGTGTGAGCACAGGTATGTTTGGAAGCTCTCCATGCATTCCAGCCTCTGGGAAAGTGAGAGCAGCTCTCCAGTTGTTCTGAAGGATGGCTTCAACTCCTTCACTCTCTAGTAATGAAGAGCTTTCTGGTACAGCGGCATCTGAGCTACCGTGCTGCTGCTCTTCCCCAGCTTGTCCTTTCACAGGAGGGTGGGTTTGCTGACTGTGCTTTTTCTGCCTCTGGGACATCACTTTGCATTAGGCCTTGGTTCATCTGACTCAGGCAACGGCAGAACTGCCTGGGAAGGCAGAGCAACCACGTTTGGTTTGGGAGCTGGTGGAGTTCCTTTCCTTGCTGCTTTCCGCAGCTGAAGCGACTCGGTACACAGGTTTGGTGGCCTTAGGCTCTGAGCTGAGCAGACGCCTACCAGGAATGCCCAGATGTTGCAGGAGGATTAAAAAAGGGGGGTGAGGGGAGCACAGCTGCCAAAGGTGCTGACAGGGCTCCAGTTCAAAAGGCTGATGTCATGCTGTGGTTCTTGAGGCAAGAGACCCATCCTCTACAGGCTGCTGTGAAGTGGGTGGCTGGCGGCGATGGTTTCCCTGCGCTGTGGGTTGGGGTTTGCCAAAGGCGCTCTCGGCCTCCATCCCCTCCTCAGCTTTCCCTTTTAGGCCCTTCTTTCAGCCTGGGATGTGAAGCCAGGGCTCTGCTCTGATGGACAAGCTGTGGTGGTGGTTGCTAGCAGAGAAGCTAAAGCAGCTGCTGCCATAGTGGCTGCTTAAGATACTCGAGTGGAGCCACCCCCAGCTGGCTTTGCTTTTGTGTAATATTAATTTATAAAGCAAACCTTTAACACAGAAAAAGGCCCAGATCTTAAATCTGCACCTCAAAGGTCTAGAAAGATTGTTTAGGAAAATAACTTGTGATGAGTGGTTGCTTAGAGATCTGCTCTCTAACCATAAAGATATTCCCATTGAGTCAGCAAGACTTTAGATATCCAGCTCTCTGTCGAGTGTCGTGTGAATGATGTGGCTCACCCAAAGCCACGGAGAACAACGGCTGTAGCTGTTCAGCACTTGTTTAGGAGAGGCCCCTTCGTTAGCAACGGGGCCTGGGCTTTGGTACTTGGATTCTGACCTGCAGACTGTAAGTGCTGGGCTAAGAGTGACTCCGAAGGACCACCCGTCCCTCATCCCGGCGTGTGGTGCTCACTTCAGCCTGTGACTCTCCTTTCCCCTTCCTCTCTGATGGACACAGACAGGGTCAGCAAACGCTGTGCTGAGAGAGAGTTGCTGCTGTTTGATCCTGCTGGAGAGCTGCTCCGGAGCGGGGGCTCTGTGGGGAGAGCCATCTCGGAGCCTGCGTTTATGAGGAACAGAACAACTCCCTTTTTCCCCAGGAGGAGGCGTTGGTGCTCAGACAGGGAAGTGCAGGGGCGGAGGCTGTGGGCCAGCAGAAAGGGAGGGCTCCTGCTGCTTTTCAAGTCGCTGTTCATGATGGTAGCAAATCGTGTCAGTAAGGTACCTTGTACTGTTACTCACCTGCACAGCAGTGCAACGAGTAAACTTTTTTAAAGGAAACAATCCCCACAAACTCTGTCCAGTATTCAAAGCAACAACGGTTTTAGTTTTTAAAAACGTTGAAAGGGATCTGTCACTTTCAATAAAGTAACAAAACGGATGAGGCTGCTGTGACTTTGTCTTGGTAGGGAAAAGGTATTTGTTGGAGGTGCTTTTCTTTGCCTTTGTCTTGGCCTTCCCCTGCAGCTCCTGGCCTCATGCGCATCGAACAGGGACCCCTGCGCCAGCCCCGCGGAGGTGCTTTCTGTGCAAGAAGGAACACAAGGAAAGCTGCATCTTGCCAGTACACACTGGCATTATGGGAAGCACATGCTGTAGCTGTGCTCTGGAGAAGGCTTGAGGGCAGGTTTGCTGGGGTTTTTATTGATCCAAAATGTTTAGACTGGAGCTTAAACTCGGGTCTGGCTGGAAAAGCTGACAACAGGATTCCTCTGTTTTCAGCTTCCTCCTCGTGCAGGTGTGAGGGGGACCGAGCAGTGGCACTGGCTGCCTGGAGTGGCTGTGAAGTTGCCCTCCTCAGGGATAACCACAAGCTGTCCAGACACCATCGGGTGTGCAAAAACCTGCCCGATAAACTGACAGCTCCGCCAGTCGCTGTTCTGCAACCGTCAGACCCTAAACCTGCCCCGGGGCAGCAGGAGTGTGCTGGGCGCTGCGGGTGCACGTGGCCATGGCTGGGGATGGTGGGCTCAGGAATAAGAGGCTGAGAGAGTTTTATACCAAGATGCTATTTACTTTCAACAGTCACATCCAGCTGCGTTAGAGCAGGTCCGGTCAAACCACATGTACACACCTACAACAGTGAATTAAAAAGAAAATATGAAGACACTGATAAATTAAGTACATTTAACTTACACGGGACGTGGGCATTGTGACAGGGGTAGCAAAGGCCGGATCGGCAGTCACTCGCCTTCTCGAGGTTGCAAATGTTTGTGAGCAGTCTGGAAAATCCCACTGGAAGCCCCTCCCTGAAGTCCTCATCCCACATTTTGGACCAGAACCTGGCACAGCCTTGGAGAATGCTCGTGCTGGCCTCTGACCTTCCCGTTTGCACAGGGATCTCCACCCTCACAACATGCAACACTTGCCTTTGCCTTCCACCACACCACTCCGCTGCTCCTCCAAGTACACAAATGATTTTCTATCTAATATAAAAGCAGAGTCCCCAGAGCCCATCAAAGCCACATCCAGCAGCACTCGGTGGCACCTGGCTTAATCCAGTCCTTCTGTGGAGGCAACCAGAGGTGAAGCTTTACAGAACCAGAACGAACTGCCAACAATTCAGCTTTAATACAGAGATTTAATAGAGTCCAGAACACTAATGCTCCAAAATGAACAAAGGGGAAGATGGATCCCACCCCAAATTTTAAGGTAAGAGTAGGGATTTTTCAGAAGTCTTTACATGACATAGAAGCACAAGCAATGGTGACTTTCAGAGCAGCTTGTTCTCCTGTATTGTTTAAATGCCTTGAAAACATCACCCACATAGGGGCGGAGAGCATGTTTGCCACCCCATGCCTTAAAGGAATTCCTGCTATGGGATAGAGAAGCTCCGGAGCTGTGATGATGTGAAAACAGTGATTGACCCTCTCAGCGTGAGCCACAGCCAAGTTCAGAAGATAAAAAAAACCTTGCACCCTGCCTGCACCAACCCCCAAAATACCAAAACCTCAGCAGCTCAGCAGAGGCTCTGTCCTCCCACTTTCCCTGCTGCCGCAGCAGCTTCAAAAGAGCAGATCTGTTCTGAGAGCACTGCAGTCTCTGTTCCAAATGATGTTGAAGCCAATCCATCTTGTAGCTCCCCTGTACTCCAAGAGGGCTGTGCCAGCAGGCTGACACCAAGAGCAGCAGGACAGTGGTGCCACAGCCAGCCAAGCCAAGCACCAGGGGAAGGGAACTCCTGGGAGCCAGGTTTCTGGATTCCTCCCACGCATGCTGACCTTCCAGTCGCAATGTATAACCAGGGTGGCTTTGGCCTTCAGGGCAGGCAAGGGTGTTGCTGTACAGGTACAATTGGAACAATCAATCAGCCCTCCAGGATGTGTGCACACCGGAGCATTGTGCTTGTTAGGTTCAACTGGAACGGACTTGACCATCTTCCATACCATTGGGAATGGCTGTGATCCCGGTCTGCACCTCCCTTGTTCCCACTTTCCATACCAGGTGGAAATGAGCCTCCTGGTTCTTTGCTTTACCACCTCCAGAGACTCCTGTTCCTCCCTGGCTCCATTGTTATGTTGACAGCAGAGAATCAGCTCTGCCCCACCTCAGTCGGTGTGACTGTCCTTCTCCTCCTTGGGAAGCAGCAGGCTCGACCTGGCAGGAGAACTGGTGGCTCTCTTGATCACCTCCATCCACCTGCAAGAAAGGACAAGAGAAATGCTGAGCCCCTCTCTCACCGATGCACAAATCCTGTCCTCGGGCTGCGAGAACACGGTGCCTGTCCAACCAACAGCTCCAGAGTGCTGTGAGCAGCTGAGAGCCTCCTGAGAGCACCCACATCCTCCTGCACGCAGAGTGAAGGTGTTGACCAAGGAGGATGAGCTGACAAAACTCTCCCTTAGCCAGTCCCATTCTTAAATAAATTGTGTAACAGACCTGCTCATATCAGTGAATCATGGAATGGCTTGGGTTGGAAGGGACCTGAAAGCCCATCCGGGTCCAACACCCCTGCCACGGGCAGGGACACCTCCCACTGGATTAGGTTGCTCAAAGCCCCATCCAACCTGGTCTTGAACATCTCCAGGGATGGGGCAGCCAGGGGTTCTCTGGGCAACCTGTGCCAGAGCCTCACAAGCCTCACAGGAAAACATTTCTTCCTAAGATCACATCTCACTCTCCCCTCTTTCATCTGAAAAGTGTTCCCCCTCATCCTATCCCTGCACTCCCTGATCAAGAGCCCCTCCCCAGCTTTCCTGCAGCCCCTTTCAGTACTGGGAGGCTGCTCTAAGGTCTCCTCAGAGCTTTCTCTTCTCCAGGATGAACAACCCCAACTCTCTCAGCCTGTCTTCAGACAGGAGGTGCTCCAGCCCTTGGATCACCTCTGTGGCCTCACTCCTTTCAGGGAGTCAGAGAGGTCTGGGAGATCAGCCAGTGAGGAACCAGCACATGAAATACCGAGACAGACAGAGAAAACAGAACATTACCTCTCAAATGTGTATTTGCTCTCAGCCCTGAAGAAATACACGTGGGACTTGAACTGCAGCTTGAAGACATAATCCTTCTGAATGCCATCTGCCTCCACAGGGGAGCTGACCGCATAGCCCAGCAGTGGGAGACTGGCCAAGGGATAATCGTCCTGGAAGAGCCAAGAGCCCAGCCCTTAGTGTGAGGTATCCCCTGCCACATGGTTCATCCCAATGTATGGAACAGGTAACAGCTTCATGGTTTTGTTTAGGTGAGAACAGGAGGAGCAGCAGCCTTTATCTTCTGTGAGGCTTCTGAGAGCTCATAATGAAACCTTCCCCACCTCCTGTCACTGTTTTTTTTGCTCCTGTCCCCCTGCCCAGCGCTGCCTCCTGGGCACCTCCCTTCCCCATCTCTGGATCCAAGCACATATCTGACACCAAAGTGAAAATATCCCTCTCCAGAGAAACGTGCCCTCCAGGCAAGAAGCCTGAACAAAAAAAAACATGGTTTCTTGGGTTAATCCAATGAAAAGACACAGGTTGCACTGTGGCCCAGTTTGTTACCAAACCAAGCACTGATGGCACTGCAGGCAGAACAGTCCCTGACGCCTCTTTAACCATGCTGAGGCCCCACGGGGAGAATCATGGAATTGCTTGGTTGGAAAAGACCTTTGAGATCATTTGGTCCAACTGTACCTGTCCACCGCTAAACCAGATCCATGAGCATTTTATCTACCCCTCTGTTAAACCCCTCCAGGGATGGGGACTCCACCACCTCCCTGGGCAGCCTCTGCCAGTGCCTGGGAACCCTTTCCATGAAGAAATTTTTCCTGATGTCCAATCTGAACCTCTCCTGGTGCAACCTGAGGCCATTTCCTCTCACTTGGGAGAAGAGAGGAATGAACAGACAGCAACCAAAGGCTGTGACTCCCTCACCTCCTTTGGTTGCTGCAGGAGGAGACATTTCCCTCTCACCCACAGAGTCAGCACCATCAACAGAATGGCAAATACTGGTTCCATTCTGCAAGAAGGGCCCTTGGCCTTACAGAACCCAGCTTTGGTATGAGCTCCCTCCTCTTCCAATCATCACTCTCCTTCAAAGAGCAGGGAGCTGCACCTGCAAAAAGCTGAGCCCCTCCAGATCCCCTGAAGCCCAGCGCTGTCCCCCCACAACGCTCGCTCACCTGGTGCGTTTTGTAGAAGAACAAGCAGAAGTTGGTGAAGACCACCCAGAGTTTCTGCCAGCCATTGCTGTTCTTGAACTTCCTCAGCAAGTACCCGGAGAGCTGGTTCTGGCACAGAACAAAGAAACCACTGTGAAACTGTTGCCCTTCTGAAGCAGTTGCTGCTACAGATAAAAAGCTCCGGGCGCCTGCTCTGATCACTCCTGCCCTCGGTCCCGTGTTGGAAAAGGTCTCACAGATCACAGAATTGTAAAATGGTTTAGGTTGGAAGGGGCCTTAAAAACCATCCATGGGCAGGGACACCTCCTACTGGATCAGGGGGCTCAAAGCCCCATCCAACCTGGCCTTGAACACCTCCAGGGATGGGGCAGCCACAGCTTCTCTGGGCAACCTGTGCCAGGACCTCCCCACCCTCAATGTGAAGAATTTCTTCCTGATGTCTAATACAAATCTTCCCCCTTCCAATTTAAAGCCATTCCCCCTCATCCTATCACTCCAGGCCCTTGGAAAAAGCCCCTCCCCAGCTTTTCTGGAGCCCCTTTCAGTACTGGGAGGCTGCTCTAAGGTCTCCCCAGAGCTTTCTCTTCTCCAACCCCAACTCTCTCAGCCTGTCCTCCTGGCACAGGTGCTACTCCACACGGTGCCCGAGTGACTTTGTATCTCCAGTTGCTAATTCACGGTCATCTCCTCACAAACAAACCAGTGATTTCTCTCCACTAACGGCGTTCCCACTGTCTCCCAGCAGCACCAGGCACCACATGGGAGGTGCTGCACTGACTTGGCCCTCCAGCCATCACTCTCAGCAACAGCCAGGGGGTGCCCACCCCTTAAGTCACCCCTTTGCACAGGAAACAAAACCCACAGAGAACACACTGCTTGAGAAGGAGAATAAAGCAGAGGAGGAAACAGAGGATACCAGAGTGTGGACAAGCTACGTGTGGCAGCTACACAAAGCCAAGCCCGGCGCGGCAAGGAGGGAGCAGAGCATCCCTGCCTCGCAGTTAGAGGCACCCAGTGCAGTGGGATAACAAAACCTACAGCATGGAATGACAGCAGATGGATTTTGTAATTAGAGAAAGACAGGATAGGCAGCAGAATTAGACAGAGAACCACTCTGGGAAGTAGAATTAGGAGGATATTGTGTATCAACAACGTGAGAGCTCTGCTGCTGGCTGGGGAACCCTCACATCAGCACCCTGGGCAACCACAGAGCATGCAGTAGGACATGGTCCTTGGCATCCCAGGGCTCCTCCCCACCAGCACAGAACGTGAAAGGCATTTTTACCTGGATCATGCACAGGTAATCAGACAGGGACAGGCTCTGGTTCCGGTACCAACAAACATGGGTGATTGTGTTGGGCCGTTGGGCCTGGCCCAGCAAATAGCGAGGAGGAAGCTCTGGAGAAACAGCAAGAGAGCAGAGAACTGAGCAGAGAAAAGGGGGAGAGAAAAACAGCACATTAGGATAAGAGAACTGATGCAAGGAAGGCGTCTGTTAATGGAAAATGGATTGTGGAAAACGATGGTGTTAGAGCACGGAACAGATGAGAGGCAGCCACAAGAACTCACACATTGAATCCCAGAGCCAGTAGCAGGGAGGTCTCATGATCCAGGTACAGAACAGCAGGAGGGAGCCTTGCACAAGGGGCTCAGCAGGGAAAGGGCTTCAACCCTGACAGAACCCTCTCTCTTTGCCAGCTGAAGAGCCCACCCCCTGGACCCCACGCCCAGATAACACCTACATGACTTCCTTTAACGAGCTGACTGATTTGCTCCATACACCACCAAAACCCTGGAGCTTCAGTGCCCAACTTTCAAATCCTCCCACTGAACAAAAAAGTCCCTCAGCAGCCGGGCAGGAATGGTGGGAAGGTCCCAGCACATGGATGCTGCACCCTGTCCCACTGCTGTTTGGCTACATAGTGACCTCCTCTTACTCTTTGTGGTATTTAGGGTCCTTCCCACTTCTAGGAGCCTTTCAAGGCAGTGTCCTACCAAACTGACCTTGCCAAGCTGCCACCTGAAGCAAAAAGGGCAGCAGGGGTGCCAGCAGCGCCCTGTGTGAGGAGCACTGAGCAGATATTGGTCCTGAAACCTGCAGAGTTCAACACCAACACGTGGCACCAGTGCTGCTCCGAGCCATGCTGAGCAGTGAGACCCAAGGTACCAGCAGCTCAGCAGGCACAGAATAAAGCTCTGCTCAGCATAACTGGGGAGGGGATTTTTCCAAGGGCCTGGAGTGACAGGATGAGGGGGAATGGCTTTAAATTGGAAGAGGGAAGATTTAGATCAGGCATTAGGAAGATATTCTTCACGATGAGGGTGGGGAGGCCCTGGCACAGGTTGCCCAGAGAAGGTGTGGCTGCCCCATCCCTGGAGGTGTTCAAGGCCAGGCTGGATGGGGCTTTGAGCACCCTGATCCAGTGGGAGGTGTCCCTGCCCACTGCAGGGGGTTGGAACTGGATGGGCTTTGAGATCCCTTCCAAGTCAAACCATTCTGTGATTCTTTAACATGATCCTTCTGTGAAATGGCATTTCCTAACGGCTGCAGCTCACCCTGCCAGCCAGGGAAGGGCAGGAGTTGTATTCCCACCAAGCTTAAAGCATTTTTCTTAATTCTAGGTGCAGGATAGGAGTTAAGTAGACCTCAACACAGCAGAGTCAATCTCTACAGGAAAATACCATGGACAGGTAAGTTATCCTCCAGCAAGGCAGATGAAAACCAGAGGAACAACTCACTCCTAGGATAACACAGAACTATAAAATCATAGAATGGTTTGGGTTGGAAGGGACCTCAAAGCCTATCCAGTTCCAACCCCCTGCCATGGGCAGGACACCTCCCACTGGATCAGGGGGCTCAAAGCCCCACCAACCTGGTCTTGAACACCTCCAGGGATGGGGTAGCCACAGCTTCTCTGGGCAACCTGTGCCAGGGCCTCCCCACCCTCATCGTGAAGAATTTCTTCTTAATGTCTAATCTAAATCTTCCCCCTTCCAATTTAAAGCCATTCCCCCTCGTCCTATCACTCCAAACCCTTGGAAAAAGCCCCTCCCCAGCTTTGCTGGAGTCCTTTTCAGTACTGGAAGGCTTCTCTAATGTCCCCCACGAAGCATTCTCTTCTCCAGGCTGAACAACCCCAACTCTCTCAGCCTGTCCTCATAGCAGAGCTGCTCCAGCCCTCGGATCATCTTCATGGCCTCCTCTGGACCCCGGGTTTCCTTTATAGGTTCAGTGCCTTTGCCCCAGCCCAGCCCTGCTGCCCCGGGAGCGGGGCAGACACGCAGCAGCCCCTGCCACGGCCCCAGACACAGAGCCACTGCCCAGGCCAAGTGGGAGATGGAGCAGAGGACGAGTGGTGGCCGAGCGAGCCAGGACAGACAGTGAGGGGTGAGAGCTGCGCCCGGTGGGTACCTCGACAGCCACACTGTGGTCAGTCATGGAGACGCTGGTGTTGCGGTACCAGCACACGTGCATGGTTGTGTTGGCACGGTGGTGGCTCTGCCTGTCCAGGGAGCTACGAGAGGAGTGTATGTCATCTTCGGACTCCTGTTCTAGAGAGACCTCATCAGAGGATCCTGGGGGAGGAGAATTCAGCAGCGGTTTAAGAAAGAGAAGCGGGGATTCCTGAGAAAAAACCTGTTCCCTCTTGCAATGGCCCAGTTCTGAAATACATCAACTTGAATTGGCCACACGGCTCCTGAAGGCCACTCGGAGCACATCTCTGTGGCTTTCATTGCTCAGCTCTGCTTGGGACAGCTGACTCAACACTGTGTAAAACAAACAACCATCCCCACACTTCATGTTCTGTTGATTCCCAGTGAGGAGGAGAGAAGTGCTCCAAGAAGGGACACTACAGGTTTCGGCGCATCCGTGCCACCACCAGGCACAGCCACAAGAAGGCTGGGCTATAAAAGAACTTGCTGATCTCCAAAGACACCACATTTCTGGGGAAGAAAATACACTACGTGGTTAAATTGAGAAAAATCTATGTGAGAGATAAATAAGGGCCTTATAAATTTAACAATTCTGCAACTGGAGCAACTCTGCTGCATCTAAAGCTTCCAGGAACGCCAGTCTGGGAAAAGAGGGATATTTCTTTTGATTAAAAAACCCACAAAAGCATGATAACTCCCCATTACCATATCAATCATAAAAATACTCCATTTATGTCATCAAATTCACAACAGGAAAAGTGATAAGGATGACAACCAAAGCTTTTCAAGAGGACAGGGAACCCCACTTACTGTTAGAGCGGTCGCACACTGAGTTTTCCAGCAGCATGTCGGATTTCTCAGTGGATTTCTTGGCTATTTCAATCGCCATGTTCAAGTCTTCCATCCACTTCCCCATCTCCAGGCGGGTGCTGCAAGACAAAGGGTGCAGATGGAGACCACCCCAGCCTGGAGAGGTGATGGAGTGCAGGCTGGCTGAGGGACTCGTCACTGCCCGATACCAGGAGCAGTCCCTTCCCATTAAACAAATACAAATAACATAAAATTCACCCCAAAGCTTTCCAGACAAGAAGATGACCTCATACAGCCCTTACTTCTACTTCCAAGCCTTGAAACAAGAGTAAAATAACCAGTAAAATGAACCTCATGAGGTTCAACAAGGCCAAGTGCAAGGTTCTTCACCTGGGTCGGGGCAATCTGTGGTTTCAATACAGGCCGGGGGACAACGTGATTGGGAGCAGCCCTGAGGGGAAGGACTTGGGGTGCTGGGGGATGAGAAGCTCAACATGAGCCAGCAACGTGTGCTCACAGCCCAGAAACCACCCGTGTCCTGGGCTGCATCCATAGCAGTGGCACCAGCAGGGCCAGGGAGGGGACTCTGCCCCTCTGCTCTTAGCTTACCCAAATCCAGGTGCCATTTCGGGGCCCTGCAGAGGGACAAAGCCTCCTGCAGCTGATCCAGAGCAGAGGCTGCAGACAGCCCAAGTGTAATTCAGATATAAAGCAAAAAAAAGACACCAATTGTGCTGCACAGGGATGAGTTACACTGAAAAGGGATTGGTTTTCTCTCCATATCAGCCTTTCATTTTCTGCTCCCTTCCCAGCTGCCTCCAGGACATCCATGCAGGAACTGTCCCCTCCTTACAGCCATTTGCATGGTTTGGGGATTAATTCTCTCTGGGTTTCCAAATACTTGTATATTTAGATTTCATTGGGTCTCTTGTAGTTGTTCAAAGGATGACACTGGCAACTCAGCTCAGCACAAACCAGTCTGATGGCAGAGCTACAGCTCCTGCTGGGTGTTTAAAAACACCCTGCTGGGTGAGATCATAGAATCATGGAATGGTTTGGGTTGGAAGGGACCTTCAAGATCATCCAGTTCCAGCCCCCTGCCATAGGCAGGGACACCCATCAAATCCATATCTCCCCAATTTAGACAGAAGGATGTTGTGGGGTGTTTGATGTGTCAAAGGCTTCACAGAAGTCCAGACAGATGACATCGATCGCTTTTCCCACGTCCACTGATGTGGTCACCCCATCATAGAAAGCCACTGGGTAGGTCAGGCAGGACTTGCCCTTGGTGAAGCCTCGAATCACCTCCCTGTTCTCTATGTGCTTTAGCATAGCTTCTAGGAGGATCTGCTCCACCATCTTCCCCAGCACAGAGGTGAGGCTGACAGGTCAGTAGCTCCCAGGGTCATCTTTTCTACCCTTTTTAAAAATGGGCACAATGTTGCTTTTCTTCCACTCTCCGGGGAGTTCCCCTGACTGCCATGACTTTTCAAATTTCAAGGAGAGTGGCTTGGCAATCACATCAGCCAATTCCCTCAGGAGATAAATCCCTCCTTCCCAAAGGCCAGCACTGATAACAGAGCTTTCCTGAAAGACCCTTGGCTCTGCACCACACTATCCAACAGCAACTCTTTGGAGAAAGGATCCAGAAGGAAAAGAAATGTTACCTTGCTGCCACCACAATGGTCTTCTGTGCTGAATAGATGGTGAAGCAGTGCGGGACGGCCCATTCGTTCTCGCTCTCCTCCACCTGCCCAGAAAGAAAAGGGTTTTCTCATCACTGTGGTGTCTGATGAACATTGGAACTGCCCTCCTCGGCACGATACGACCGCATCCTGGTTGCAGTAAGTACACACAGCTACTCTTTTATGGATACCACCTACTTCAAGTCTATTTTGGCTCTATATGAAAGTCTATATCGAGCACTTCTACTGCTGCTTCTCCAGCAGCACAGCACCACAGCAGGAACAGGAGGGTTCTGAGCAGGACTCAGCTCATTACTTACCGGTGGGTCGAGCACTATCAGCTGCAAAGCAAAGACAGAAAGAACAGTGCCATTAGAAGAGCAGGGCAGGGAGACAGGAAGGGTTGGTTATGTGCCTGGGGGTGCGCCGCAGGGGGAAAGTGCCAGGACAAATCCCTGTCTCCAGGTCAGCCTCTTGCAGCAGCATGAAAACTCTGGATGTTCTGCTCATGCAATGGAAGGAACAAGCTCATTGCCTGCAGATGGGTCATTGTCTGACAGCAGCCTGGGGCACGGTCCAGCCCACCAGCAGCTTTGCTCCTCCTGCCTTGAAGGGATGCCTCAGCCTGCCTTAAGGTCACATCATCTCCTTACTGCTGTGATGCAACTTGAAACCACTTACCAACATGCCATGGAGAGGAAGGTGTCCGTGAATTTTGAACTGATTTGTCCCTGTAACCCCTTTGCTTGTGTACAGTAACATGTCCGAGAACTGCAAAAGGCAGGAAGAATACGATCAGCGCTTTGAAGAGAGCAGGGAGGGCCATGTATTTTATGACATCTTTTTAAAAACTTGTTTAAAGGCCACTGTAGATGCAGGAAAAATGCAATTTCTCAGTGAATTTTGCCTTCTTTCCTTTTGTTTATTTACAAGAGAGGCAATTAATTTAAAAACTCTGTAAAACTTGTGCACCCTTAAGGAAAGGCACTGAACAGACAGGGTTGTCACAGTCCCAATCTAGCTAAAAAGCCCTTGAGTGAGTTTTCAGTTACCATTATGAGCACATGGAAAAACACTTTCATGACAACTTAATCTTGAAGACTTTGAGTTTATGAAAACCAGAAGCAACACCTACCAGAAAGAACATCCGCTGCTGTAAACCCTTCTTAGTGAGCTTGTACAAGCAGCCTTCCCGGATAAACTCCTACAGTGGAAAATAAGAAGTCAGACAAAGCTCCACTCTTCCCAAACACAGAGAATTTTCATGGTTCTTTTTTTCATCACAGAGTACACAGATGTTGATTGATCAGCACAGGAAGAACATGAATCTGTTAGAGTAAGCCCAGAGGAGGTCAAGACCATGATCTGAGGGCTAGAGCACCTCCCATCTGAAGACAGGCTGAGAGACTTGGGGTTCTTCAGCCTGGAGAAGAGAAGGCTGCAGGGAGGCCTTAGAGCAGCCTCCCAGTGCTGAAAGGGGCTCCAGGAAAGCTGGGGAGGGGCTCTTGATCAGGGAGTGCAGTGATAGGATAAGGGGGAAGGGTTTTAAGCTGAAAGAGGGGAGAGTGAGATGTGATCTTAGGAAGAAATGTTTTGCTGAGAGGGTGGGGAGACCCTGGCACAGGTTGCCCAGGGAAGTGGTGGCTGCCCCATCCCTGGAGATGTTCAAGGCCAAGGATCCTTGAGCACAAGGATCCAGTGGGAGGTGTCCCTGCCCATGGCAGGGGTGTTGGAACTGGATGGGCTTTCAGGACCCTTCAAAACAAAACCACTCCATGATTCTATGATTGGTGCCCAGCAATGATCACTAACAGAATAGTCAAACCCCAGATGACAGCTTTCCTTCTGTTTGAAACAGGAATCATCTCCTTGCTGCAGGCAGCATTTAAATCAACGAAGCAAGAGAAGAAAAAGGAGCAGAGCTCCTGCTGGACACCAGCAGTTCACCTACTGCACTTACAGCCCACCGCAGCGATTGCCATAACATCCCCAAACCATATGTGATGCTCCTGTACTTATGCTCAGTACATCTATCAAAAACAAAGAAACAAAAATCCAAGCAGGAACCAAACAACCTCCTGGAAACACAGTGCCCCTGACATCAGAGAGGTGGCTCTCACCCTCGCCACATTCTCCACATTGTCCTCAGCCAGAGGCTGCCCCCAGGTAGTCCCCAGACACACCCACTGCCCCAGCCCAGCCCCTCACACAGAGGAGTACAGGCAGGCACTGGCAGGCTGTGCCTCCAGCTGTCCTCTGCCCCAAGGAGGCCCACGGGAAATGAGCAGCACCTCTGGAGACAAATGGCTTCAGGGGAGCTCAGACCTTGTTCCCCAACACACGGCCCTAGGAGGTCTTTGCTCCAGTAAGGATGTCATTGTTAAGAGAATTTTTGTCTGAGTCAAAATGGGTTCAGAAACAAAGAAAGATAACAACTATTCTTTATGTGCTGGTAATAAAAAGGAGGGGGACAACACAAAAATAGGAGAGTTTAAACCTGGAGCTCCTGCCACCTACTTGACATTCTGCTTCCTGTTCACATACCCCAGTGTACCCAGTACCTCTGTACTGGAAACACCACACTGCAGCCAGGGTCTAAGCAGAAGCACTGGTGATCTCTTCCCTAGGACATCACCAAGCCCAACTATGAAGACAACGATACGAAGCCTTCGGAGTCGTTGCAGAAGACAGAGGGGCAGCAATGCAAATGCATGGCTGAAGGGCACATCCTTGGCAATAAACCCACTAAAGGCTCCAAATGCCAAGCAAGGGCACTCACCCTGCCGGGTGCTGAGAGGTTGTCTATTCCAATCAAGTCATGCTGCAGCTCCGTCAGCTTCTGGAAATTCTCCAGGCGGATGAGACTGTGCTGCAACTGAGACGTCATTTCTGTGACTTCCTTCAAGGCATCTGTAAGGAAAACAGCCCCGAGGGGATCACGACACAGCAGACAAACCCAGACCACCAGTTCCATCCCTGGAAAATCGAATCTGAAATTTATAGTCAGGTTTAGAATAGGACAGAATAGTTCAGTTGGTGGGGACCTACAAGGATCACCCAGTCCCAATGCAAACTTCTGAATGGGTATTTTCACAGAACCATAGAATCGTTCGGTTTGAAAAGACCTTTGAGATCATTGAGTCCAACTGTATACTTCTGGTTTTCCCTGCTAAAGAAGAGCAAAAGAAAAGGACTAATATTCCAGCTTTTGTTGAAACATTAGGATTTGTCAAGATTCCCTGATCCAGTGGGAGGTGCCCCTGCCCGTGGCAGGGGTGTTGGAACTGGATGGGCTTTGAGATCCCTTCCAACCCAAAACATGCCATGATTCTGAGATTTATTTTTTTTTTTTAATTAAGCTGCCAGTTTTCTGCTGCTCTGCTCGGCACAGGCTGGGTTCTTCCCCAGGATATTGCAATTACAGCATTCGCTGAGCAGCTGCGTTTGCAGCAACCCAAAGCAAAGCCCCTGCGCCCCCTGCACGTTCCGCACCGCTGCAGGTGAGAGGCAGCAAGGTCCTGAGGGAGGAACAGCATTTGCACTGGCTGTGTGGATGGGATGCCTGCCGTCTCCCCCAGGGCACAGGCAGGGATGTGGGAAGGGGCTCACAGCCGGGCGCTCACTCACTCCGGCAGTCTGGGAAGTCCCGGTGCTCCGCCGTGTAGTGCTTGCAGAGCCTCGCCAGGATCAGCTTGTAGTGCATCAGCCGCTGGATGGGCTTGAGCAGGAAGGTGTTGAGGGGCAGGTAGCAAACCTTCTGCAGCTCAAACTCCTTATAAACCGTCTCCAGCTTCTTCAGGCGTTTGGTTGCCTTCTCCAGCTCTGTCAGGACCTCATCGTGCTTCTGCAGGTAACTGGTAAACTCCTGTGGGACAGTACAAAGAATTACTGTGAGCAAAGGGAAGCAACCTGTGCCAGGGCCTCCCCAACCTCATAGGGAAACATTCCTTCCTAAGATCTCACCTCAATCTCCCCTCTTTCAGTTGAAAACCATTCCCCTCATCCTATCCCTGCACTCTGTGATAGAGTCCCTCCCCAGCTTTCTTGTTCAGTACCAGAAGGCTGCTCTAAGGATATAAATTCTCATTGTAAATATTTGATTGTGTTTTCTTTTTGTTTACCAACAATAACCATCTGTGAGTCATTCCAAGTTTGGTGGGAACACTAAAGCTTGAAGTCTCATCCTCAACCAAAGGAAAAAATCGAATCAACAATCCTGAGATTCCATTCTTTTCCTCCTTTACCTACCTTCAGTGTACGCATATTCCTGAGCATGACATCCCCGATGCGCTGATAATCTCCTTTCACGTGAGCATTGGTTCTCCCTTCCCTAAAACACACACAGGGAGATGAAATAAGGAGGCGCAGTACAAGGGAGATGGAGAAATTCCAGTTTGCTTCCTCCACCTTCCCCTGTACTTCAAGATAATAACCTTTAAGAAATGCTTCCCAGCTTTCTGTGCATTTTCAGGACTGCTTTAGTAAAACCAAGGAAAGCACTACAAACATTAACCCCTCCTCTATGCATTTGAGGCACCTGATGTTCCCATTCCACAGTTCAGGTTGAAAACTCAGTACAGCAAACATGGAACCATAAAAGAACAAACACAAATCCATGCTTAGAAAACTGAGGAAGGAATAAAAATGAACTTTTATCAACATCTCTTTTCAGCCATCTGAGTAAATGGCATAACGTGACCCCACTGCATTTCTCTCTGCTCCTAATTCCTTTACATTAACAACTCCTCTGGAATGGTAAACACACTCTCTTGTATTACATGACAGTAATAGAGAGGTTAAAAGACTGAAAAACAAGCTCTTTGAAATTAATTGTGCTGCAAGAACTGAACTCTAGAAGTGTCTCCTATATTTTCACCAGGAGGTCCAACAGCTGCAACCACAGACATTTTCTTTTGACCTGGTGTTCCTTCTCTTCTCTAAGGCGTTATATTAACTGTTAGACTTGATGATCTTAAGGGTCTTTTCCAACTTAAGTGATTCTGCAATTGCAAAACCTTGGTCTGGTGCACAACTTGCACAACTCCAGGGCCACAAAAATGACCAGAGGCCTGGAGCACCTCCCTATGAAGAGAGGCTGAGAGAGTTGGGGTTGTTCACCTTGGAGAAGAGAAGGCTCCAAGGAGACCTCAGTGCGGCCTTTCAGTACTTAAAAGTGACTGATAAAAAAGATGAGGAAAAACTTTTTAGCAGGGTCTGTAGCTGGGGATAAGGGGTAATGGTTTTAAATCAAAAGAGGAAAGGTTTAGACTGGATATTAGGAAGGCATTTTTTATGCTGAGGGTGGAGAAGCACCAGCACAGATTGTCCAGAGAGGTAGTGGATGCCCCATTCCTGGAAACATTCAAGGTCAGGTTGGATGGAGCTCTGAGCAGTCAGATCAAGTTGAAGATATCCCTGCTCACTGCAGGGGGGTTGGACTGGATGTCTTTCATGGTCACTTCCAACCCCAACCATTCTCTGATTCTATGTTCTCTGTTACGTACAAGGCCACGCTTGAAAAATGGGCTTTAGTCAATTTTTAAAGCTATGATTTATTAAAATACCTTTTCCTTGACTCTATTTCAGCAGAAATACCAGTTCAAATATAGATTAAGTATGGGTTTGATGGGAGGCCTGGGGAAAATGTCCCCCTGCTCACTGCTCACACATTATGAATGCTTACCAGAGTGACAGACGTTGCTCAATCTCCTTCAGAAAGCCTCGATGGAACTCATAAATGGGGTCTATGTTAGAGAAGAGCAATGTCATCAGGCCCTCTGGCATAGCGTTCTCCTTGATGACTGCGCTGCGAAACCACTGTCAGAAACACCATTGATTATGGTAAATGTTTCTATTTCAGAAATTAATCACTAGCATAAAAATTCTGCTCCCGCAGCAACAGGGGAGGAGACGACGTGCGCAGAGGGAAACAGCAGGGAGGAGGGAGAAACACTTAGGGAAGATGGAATCTGGGAAAGATGAAAAGATGTCATTTCTTTCCTTGCCAGACATTACAAATATGAGGCTTATTATGGGTTCTGGGCACAAGCATGGTTTTTCATGCAGTGATGGGATGGTTGCTCATGGCTCTAAATTACCGAGCGGCTGCCACAGCCGATGCTACATCACTGCCTTCACTTCAGCGCAGACACAACTGCTCTCCCATAAAACCTGGAACCCTGTGCAAGCTATTCAGCAGCTGGAGACATCTCGTTGTGTGTCACATCCTGCACTTTTTATCACTTTTGGTTCCTTGCTTTCTGCAATATTGAATATTACAGATCAGAATGCCACGTGATGTAGCTATTGGAGCTAAAAACACAAGTCCAGAGGTCTCTGCTCTCCCACATGAGGACCCACAGAGCAAGGAATGTAGCAGCTACATGGCTCATGGATTACACTTTATCATTGGGCTCTCTTCTATTACTTGGAAGAAATTCCAAGTTTTTCTGAATTAACAATTACAAATCTGTTAAGGAAAGGAACAGCATTAAAGTAAAACTCCTTACCACAGTAATGACTTCCAGGTCCTTCAGATATGTCCGCTCTGTAGCAAGAATCTCCTTTGCTATGAAGTATGCCTTGTCAGTGGGATAGCGCTGAAAGGACACACAGCAAGCAAGAAGTATTGAAATAGAGATGCTCTATTTATTACTAAGCATGAGCCCAAAGCAGAGCAGTCAATTCCCAACAGGGCACCTCCACATCCACTACCACATCCTCAAATACCAACTTTATTAAAAAATACTACTTATATTTCAAGATTATTAGAACAAAATGTCAATTATATGTCAAATTTATTTCAAAACCAAGAGAGCGCTTTTCAAAAACATGGAAACTCTTTTTCTGAGTTTCCTAGGTTTTAGACACCTCTCTAACCGAATGCAGGACAGGAGATTCGCAATACAATCCTTTTCCAAAACTATTCTATTTCCACTTGCAGCTTTTACTCAAATGTTTGGAAGATGATCCAAGGGCTGGAGCACCTTTGCCATGAGGACAGGCTGAGAGAGTTGGGGTTGTTCAGCCTGGAGAAGAAAAAGCTCCAGGGAGACCTTAGAGCAGTCTCCCAGTACTGAAAGGGGCTCCAGGAAAGCCGGGGAGGGGCTCTTGATCAGGGAGTGCAGGGATAGGATGAGGGGGAATGGTTTTCATCTGAAAGAGGGGAGATTGAGGTGAGGTCTTAGGAAGAAATGTTTTCCTGAGAGGGTGGGGAGGCCCTGGCAAAAGTTGCCCAGAGAATTGGTGCCTACCCCATCCTTGGAGGTGTTCAAGGCCAGGTTGGATGGGGCTTTGAGCCCCCTGATCCAGTGGAAGGTGTCCCTGCCCATGGCAGGGGGATGGAACTGGATGGGCTTCTCTGAGTAACCTGCGAGCGCATGTTGCTGGCTCATGTCAAGCCTCTCATCAATCAGCTTCCCCAAGCCCTTCTCTGCAGGGCTGCTCAAATCACACTTCAATCTTACCTTGCGCTTCATTTCATCATCCTCTTCTATCCTGGCACCACCTGCATCGCTGAGGACAGGACTCAGGAGAGGAGAAGAACCCTGGCCGGTCACATTGGAGTTCACCTGGAATGCCGGGTTGACACCCAAGGGACTCTTCAGCACGAGGGAAGAGAGCGGAGGAGAGTCAGCGGGGAGGCCTGGGGGAGAGAACGAGACGATGGAGCAGGAAAGGAGAACAAATGGTTCCGAAGATCATCTAGGATGATTCCCCATAACTGCAACCTCACAGCATTAAAAAAAAAAGGTAAAAGGGAAAAAAACCCCAACACCAGGCACAGACATCCAAAGAATTAAGAGCGAATCTCAAAGCAAATGGAGCGCTTCCCACAACCCAGCGAGTGCAGACAGACACCTTTATAGTGGAATCATAGGGAAAGGAGAAATTGAAGGGAAAGGAGAAATCATTTAGTGTCTAGGACAAAGTGCTCAAATCCCATTGGATTTTGTTGAGTAGCAGCAGGGTTCACAACAGAGGATCATACTGCAGTGACAAGAGCACAGCTTTTAATTTTTCCTTTGTGATATAAGAATTACTTTTCATCCCAGGAAAAAGCCAGGACTGATCATTCCACCACTCTCCACTTTGGAAAAAATCCCAAAGGTAAAGCTCATTAAAAACTCCTTCAGAAATCAGGGAATCTCCAAAATTTTACTGATGGGAGAGGAAAGCATATTTCTGTATAAAAAGGGACCGTGCAAGAGATTTCATTCCTGGCACCTCAAAGTATGTGAACAAGATAATCTACAGATTCAAAAGAAGAGCTTCACAGCAGTGAGCAGTAACTGGAGGGAAACAATGGCAAAACCAGAAGCAGGAGTAACACGTGCTGCTTTGCTTTAGGTTATTAATTGTTGATTGTCTTATATTATTATTTCATTTGTGCACCCTGTAGAGCTTTCTGACCCACAAGGCGCTGTTACAGAGGATTTCAGCCTGCAACCAGCAGCTCCTCTCCTCTGCAGAAAGAACCCACAGCTCCTTCTCAGGGGAAACCACTCCAGAACCTCTGCTTTTTGGGACCACTCAAAGGCCACAGATAGCCCCATAACTCACACTATGCCCACAAAATTCCTACCTAACCTCACCTATTTTTTTTTCTGTTCTTCCCTACGATAAGCAGCCAGGCTCTCTCAGATCAGGCAACTGAAGGGGTGCCAAGCCCGTGAGCACCTCCCGCGGCCGCCGAGCCGCTCGAGCCCTCAGCCGCGCTCGCAGCCCTCCTTGGTACCAGTTTTCCTGCATCCCAAGCAGAGAGCAGGTGCTAAACCAACTCACTGTAGAGAGCAGGTGCTAAACCAACTCACTGTAAGCAAACAAAAACCGACAGCAGAGCCAAAAATGCCAACTCCCCCAATTCCCAGACGATTTAAAAATCATCCCTAAAGGTTTTAACTCGACTCCCCCTGGGCCTCCACGGATATCCAGTGCCTCTGGACACAGAGCCAGGGCGGGCTTGCTGGAGGAGCAGGAGTGAGGAGCTTCCTAATTCCAGGAGTGGCTTGGGAAGCAACGCCCGGGTAGGGCGGCGGCAGCGTGACAACGGCGAGGGAGCCCGAGCGCGTGTTTGCACATTGACAAATGCAGGAAGCTAAACAGTGCTGCGCTCCGTCACCTGGAAGAGATTCAGCTCGTCCAGGCTGCAGAGTTAACTATTAATACACTAGTCAATACAGCCATTCCAGAGCAGAGTTTTGTTTCTGCTCAAGCATTTTCATTCTTTAAAACCCCGCTTTTAATGTCAGCACCAGGTCTGGCGTTCGTTTCACCTATACAGGGACAGGAGTTTATTGGAAGTTTGCTTTTACACGTCAGGGATGCTGAAACAACAGCTTAAAGCAAAACAGCTGCAAGCTTATAGGGGTGAGGAGCTTCCTTAAACGCTTGGAATTTAACATGATGTAGTGACACGTTCCAAAATTTGTAACTTGAGCCATTTCTGGACAGACCAAGTGTTCAGATACAAAGGAATCAAAAGGGATACAACTTGCTATACACAAATTCCACTGCCTGCCTAGTTCAATGTAGTTGTTGAATTTTTCCCACTTCCAAGAGGAGAAGCTGGCCATTAATTTCCAACACTCACTCATTTCTATCTGACAGCCAGAACTCCACTGCACAAAGCCAGAGGGATTTATGGAAATGAGAGGCACGTTCTGCTCCTTGGGAAGCCTGAAAGAAGCAGAGCCCAGGGTGCAGAAGCAAAGGATTTCCCCTCTGCCCAAGTCTGCCTGAGGCTGATGTACCAACCCCATCTCTCCTTTGGGACAGGAGGGCCCTTCCAATGGGAGGACAGACTGCTCCTCACTTCTTGGATGAGAACAATACAGAACTCAGGAAGGAGCTGTTATGGCTGGAAGTTGCAAGAGGCTGCGAACCAAAATAGCAAATTCTACAAAGGGACTTCCCAAGGTGGTCAATGTGGCATCTGAAATCTGGCTTTTCTGATGAGGAATATAAAATATCACAAGAGCAGCTGAGGTTAGCTTTAAATGTTTGATATAACCTCAATAGGATGGCATACCTTGGCAGATATTAGAAGCATGTACTGAAATTTCCTCCTAAATTTTCCTTATTTCAAAAAAACACAACTAATACGTTCCCCCCTGCAAATCTTCCCTTTAAAATAGTGAGGGGAATAGGGAACCTTTAAAAAAATCCTATCTAAAAAACTTTATAAATTCAAAGCTTGCTTTCTTATCCTCCCTGGGGTACAGATCCCATTGAGCGTTCCAACACGTTCCCAGCCCTTGGCGCGTGCCCCAGTGGAAGCGTCTGTAGGTGACACCACCACGTGATGCTGTAGGTGAGTCCTAACACTGGTCCTGGCTTTATGGTTACATCCTGGATCTGAAATGCTCACCCTCCTTTTTCCACTTTCCCCTGCTTCTAAAGACTCCACTGTTTGTAGGCAAGAAAGAAAATATGACTGCAGATCATAAACCTTAGTCCCATCACAGCGTTAAACCCCATCGTGCTGTACAGACAGCTTGGATTTTTCTGTGCTCAGCCTATGGCTTTTCACAAACCTCTGTCTGCAGCATCTTTTCCTCATGGCTATTGAAAATGTGTTTAACTTGGCAGCAAAAAGCAATCACAGCAAAGTTAACCCGTTCAACCACTGTGCCAAAGTGATGCAGTATGCTCTGTTCTAAACCCTCCTGGTGTTCAAAGGGAGTCAGAGCCAGTTCTGCCCAGTAATTCCTCCTAGCTGAAAGCAAAATCTTTGGAGTGGGTGTTTCCATTGCTTTATAATCCAGCAAACTTCGTATGGAGAACAATTTTTACAAAATGGTTAACTCAAACTCCCCAGGAACACGCGCAGCTCCCTTACACAAGCACTCCTAGCTTTGTTAATGAAATGTGTGCATGACTCAGGAGCAGAGGATTTACTCATACGTTGGGCAGGGACTCTTGGAGAACCTTCAACCCAGAAAACAGGCAACCGCCTCCACACCCTGCGTCTGCAATAAAGAACAGGCTTCCGATAAAACAAATACGTAGGAAAGAGCTGCAGGGACGTACCCAGCTTAAAAGGAAATGTCTCCACAATAAACACAATTCCTATAATGAAAACTGAACTTTTCACAGAATGGTTTGGGTTGGAAGAGACCTTAAAGTACATCCAGTTCCAGCCCTGCTATGGGCAAGGATACCTCCCACTCAATCCAGTTGCTCAAAGCTCCATCCAAACTGGCCTTGAACACCTCCAAGGATGGGGCAGCCACAGCTTCCCTGGGCAACCTGTCTCACCACCCTCATCGACCACAATCCATTTGTATCCCAAGTGAAAGGCATGCACAAAATAGGAATGTGAAAACCCCAGCTGTGCTCTGCTTTCACCAAGGGGAACAGGAGGAAAACTGCCTGGAGAAATCTGGTAATGAAACTCTAAAATGCCTTGGCTAGGAGAGCAAATATTTATTCTATTTCAAACACAAGGGTAATGAAAAATAAAGCTAAAAAGCCCATGTTGTCATTTATATCAAAGTTTTCCTTATTTTATTGCATAAACAATTAAAGTTATGAATTAGTACAAATCTGTAGGTTCATAACCGTCAATCTGAACAGACACAAAGATATGAGAAATCCCAACATGTAATTCAATGAAACATTTACTGTATAAAAGATAAAAAGTTCAAGAGATCAATTAAGAAATTCCAGCCCTCTTTGGTTTCTTAATGCAATCCTTTCCTGAACAGAGCAGCACCTATTGGGTCGGGGGAGGAACTCTAACCACAGCGGGCGTACGTACCGATAAATGGGCATTTTGGGTTTCCTACTGGTCTCAAAACACTCTCCTGGCTCCCAGCTGAGCCTTGCACATCCGAGCCACTGCAGGATATTGTGATTTTGGAAAATCCATAGCAACACTTTCCTTGCTGACCAGGTTCAATCATCCACAGTCCAGATTGGAAACCCACAAAGCTACAGCTTTCCTGGTGGACACATCCCACCGCAGTAACAAATTAAGTGGATTTTATGATGCTTGTTTGGAACTGTGAAGTCTCCCCACAGTCCTACAGTGAGGGTATGTGCACACCCACCCATACACACACAGCATTTGGGACAAGTGTGATGTGAGATCTTCTGAAAACCACAGTTAAAGGACTGCACTGAATGTCATACATTCATTCAGTCAACACTTGGTAATTATGGCTTAGACCTCTTTGCAAAATGACAATAATGGGAATGACTTACCGACAGGTTTGCCCCAAAAAGCATATAATTATAATGACTTTTATTAGTGTCTCCAGAAAATCTTACCCTTATCAAAATTTGCAACTAAAGAAACTCGACCACCACCAAAAAAAAAAACAAATTAAAACCAAAATCAAGGCACCAACCAAAAAAAAAATCCCTTAAACAAAATCACCTCCGACCACAACGCAAATACACAGGAAAAAGGACACTTGGTATTATCCAGCAACTCTGAATTCACTGGAAATTCAAGTGGAAGTTGAGAGGAGATCAATATATCACCCTATGCCACCCTAAGGGATGAGAAGTCCCGGGCAATACAGCGCATCCTGCTTGAGTAATGAATGAGTATGTTCAGATTACAAAGTCTACCCGCAGTCAGCAGGGCTAGTGAAGGTGACCGAGTTACACCACGAGGTGGGGAGGTCAGAGGATAACCCATGACCCATGTCCTGTGCAAATAAGAGTTCCAGTAAGTGCACACACAGAGATTCAAACACTGTCTGAAGCAGCGCTTTAGCGGGAATAAACGTGCTGAAGCGCAGAGTGGCTGCGAGCGCCGCAGGGGCCGAACCCCAACTCACATTTCTTTGTGTCCTTTGGTCACACCATGAGGCACAAGGCCAGAACTGCAAGAGAGCTCAACCCCCCAGCCTAACCTGTTCTGAAAAGCCACCACCCTGCCACGCTTCCTAGGGCTGCACACGTTTGGTGAAACAGGGAAACTGAGCAGTGGAAGGGTGGGGACCAGCCCTGTCCCACCGAGGAGCAGGAGCGATGGCTCTGGCATCCTCCTGCCATTGCGCTACCGCTCCAACAGGTGCTGGGTGCACAACCAGGAGAGCAAACCTGGCAACACCAATGGTTCTCCACACCAGAAAAACACAGCACTAAAACCTGTAGGTCAGCTGGAAATACAGGTACCTATGGTGTCCAGCCAGCCAGCAGCATATGTGAGGAAACGCACTCGCAGAAGTGAGAGTGTCGGGAGGAGGGGATGGCCACTCGCTTGCCAAGTGACAAATGACAGTTCACCAGCTCCTACCAAAGCTCCTCAAAAGCTTTCTTCTCAAGGCAAGCATACATGGGACACTCAACACAGATTTTTGGATTTTTCCTACATACTCTCCTTGCTTTTTCACGCCACACGACTCCCACAGCAGCTTTGACTGCTCAGGGTCTGCAGGTCTCTCCATCACGTGGCTGGCACCAACTCCAGATGTGCCAGCACACTAAGGACCTTTCTGCAAAGACAACTTGCGTGCCCAGGGAAAATCAGGAATCAGTCCCAGACACTTGGATGCAGCAGTGTCAACACTCTAGCAAGAGAACAAAACACACCACAAGGAGTAACACTTAAAGGCAGGGAGGCAGGTTGCTCAGAGAAGTGGTGGCTGCCCCATCCCTGGAGGTGTTCAAGGCCAGGTTGGATCAGGCTTTGAGCACCTTAATCCAGCGGGAGATGTCCCTGCTCATGGCAGAGGAGTGGAACTGGATGGGCTTTAAGGTCCCTTCTGACCCAAACCATTCTATGATTCTATGAAAGCCCAGCAGCATCACTGGTGCATGGGGACATAAACACACAGCACTGAAGCTCACCAAGCCCCTTAGCTCCCCAAAGACAAAGGATATGGACAGGGAACGGAAAGCCCTTCCTTCTCTCACCTTCTCCTGCTGACTCAGGAGGCAGCTGGGGGAGAAGCAGGTACCTGGCATGCTTCTACTTCACTAAAATAACATGTAATTGTGCTTGAGTTCACTACGAAGCACTGAGCTGTCCCATTCCCTTGAAAGCAGGTTGGGTTCCCCTCCATTGCTATTGGAAAGCAAATCGGGTCTTATCTCTCTGGAGAAAAAGATGAAGAACCTTTTTTCACAGCTCTCTGGCTATAATAAAAACTCTACTTAGAAACTAATTTTCTCCTCTTTTTTGCCTATCTGAAAAACCACGAATAAAACAACTGAGCTATGGATGCAACTGTATCCTCAGAAGCCTTGAAAACCAGAAAAGCCCAGAAGGAAACCCATGACCACCACGCAGCAGCACTGACACAGCCAGGGGCAGAGGTAGCAGCACCAGCACCCAATGCTCACACAGCCCGCAGGGACACCACGGCATGCACGCCCAGCGAGGGACATGGGCTGGTGGGAGCTGATCAGCACTGCCTTTGTGCAAGCATCCCAAATCTAGGTACACAAGGAATCAGATGATGTGACAGCTCAGCATTCATGGTGATTCCATCCAAACAGCTCTGTGTCTGGGCAAAAAGCTCCCACCCCATCCTCACCTGTGACTCCACACCTCTTGCTCTAAGCTAAAGGACTGAGATCCAAGTCATCCCCTTCCTTTAGAAAACAAAAGGGAATTTATATATATTTTTTTTACATCCCTAATATTTATAATTGCCAATAAAGGTCTGCATAGTTTCAAAATACAAGAAGAAATAGACTGAAGATGACTTTTTGAACTAGTTGAGGTGCAAGCCAACGTACTGGCAAGCCTTCTCATAGGATTGCCAAGAGTGTTTACTGAAAACACAGGCAACTTCTTTCCAAGGTCTTCTGCAAACCTAGAGAATGTAGTTGGATTTATTCCCATATTAATCCATCCTAACACGTTTAGAGAGAATGCAGGTGATCGAGGCACGAAACACAAAACAGAAGCAAACACGGTCATGTATAAATAGCCAAATCCTGATTCTTTTCTAAAAGATCAAAGAAATTAACAGCCTTCCTCTAAATTTTTATCTACACATTTGTCCCCTGACCCTACACCCTGTAAAAGAATTTGCAGACAGAAGCCTCTTTTCTGTTTTCCAAGTTACACGACGCAGTTGGTTGTGGGAAGGAAATTGGACAAGCTGTTTAAAAACACCCTTCAAGGGTACAACCAAAGAACAACTCCACACACCTATTTAGAAATGTCACATCACACACACCTAGTATCACCCTCACGGGTACGAATGAAGTCACAAAGAGCCAGAACACCTGTTCAGCAGCAGGGAAAACCCCCGAAGACAACGTGTAGCACTGATAAACAAAACCAGAGCAACATTCCCCTAGGTCCAAACTAACACTTTGCTCTGAATGTGCTTTGAATTCTGTGGCCCCAGCAAAGTCAGGAGGTTTCTCAAGGAACAACAGCGATTCCACTCCAACACAGTAACCATAATGGAAAAGCAAGTGAAGAACAACCACACTTTGGTAACAACTCAGCTAGAGGACACGGGTGACTAAAGGAGTAAACCCTCCCAAGTTCCACCACAGGGTAAGAGGAATCTCCTTGAAGTTCTAGTTTTCAGAAGGGTGCAGAAATAATAGTATTTTTTACATGCTTGGGTAAAGAACAAAGGTCTTTTAATGATAAGACCACATTTAATAAAACTGATATGTATAATATTGAGCGTAAAGTTATGCTTGTGACTGTAAATTGCTTGTTTTGGAGGTGTGGACTGTCCAAGGACTGAAACCCCTGCCCCAAAAACTCCTGCAACAGGGAGCCCCAAAACCAAGTGGTGGCAGGAGATGATGCTTCCCATCACAAGGTTGCATCAGGCATTATGTGTTTCACATCCTTGTTCAGACAAAAGCAAAACACTCTGAAAAATGTGATTCTGAGCCGAAGCTCGGAATTCCTCACCCCAATGCATCACGTTGGTAGACAGGAAGGACGTTTCACAATTTCTACTGTCTCACCTCAATAAATCTTGCTAAATTAGATGTGACCAGTTCGGTAACCATCCTTCCAATCCTGCCTTCAAACTTATAGACCAAGTCTCACAGAAAAGTCACCGGATTAAAGCGATTTCTAAAAGCAGTGAAGCTCTGACTGCTCCCTACAGCATTCACCCCCCCCCAGCATCTCCGTTCTCAGAAAGGTTACAGCATTTTTCTGAATGCAGCTCAAATTTTGAAGAGAAAGTTAAGGCTCTTTCCAGATTCTCTGCCGCCTGCCCTCCAAAGATAAGGGACACTTTGATGAGTTAATTGCTAAGCATTTTTAGGCAGAGTGATCAAATAAAGAACAGAAGGTGAGACAGAACGCCATGGGGATTAAGTGCTTTTATGGTCTGTGCATGTATCTCCAAAGCAGAAGGGCTCTGGCTGTTGCTGGGTTGCTGAAGGCATTCTGAAATCACAAAACACGATTGTCTTCATGAGTTTTGATGTCTGCTGGTTTCACTGGATGATGTTCGCATTCCCTCTTCAAAACTGCCCCACAGGTTATTTCTCCTTCCAAGCAAACTGCAGACAGGTTGCACAGGTTGGTATTTTAAAACTTGCCTTCATAACTGACTTGAAGATTGTCCATTTTTCAACAAAAAAAAAAACCCAAGTGAGGACTCAGTGCAGGAAAACAGCGAATTTACTGAATGCGCCTGCTTGTTAACAGCATGTGCAAAAGTGGCTGTTCCCTTGGGGTGCTGAAGGAACAGCATCTTACATCAGACTCTTACAGATACATTTAAAGCCAAAAAAAACCCTTCAATAATCTGTACTTTGTGATGTCTGCAAGAGCCAGCTGATGATATTTAACTTCTCTGAAATCAGTGGTTTCTCCTAAATGCAGTATTTTGCAATAATCATAGCCTATCAGAAGACATTCTGGATGCAGTGAGATGCACATAACGCAGCACCAAAGCCAGGATGCTTTCAGGGAGACTGAAGAGGCACATGGAAAAAATAAATCAACTACATTATGTGATTTGAAATCCAGGCACTGGATTAGAGTTCTCTTGCATAGTGACTGACGTGGCACCTTTTTGACTTCTAAGCCTGAACAGCACAGCACAGAGGGACCCATCACAAAAATCAAGATTCAGTCAGTTGACGTCTGCCTTCTCTGCCCAGTCTTCCTGCGTGAGATTCTTTAAATTGTTCTGAAAGTCAAACGCAAAGTTATCGCTGGTGGCTTGAGCAAAAGGGTTACTAAAGAAAAGGTTTGCATCCAGCGGCGCAGCGGTTTCGGAGTCCCACGTGTCCGTGTCCGTGCTGCTGGAGTCTTCTGTGGTGGTAGGCGGATAGCTCAGCTGCTCCAGCTGGTCGATGATGTCCGTGAACTGGAAGGCCGAGCTGGACTCGGAGCGGACCGAGTAGGCAGGGAAGTTCACCATGGAACTGGCCTCGGAATGGTTGGCGGAGCTGTAGGCGTGCAGGGAGGCCGTACCGTTCAGCGGCAAATTATTGAGGGAGCTGCTCTCCGAGCGGTTGTTGATGAGTGAACTCGTTTCAGAAGGGCTCAGGAGGCTTTGCATCCTGCTCGCTTGAGCCTTCACCTCAAACAGGTCCGAGGTAGCTGACGGTCTCTCATTGCCATTGAAATCACTGCCATCTTCAAATTCAAACTCATCTTCCACATTCATATCTACGGCTTCGGTGGAGTACCTGTCAGGGCTCGACTGAGGGGACACTGGGTTCTGCTGAAGGGCATCTGCAGTTAAGCCAGGTGAGTCGCAGACATGCTGGGCCAAATCAGAGCCCTTCAACTCCAACCCACCGTAGGCGTACGAGAACGCCTCCGAGCCCCCAGCGAAAAAGGAAATCTCTGCTGGGTCATCATCAATAAATTCCTCCGACACCTGTAACTGAGAATTTGCCAAGGGGAAAAGAGGGGCACCCCGACTGCCACGCTGATGCTCTTGTTCAGCAACAAAACCACCTGCGGTAAAGTCATCCGCATCATTGTCATTTAGACAAACAGCAGCCCTGCTCTCCTTCCAACTCTTCCCTACGTCAACATCTAAAGCACAAGCACTCACAACGACAGGACACACAGGGTCACAGTTTCCTGCAACACTACCAAACCCAACACCTTGGAGCACAGGAGATCCAGGCTGCTGCATCAGCTTCCTCCCCGTTTCTTCTGCTGGCACTGCGGTGGATCTTTCTGGAATCCTTGCGTATGATGCTCGGGGGTCCAAAGAGGGAGGGCTGGTTTCTGCAAAGATGGGCAGCACAGGAGTCGGAGCGGCTGACGAGTGAACCAAATGAAAGGGGGCAGCTGCTGAGGCAGGAGACCCCGGGGCTCTCAGGCCCTCAGTGAGTTGGACACTCTAAGAGGAAAAAAAAGGCAGAAAAAAAACAGATAAAAAGATTTTTATAATACATAAAAAACAAGTGCAACATCCAGTTCCTGACGCAGAAGGAATACGTGCTTCAGAAGGGCTCACTTCACAGCAAACAAAACACTGCATAAAGAAACAGATCCAGCAGCCTCAGGCAAGATCCTTTCTCCTGAATTCCTGTAACTGGATGGAAAATTAAATCCATGTAGTTTACAGCCTCTGCTGAAAGAGCATCCACAAGGGAAAGTAATACAAAACAACAGCAGCAAAACCCTGTGATGTCTTCTTAACCTCTCACACGTAAAGCACTTGCCTTCAGTGAAACTCTTGTTTCTTGCCCCTGACTGCAGAAGGTGCCTACACAGTGAACTCAAGGCTTCCACAGAAAGCACTTAGATGGCACCTGGAGACAAACTAACCCTCTGAAATAACAGCATACTAGGAAGCAGGACATCTTTTCAGTTTGGCTGAACTCTCAACAGCATTACTTGCCTTACACTCCATTGACTGCAACTGTAAAAACTAACACACCCCACAAAGAGAATAAAAAACGTGCACCAGGGCAGAGATCAGAGTGAAAGCAGCTCCAGACAAACAGGTGACTCGGATCACCTTTCCTTCATCATCACCTTCCCCAACTGCAGCACTGGGAGTGCTGTGAACTGACCTGCTTTGGCACATCGGTGTTGGAAGCACGCGTGGACGCTCTGACTTTGCTGTGCCTCCTGCGGAACAGAGAGCATCCTGTGAGTAGCCAAGACACGGCTCAGCCTTCTCTTTCCATTCTAGTAGACAACAGAAACTTTTCAAGCTGTACTTGATCATGGTTGCTAATAACTAGTTCAGGATTTAAAACCTCACAAGGCTTGGAAGTTAACAGAGAAGTAAGAAATGTAGAGAATGCAACACAGCAAGACCTGATCATCCACGCCCCCGGAGAAGAACTCAAGAGCAACTTGGGGCAGCAGACTAGACTAAATAGCCCTTAGTTTAACTTCTTCCTTTGTCATCAGCATAAACATCTACAAAACTAGAAGGAGTTCATCAACAAAACACACCGCAATGAGTAACGCTGAAGAGTGGGGAGGCCCTGGCACAGGTTGCCCAGAGAAGTCACAGCTGCCCCATCCCTGGAGGTGTTCAAGGCCAGGCTGGATGGGGCTTTGATCCCCCTGATCCAGTGGGAGGTGTCGCTGCCCATGGCAGGGGGGTTGGCACTGAATGTGCTTTCAGGTCCCTTCCAACCCAAAGCATTCCACGATTCTGTGATTATCACAAAATTATCCATTTTTTCAAGTCACTTTAGCTGACAGACAGGAGGCAGCCAGCAATAACCAAGAAGTCAGCATGCAACTGTGCCTCCACACATCATTTCCAAATTAGGGAGTAAAGACTGTGAAAGTCTCAGCTACATTTCACCTCACAGAGTTATTTGTACTTGCCTTTCATAAGGGGTTTTCTTCATCCCACTGTCCTTAATATAATCCACCAGTTGCTTCTGCGTCCGTCCACTGTGAACCCACAAAAGCACAAACATTACGAAGCGCAGTGGATGAGAATTACAGATGGAACAACTTCAGAACACTTTGTCCTTTTGATCTCATTTTCTAAAACACAAGGAACTCAGCTTTAATAAACCCGTTCTGTTTCTCCCTACCTGTATCGGAAGGACGACCCTCTGGTGAAGAACACTGCTTTAGCCTTTGGCTTTGGCTGATCAAAGAGCCTAAAGAATGTGTGATATTCCACGCAGATCTTCCAGAAGTTTTTACACTCATCCCTACTTCCCAAAAGAAATTCCAGTGTATCTTGATACGGGCCCTGGGAACAAAACATAAAAGTTAAGCAACGGAGAAGGACAGAAGCACACACACACGTGACAACAACCTTACACTGAATGTACAGAATGAATATTATTGAGCATTATGAACCTTCCAGTGGGAGGTGTCCCTGCCCACAGCAGCAGGGTTGGAACTGGATGAGCTTTAAGGTCCCTTTCAACCCAAACCATTCCATGATTCTCTGATGTTTCTGTGATAACCCAACAACAACTCTGATGCCATCTACAGCCATAAACTTCCACTGTAAATGAGCCAAGCATGAAAAAAATCACACTTCTGCAAAACAGACACAGAAAAGATAAGGCTGTAGAATGAGACATCACACAGTCCCTAAACCAAGCTCCAACAACATAACCTCAGCTGTCTATCTCTTCCCAAGGTGCAGCAGATTATTCTCACCAGAATCAAGGGATGCTCTACCAGATTGATCACTCAAGCAGTCCATATTCCACAAGTTCCTGGAGGAACCAGTCCTAGAAAGTCACCACTGTTTGAAGTAGCAGTGTTCCAGAGTGTTCTTCAAGGAGCTACACCCAGAAGCACTCCCAGAGATTTACTATTTCAATGCTATAGATGCCTCAGTTCATTTTACCAGTAATGGACCAGAGAGTTCACAAGAGCATTAACCTCCATTTATACCCAAGGAAAACAGTAAATGTAATGTTCTCAGAGTCAAGGATGCACCAAATTCTTGGGTTTATTCTTTTCTATCTTACATTTACACATTTATACACCTGCGTCAAGGATCAGCCAAGGGTGATACACACAACCTAAAAATCTAAGATGACAGACATGGGGCAAGAAAGGAAAGATTTTGACTTGAGTGATGAAGCCAAGCCTACACCAATAAAATGGCTTTTAAAATTACAAACACTGCCCAGCCTATTACTGCAGTATAACTTACACAAACCTCTGGGTGGAGTTTAATAAGGAATCTTTTCCTCTTGAAGCTCAGTTTGCGGACCTTTGACCAGTTGAAGGTATTGATTTTCGTGTTGCCCTGGAGTAAAACAATAACAGTTAAAATGTGGCACAGGTTTCAGAAGTCAGAGCAGCAAACAGACATGGAATATCACACAGACATGTGCACTGCACACAGCTCCAGCCCCAGCCCGTTCTGTTGGAACTGGTGACAAAGTTTATCTGCCAGTCCAGGGCGAGCTCTAAGTGTGCGATGTCTGTCTGTCTGTCTGTCTGTCTCTGTGGGGACACTGGACATCTGAAGGCAAACCTAAAAACCCAGATGGGAAAGGAACGTTCCAACCTCATCAACATTCACAACACTTTATGGTACAAGCAAGATGAGGGGGTCATTTTATTGGACGTGCTTTGCCTCTGCACAGAACTCCAGACACTGTTCCAAGCCCATTTTCAGCAGTAGGAGAGACAGAAGAGCATGTGCCATGCGCATGAGGAGTCCTGCCCAACTCTCTCACTCACAAACCCATTGACCTCTATGAGCAAAGGGAGAGGAAAAGTGTTATTCCAAGAAAGAGACCCGAATGGGCTGGAGCAATGGGAACCTCAGCGGCTGCGAGGCCCGGGATGAACCACAGGGCTGCAGAGGCCGGTCCATCTCCAAAGAAAAGGTGCCCCCTGGTAACAGAAGAACAGGTAGGACACAAAACAAGGGAAAACCAATGCCTAAACGGAAATATTTCAGGTGGGCCGGGTGTTTTGGGGTGACTGCAGTCACAAACAGCATTCTGATCATCTAGTTGCTTGTTTAATACAACAAAAGTAGCAGCTCTAATTGTTCCCATCACTGCAACAGAACAGCACCACTATCCCAGCAAAATACACTGTAACGTTAAAACAAGGGAAACCGTACCGCAATTCCAGGATTACAGACCTGTTCCAGGGCTGAACCATATGAAGTGATTTTTTCTCTGAGCATACTTTCAAACAGACAACAACAAAACCTTCTACTTCAGTGGTGCTGTTGGGTTTGATGCTCTTCTCTCTGCACCAACAAGGCAAACTGCACCTAACAATACCCAGGGGGCTAAACAGCACTGCCTTGACCATAACACTGTGCTAAGGTTTAAAACCATCAGCCACAACTGAAGTTAAAATGAGAGATTGGCTCTCCAGCCATGCCAGTGGAAAGAAGCACAGGCCCCGAGCCTCGCCCTTCCACCTCACCTGGAATACCAGCACACCCATGTGGGAAACAGCCAGGTTGATTTTGGTGCCCTCGCGGTCCGATGCGAGGTGAAATCTGATGCCGTACATCTCCAGTTTCCGAGCAATTTCAAGCACTTGAAAATCCGATTCAGCAGGAGTTTGACCCCTGTAGTGAGGAAGAGAAGTAAAACCAGTTTTAAGACCAAGCCAAGCCTACAACGTTGTCAGCGTGGTTAACGCGCTTAAGTCTTAACTTTGGCACTAAATGGGAATTCTGTATCTCTGGTTGGGCAGTTTAACTGCAAGGTAAGTGTTACACTGAAACTTCTGCAATAGGAACAATATGCAACGGCAGGTGACCAAGGTAAACAGCACTGGAACAAACGTTAACTGAATCACAGAAACACAGAATGCTTTGGGTTGGAAGGGACCTGAAAGCCCATCCGGTTCCAACCCCCCTGCCATGGGTTGGGACACCTCCCACTGGATCAGGGGGCTCAAAGCCCCATCCAACCTGGCCTTGAACACCTCCAGGGATGGGGCAGCCACCACCTCCCTGGGCAACCTGTACCAGGGCCTCCCCAACCTCATCCTGAAGAATTTCTTCCTAGTGTCTAATCTAAATCTTCCCCTTTCCAATTTAAAGCCATTCCCCTCGTCCTATCACTACAGGCCCTTTGAAAAAGCCCCTCCCCAGCTTTCCTGGAGCCCCTTTCAGTACTGGGAGGCTGCTCTAAGGTCTCCCCAGAGCCTTCTCTTCCCCAGGCTGAACAACCCCAACTCTCTCAGCCTGTCCTCATAGGAGAGGTGCTCCAGCACTCAGATAATTTTCATGGCCTCCTCTGGACCTGCTCCAAGAGTTACATATCCTTCTTATGTTGAGGATTCCAGAACTGGTTCAGAGCTTTTCCAGTTTACAAATAAGTTTAACAAATCAGAATTCAATCCAAAATGCTCCTTCTCATTAATATTAACCAGCCAGAAAGTCAGAGATGACAGAGCTGCACAGCCAGCCCAGTAGAAACCACTCAAATACAGCTGCGTGAGTTCCTTGCTGCCAAGGAATCCAGAGGATTTTAAAATGTTTTTTTGAAATATCATCTGCTGTTGCAACGGCTTTGGCAACAGGAGAAAGATGTGCAGATGTGGAGCCCCTCTGTTCTGGTGTGCACCAGGTCCAAGCAAGCACCATGGAGGCTGTTGGAGACCCTGGCGCACACCCTCTGCAGCCTCAGCCATCGTTTATTTCTCCGCAAGTTTGCTGGAGACAAACAACTGACATCTTGTTTTGTGTGACAAAACAGTCGTGTATCTTCTTTTTTCCTCCCCTTCCCTCAGTTTTTCTCCACGAGGGGGAGTTCACTGGATTACAGTGCATATTCCGGCTGGCTCTCCAGAACAGGAGAGGTGGTTGTGGACCACGGGTCGACTCCTCAGCAGAGCCAGCACGGAGCAGAGCGAGCCCAGGGAGCAGGAGAGGTGCAGGGCCTGAACTGCCTCTTGCTCAGGACACAGAGGGCAGTGCAGAGCTCTGCCAAGACCCAAAAATAGGGACCATCCCAAAATGGGTGATTTCACAAGCTTAGAATCATAGAATCACTTGGTCGGAAAAGATCTTTGAGATCAAGTCCACCCGTACCTGGCCACTACTAAACCAGATCCCCGAGCACCTCATGTACCTGTCTGTTAAACACCCCCAGGGATGGGGACTCCACCACCTCCCTGGGCAGCCTCTACCAGTGCCTGAGAATCCTTTTGGTGTAAAAATTTTTCCTAATGTCTGATCTGAACCTGCCCTGGTGCAACTTGAGGCTGATTCCTCTCATCCTGTCACTTGGGAGAAGAGACCAATGCCCACCTCACTACAATGTTCTTTCAGGGAGCTGTACACAGTCATAAGGTCTCCCCTCAATGACCTGGTGAAGCTCTGCCACTTGTATTGACCAGATTTCATCCCTACAAGTGAGAACTGCCTTTATCAGTAGGGGGTCCCAACAGAGTGTCAGGATATTCCAAGAACAAACAAACGTTGCTGTGGAAATGCAAGCGTTCCTGGAGCCAAATATGCCCTGATTACACTGCAAAACAACAGCACCGACCAAATGTAGGCGTAAAGAGGGTCCAGGACAACTCATTGAGGCCAGAGACCCCTCTCCTGTGCCCTCCAGGGAAGCACAAACAGCACAGGAGCTACCAGAAACCAAGAGCTGCCAGGCTGTCTTGGCCACAAGCTATACAGTGACCTGATATGTGTGGGAAAGGAGGAGGAATAACAGATATTACGTTACTTCCAAGCAAATGCTGCACAAGCCACCTCTGCTAGACTTGTTCCTGCAATGTGGAAGTTTGGTAGGATAAATGTAATGGGGTAGGGAAGGCATGGGAGATAAAAATTGATTGTTATTCTGTTTACAACCAACCGGTGCTCAAACCAGATCAGATTCCTGCACACACAGTCAAGGACAAATCCTAAACAGCTTGTTTTCCAAGAAATGGTCTTCCATCCATAAATCTGTATTTCATTAAAATGGATGATAGCATGATCTATTTTTGGGTACTATATAGTGCCAACCACAACACTGGTACTAAGTAAATTCTCCTGCTATCCAGGCTTGCCTTTCTAGGCAGGCTCCTTAAAAACACCTCCTTCTGATCACCTAAAGTCACGGAATCATTGAAGGGTTTGGGTCAGAAGGGACCTTAAAGCCCATCCAGTTCTAACCCCCGGCCACGGGCAGGGACATCTCCCACTGGATCAGGGGGCTCAAAGCACCACTCAGCCGGCCTTTAACACCTCCAGGAAGGGGGCAGCCACCACTGCTCTGGGCAACCTGGGCCAGGGCCTCACAAGCCTGATTGGGAAGAATTTCTTCCTAATGTCTAATCTAAATCTTCCCCCTTCCAGTTTAAAGCCATTCCCCCTCGTCCTATCACTCCAGTCCTTTCTAAAAAGTTCTCCCCCAGCTTTCCTGAAGCCCCTCTCAGTACCAGGAGGCTGCTCTAAGGTCTCCCTGCAGCCTTCTCTTCTCCAGACTGAACAACCCCAACTCTCTCAGCCTGTCCTCATAGCAGAGGTGCTCCAGCCCTTGGATCACCTTTGTGGCCTCCTCTGGACCTGCTGCAATAGTTCCATATCCTTGTTATGTTGGGGATTCCAGAACTGGACACAGGACTTCAGGTGGGGACTCACGAGAGAGGAGTCATGTTGTAGATTAAACAACTTGTTTGCTCCATATAGATTTCTCTTAACCATAAACTGCAAATGTTAAAGTGAATGATGGTTACATTTAAACTGATCCAAAACAGGGATGACGACAATACATATTAACTGCATGTGGGAACTGCCTCTAAAATTCAAAATGCAATTACAAACCTTCTTTAGCATGCTAATATTTAAAAAATGGAAGCTGTTAGAAGAAACAAAGCTTCTTTGATTCTTAGTGAAATGGTCCTTAGACCAGAGCAGGCACACACACACAGAAACGCACTGAGACAGCCGCAACGCACACACACTCAACGATAGGATTTCAACAGTTTTCTATTGCCTTATTCATTCCAGAGGGAAAAAAAAACCAATCTAAAGCATTAGAACAGGAAATTCAAAAGTTTCTGGAGAAAGCAGGGATTCAGCGAAGCTCTCAGCCTTACAAGTTCAGTGCCTTATTCCAACCTCAGTGTGACAAGACCGTGTATTGTGTAACAGGGTCGTGAAGAACAACCACAAAGGAACAAAACTCCGAATGCAAAAGGAAGAAGACACACGAGCCTACACAGAGTCATGCAGCTGTACTTCTGCCAGTGTCACCACCACACATCCCAGTTATGTCTGGGAGCTTCAACTGGCAAAGCAGATTTCTCCTCCCCTCCCTGAAAGGAGCAACGCTGGGAAAAGTGGGTTTACACTGGTTTTATGTGTTCCCAGCATTTCTTTCACATCAAAACAGCTGTAGTACCACAGCTTCCATTTATTAAATGGATACAAGACCAAAAAGGTGGATAATAACCATTAATTTTGGGCACAGCTTCCCAACTCACACTCGAAGCACTGTATGTAACTCCCACCCACACTAATTCCTGCTGTAATTCTTCTGAACAGAGCAGCATTAAGCATGAAAGCAGTGCTTTGTCTTTTAAAGAGGATGCTGAGGATGCGAAGGGTGACAGAGGTTGGGAAGAGGGGTTGGAAGGGAAAGGAAACAAAAATTACGATAGAATGGCAAGTAGGAAATTGGAGCTATCTAATAGCAACAATTCTTCATAAGCAGTGTGGTGTTACTGGTGCAGAACCACTGACAGTGACTGCACATTCCATCAGACATAGAATTATGGAATGACGGAATGGTTTGGGTTGGAAGGGACCTTAAAGCCCATCCAGTTTCACCCCCTGGATCAGGAGGTTCAAAGCCCCATCCAACCTGGCCTTGAACACCTCCAGGGAAGGGGCATTCACAACCTCTCCGGGCAACCTGTGCCATGGCCTCCCCACCCTTATTGTGAAGAATTTCTTCCTAATGCCTAATCTAAATCTTCCACCTTCCAATTTAAAGCTATTCCCCCTCATCCTATCACTCCAGTCCTTCCTAAAAATTCCCGCCCCAGCTTTCCTGGAGCCCCTTTCAGTACTGGAAGGCTGCTCTAAGGTCTCCCCCGAGCCTTCTCTTTTCCAGACTGATCCAAAGCACAAGCAGATTTCAAAGAATAAAACCAATCCATCCCTTGGAGGTGTTCTCATGCACCGACCACAGGAGGAGCCTGCCCGGGGGAAGCCGGGAGTGATCCCGGGCAACCCAGGCTGCCCCACCAATGTGTATGGAGGAGAAGCTCTTCCAGAGTAATCACCCTCCAACGTTTGCAGCACTAAGCTGTGCAGACCGGCCTGGAAACAACCCTGGCTAATTCTGTCCATCCATTAAGCAGATAAAGCTACTTAGTCCCCCTGGGGCCACAAGCTATCGTTTCGAGTGCTGCCCAGCAAGAGCTGCTGCCAGCGCAAGAGGTTTTAGCATCAAGTTTCCTTCCACACACCCATCAGTCAACTAGAATCATAGAATCACAGAATAGATTGGGTTGGAAGGGACCTTAAAGATCACCCAATTCCAACCCCCTGCCATACTGGTAGTGTGTTGCAACATTCAAGTGGCAATGAGGTGAGGGAGTCAGAGTCAATGCTGTTCAATGTTAGGTGATTTACAGAGCATTTAAAACCAAGTAACAAGCGACAGGATGAGAGGAAATGGCCTCAAAGGGAGGTTTAGATTGGACATCAGGAAAAATTTCTTCACTGAAAGGGTTCTCGGGCACTGGCAGAGGATGCCCAGGGAGGTGGTGCAGTCTCCATCCCTGGAGGGGTTTAACAGGGTAGATGAGGTGCTCAGGGATCTGGTTTAGTAGTGGACAGGCATGGCTGGACTTGATGATCTTTTACAACCAAGCGACTTTATAATTCTATTCTATGAAACCTCCTGAGAAAAATGACTGCCCAACAGCTCTGTCCTCAATATGTAACTATGGCTACGTTGAGCTTTTCTTCTTAGATGTAAGCACTGTTTCCCTTACACTATTTAACACCACCCAATGGCGAAGCATGCTCACCCTCGATCAAGCGAGACCACCCTAGGGATATACAGTAATGTTCACTTACACGTGCATCCTGTGGAACTCCAGAATCTTCCCTTCAATCCTTTCCTGATTTGGCAAATACTGGTTTGTTTTAAGGTGTTCTCGATCCTCCGATTCATCGAAATCCCCTATTTCAGCTATTACAGAAAACAAACCAAGGTTAGAATAAAAAGAAACAATGGAAAAGGCACAATGACATAAAACACTGGTACAGAATTACAGAGACCCTCACAGCCAGAATGGATTTTCCTTTAAGTGTTTCAAACCCGTGCATTTGCTTTGTATCCAACTTCATGGTACAAACCCCTCGTATTTATCCCAATCAAACTTCCCAGGATCACAGCTGCATTTGAACAAAGTGTGGGAAATTGAGATTCTTTACAGTTAAAGATATGAGATTTGTACCACCGTGAGGTGGTCTGAACAATTCTTCCCTACAAATCCCTTCAACCAAGCCAGCATATTCCAATTTAGGTTTTTTTAAATATACATAAAATAGCTATGGACAAACCTACTTGGGAAGAGGCAAAATTCAATTGTAGGCATCGTCCAAAAATAAATACATAGCAAAAAGTGAAAGCAGCATTATCATAGAACCATAGAATGGTTTGGGTTCGAAGAGACTTTAAAACTCATCCAATTCCAACCCCTCTGCCATGGGGCTTTGAGAACCTTGATCCAGTGGGATGTGTCCCTGCTCATGGCAAGGGGTTTGGAACTGGATGGGCTTTAAGGTCCCTTCCAATCTGAACAATTCCATGATTCTATGAGTGCCAGGGATCTGGTTTGCAGAGCCAGGGAAACCAGACCACACCCAAGAGCTTTGGTTTCATAGTGTCTCCACACATCCACAACTCTCTTGTACCCCAGCATCGGCTGCTCCCCCCACAGCATTCCTGACAATACCCATCCAGACCCAGCAACGTTACTGCTCGTACAGAAGGAAACACCTATGGTGGAAAACTCTTTCAGTTACCCACAGCTCCTGTCGGCTTTAACTCGGGACAGCTCGGCAGCACCGCCCGCCGCCCCCAGCCCACACTCACACTGCAGGAGGTGGGAGACCAGGAGCGCGGCCGTGTTGTCGCTGCAGGTCAGGCGCTCCTCCGCCAAGTCCCTCTTGATCTGCAGCGCAAACAGGTACCTGGGAGGGAGCAACAAGCACCAGCGTTACGAGGGCCACCACGACATGGGGAAGGACAAGGAAACGACAGAGCCATTCTCCCTCACCACACCACTCCAGGCCCTTAGAAAAATTCCCTCCCCAGCTTTCCTGGAGCCCCTTTCAGTACTGGGAGGCTGCTCTAAGGCCTCCCTGGATCCTTCTCTTCTCCAGGCTGAGCAATTCCAGCTCTCCCAGCCTGTCCTCATAGCAGAGGTGCTCCAGCCCCTGGATCATCTCCGTGGCCTCCTCCAGACCCATTCCAGCACCATTTTATACAGGTGCCACTTTTAAATATGGTCTCTCTTCTACCCCCTGCCTCTCTGACTCTGTAATGTCTGGTGAGCCTGACCCTGCACTGAGTTCTGTTTTGAAACATATTTTCTGTTTTGAAACATATTTTTCCCACTAACATTCACCTCCACATGTCTGCTAACACCTTGCCACTAAGGAACAGCACTCTTTATCTGCAGTGTGAGTTTTGCATCCTCCTGCCCTCTCCTGCCTTTTCTCTGAGTAAGCAATGCAAATCAATTTCCTCACAGAACACTTTACCTGGTGTATTCCTCTTGCAACTGACCCGGGTCTGGAGGGAAAAACTTCACAGCCAGACGAAGCATTGTAGTCTTTGGTCCTAGAAGAAAAGTCAGTTGTGTCACAAAACACTCTTCTTCTTCCTCTTGAGCAGCCAGGTCTAGTGGGAGGTGTCCTTGCCCATGGCGGGGGGTTGGAACTGGATGGGCTTTAAGGTCCCTTCCAACCCAAACCATTCCATGACTCTACGATTCATCAGTACAAGCACATTATATTTTCTGACACACAGACACCCCACATGTGACATTCAGCCAGCTTGAGGCCTGTGGGTACAGGCTGCCTGTGCCAATGGGATAAGAGAGATTCCAGAGGAAGCATCCATGCTGCTGCCGAGGCACATCTGCGATCCATATGCTGTGAGGATAGGTTCATGCGACATGACAGTTATAATACCCCAAAGTAACTCCTTGATTGCATACGAAGGCATCCCAGATGACCCAGTGAGATGTTCCCAAAGAGGAGGAGGGGAGAGACACATCCCATCGGTTCTGCCACCACCAGAGCTGGCAATGAGCTGAATCCATGGGTCTGGTTGGACCCAGCTGCTCCCCACAGAGATGAAAGTGCATTGAAAGTCCCGCCTGCTCCTGGTATGTCCATTAATACCCTTGTCTTCCCATTTTCAACAGTGTTCTGATCAATCTCAACAACAGGGAGAAAGCCAACAATGCTTACATCGAAAGAGACTCCTAAGTGACCATCTGCAATAGTCCACAATGCTCCACATAATGTGTTACAACAAGAAAACCCAACTGTGACTGGGCTATGTTAACAGTCTCCGCGCCATCACCCAACTTGCTGAGCCACCTGGCTCGGTGTCCACAGTCCCCTGTTCCTCCAGCATCTTCTGAGGAGCATCACATGGCACCACAACTACTGACTGTGCCATGGTTGGGCACCATCCCTGGGCACCACTGCTCTGCTGCTGTCATGGTCCCTTCCAACCCAAACCATTCTACGATCCTATGATCCATTCACCTTCTCGTCTGCCAACGGGGGAACAATAAATTTTGCTTCCTACCAAGCCACTGGGAGAACCACCTATCAGAGGGCAGCTCTCAGCCTCCAACACCAGCACCACCAAAGCTTTGGTGAACCAAAACCCTCTAAAAACCTCATCCTGATTGCAATGGAATATCCAGAAGTGAAATGAGGCTGAAAATAACGCCCTGTAAGGATATGCAAAGTTCACATTCAACAGAGGCTGAAGCCACGCTAAGGGTTTTACAGTTCTTGTGACACACCATGGGAGGAAAAACAAACTTTCTATCACATTTCTGAAAATATATGGAGACTCTGGAAGACCTTCATGAGGTTAAGGAGAGACCTGCCCATTTCTCACACCAATTAACAGAAAGCATTGCCGCAGGAACGATTTTGGCAGCGTTCCAAGCATGACCTACAAGAAATGGCAATAAACACTAAAAATTAAAGACATAATGCTCCATATTCTCTTCTGCAGTACAACTCCTCCTCTTTTCACTTTCTTTAATGTCCCAATTCTACTTAAGAAAAGGAACGCTGGTCCAGCCTTAAGACGGATAATTTATTGTAAGAAGCCAAATCTGAGCAAAAACAGGAACAACAACAGCAGCAACAGAAAAGAAGTTGGGGAAAACTACCCAGGCAGCTGTGGTGAGTGCAGCACTGCATGAAACTCCTGAGAAGGGACCCAAAAAATAAACCAAGCCTATGTGCATGAAGGATATAAAAAGATGGCATTCCAACAGTTCTTTGGGGGGCAGAAATAGGAAGTATTCTATCCCTTCCTAAGGAGGCTTCTCTTACAGCAGGTTTGGCTCTTCTGCTTAAAAACAATGTTGGTAGAAGTCAGAACTATGATGCTAAAGTTAAAAACTTAGCTAGAATTGGAGACTACTTGTTTTCTGGTGATCAGTTTTCGTAGTTAAAAACTACCTCCCAGTACTAATTTTCAACAGTTTTCACTTAAGACTTTTAAAGGAGTAGGAAGCCTCCACGGTGTCCTGATTTCATCCTTCCACAAAGCCATTGCAACGAGGAACAGAAACCCAGCAGAGAGCTTAACCCCATTCTAAAGGGAAAATAGTGTGATCTACTCTTCCAACACCAGAAGAACTTGCACACTGCATTCCTCAATTATTTTTAGCCTTTAGAGTGCATCTCACATCACTTTTCAGAGTAACATAAAGCAAAGACAGCATCACTACTGCAACACCCTCGTGGCCAGAGCAGGAACCAGTCTCACACTGGCAGCGCTGAGGATGCTGACGCTGCAGCCGCCCACCAGGCAGGAGATCCCCACCTCTGCTCTCAGCAAAGCTGCTCCTGAGCAGGAATCCCCACCCCGCAAAATTCCCTACAGGCCAGCCAACTCTCACAGCAGCTTTTTGCAGCCCTTCTGAAAGGTCCACCAGCTCCCAGGCAGAAACCTCAGGAACCACCTCCACCCACACAACGGGTGCAAGAAGCTGGAGCTTCCTTTTTCTTTCCATCATAAGACAACACAACTTATAAAACCTCACAAACAGTTGATGTCACGTTTCACTTAACACCAGCTGACCCAATCCACCTCGATATTTATCACTATGATGGAATGCCACCTTCAGTAAGTTTCCATTCCACCCACCACCATGGAATTCCACACATGGAATACATTGGGTTTGCGTGCTCCGACAGGAGCCTCCACCACCCTCACCAAGTACAATTTTCAGGGAAGCCCAACCAGTAAATCAAGCAGTAATTGTGAAAGCAACCCACATGAAGCAGATGCAAATTAAGGAAAACTTCCTTTTGTAAAACTACTTACTCCGTACTTGTTTAATAACCGGTTTCATAGGTTCCAGCCAAATCTGAAAGAAAAACACATTACAAATTGACATTCCTATTTGAATACAATATGAAACCTTCTCCAGGTCTAACAACCCCAACTCTCTCAGCCTGTCCTCACAGCAGAGGTCCTCCAGCCCTCAGATCATCTCCGTGGCCTCCTCTGGACCTGTTCCAACAGTTCCACATCCTTCTTACACTGGGGATCCCAGAAAGAGAATGAGGTGCTCAAGAATCTGGTTTAGTAGTGGACAGGTATGGTTGAACCTGATGATCTCAAAGGTCTTTTCCAACCATACAATTCTATGGACTTGCAGGTCCGTATGTCTGCAGAGGTTTATATTTATTAGCAAGTGGTTCATAATGACTCTTCAGAGAACTAACTGAAGTCTAAATTAACTGAAGACAAATCAGAACAGTACCAGAATTACCCTTTGCAACATGATTTTACAAGTGCCCCAGAAAGGACATGTTGAGTTGATACTCCCCCTTTCAGAGTGAATGAGGATTTTACTGATGTCCCTGCAAGTGGAAACACCAGTGACTATTTAACTGCTTTATAGATTTTTTGAGATTTAACAAGAAGTCAAATCTGATTCCTCCCCTCTACTTCATCAGTTGCCGTTGTTCTGGTAAGAGAAGTAGATTGGCACGAATCAAAGGGACAATCACACAGAAGGTTCCCAATGGCTTTGGAACGTCCAACATGCAAGCAACTACATTCACCCACCCTTTTTATTACACTGCATTTATCAGGGAATTGTACATACCCAGTGTGACTGGATGTTCTGGAACTCAATCCCAAAGTAATCCGACTCAATCAAGTTCAGATGCTTGTAAACTTCTGTCAGTAATGTCTGGCCATAAGATTTTGACTAAGGAAGCAAAAATAAACAAACATATGAGATGAAACTGATTAAGCCTACAACAGATCAGAAAAAAACCCACAGCATCTTTAGAAACTGTAGAAAAACACCTGGAAGATTTTCCAGTTTTTGTTACTGTAATCTGCAAACATCCAATGCACAGGCACAGCTCTGTACAAACAAGTGTCACGGGAGCAGAGGAACTCCGGTTGGAAGGGGGTGATCATAGAGTAGATTCATGGAATGGGTTGGGTTGGAAGGAACCTTAAAGCTCATCCAGTTCCAACCCCCTGCCCTGGGCAGGAACACCTCCCACTGGATCAGGGGGCTCAAAACCCCATCCAACCTGGCCTTGAACACCTCCAGGGATGGGGCAGCCACCACTTCTCTGGGCAACCTGTGCCAGGGCCTCCCCAACCTCATTGTGAAGGATTTCTTTCTAATTTCTAATCTAAATCTTCTCCCTTCCCATTGGAATTGCTGACTGAAGAATGTGTCTGTATTTGTACCTTGTCAGGAAAGTAAACATGGTCAATGCTTGCAATTTTTAGGACAGAGGAGTAAAATGTAAGTAAAAAAAAACAAGTCAGAAGGGCGTTATTTTTGTTTTACCATCCCAGCTGCTTTTTCTCTTCTCTCAAACAGCATCCCTCACTGCCTAAGGGCAGCTCCTCCCTCAGCCACAGCATCTGAGCTCCGCAGACAGAAACCCGACCGCAGACCACAGCTCAGTATTACCAAAACCGGTTCTTCCCCAGTAACTCCCAAACACGTCTTCCAGAACATCTTAACTCTCCGCTTCCAGGGATTCCAACTTAAAAGCCCAACCAAACCCCTATTTCTGTAACGAGCAGAATCCTTGGATTTAAAAACAGACAAATTGCCCTCGCTCAAACTTTCCGAAAATGAAATCCACTTTTGGCAGTAGTTATGCTGGGGCAGGAATATCAGTCCAAAGGCCAAGAGTTTGGAAAAAGTGGAGTGCTCTAAAGTAGCAGTACTTGGAAACTTGTGCAGCCAGAGCTGTAGGAGCCACTGGCCCCAACTTCAGCAATCACATCTGCCCCAGGATCTGAGTTCCAGGAATCTGAGCGATTGTATCCTCCGACAAAAAAAGAGAGGGAGACGTTTGTATTGGACATCCCCACGGACAAGGGGCCAACATGGAACAGCCCATCAGTAGCCACAGGGGAGCACAGACAGGAGGAGCAAACAGAATGGATTTCAAGAGAGACCCCTTCACTAGCCATGGATATGCCATTTTTCCCTCCTTTTTGATGTACTTTAGTGGTTTTCCTAATGAGAACGGGATTTCTGTCTGTTGGCCAATTACGAACATGGCAACCAGCATCTAACCGTGGCAGGGACACCGGAATTGTCATTTCCTTTTGGAGCCAGAAGTACACAAACACTTCAGTGAGTTTACAGCTCTGTTTATCCACAGCCCCTTTGTCATCTCTTAGATCTCTGTCCAAAGGCAGCATGATACAGAAAAAATGCCTTCACAACTCCCTATTAACCAATACCATTAATGCCCTGTATAAACAAGAGCTGTGTTTATGAACACAGGGACTACTTTTAATCCACATTTATTAGAAAGGCGGAAATAATATAGGACAGCAAGGAAAGCCATTCGTTAACTTCTTGTTTTTATGGCAAAACCAAGATCTGACAGCTCCATTTCTACTTTTTAATCCAGACACTGGGAAAGTAAGAAATAACTCTTCTTTGGCAGTACTTTTATTAGTTTCTTCAATTTCGATTATATCAAGTAACTGAAATCAAAATGGTCCCTGCTCCCCAGAGAGACAGGAGCCTGGAACCACAGATGTATCCAACTTGGGTTTCAGGTGCTTTGCCAAATACTGCTTAAATCCTATTTAATTTTGATCATCCAAACATTTAACAATATCTTCCAGTTTTAATTATTACAATTTTTCTTTTATACAATTGTATTTTAGGTACGTGTATTGTTTCATTCACTCTCACATAGTGCCAGGCCCAGCTAGTGGTTATTTTACTAAGGCAGGTATAGTTGGACTCGATGATCTCAAAGGACTTTTCCAACCAAGTGATTCTATGATTCCAAGGTGATGCCAGAAGAGTTTGCAGTGCATTTACCAGCCAATGGAGCAGCAGCTGCCCAGCTGGGGATCCAACAGCTGTGGGATCCAGCATCTGTTTACACCAGGGATTCAACTCTCACACTAGGTCCTCTCCACTGCTGCACATCCCTGCAGTCCCTACCTGCTGCCTCCTGAAGGCAACAACTCTGACTTCTTCCCAAATCAGGTCAAGAGCTACAAGAACCAACTGAGCACAAACGCAGGGTGTGTGAACCCTCTCCTGCTTTTCCAGCCCAGTCGTTGTTGTGAACTGAGAATCACAGAACGATTTGGGTTGGAAGGGACCTGAAAGCCCATCTAGTCCCATTCCCCTGCCATGGGCAGGGACACCTCCCACTGGATCAGGGTGCTCAAAGTCCATCCAGCCTGGCCTTGAACACCTCCAGGGATGGGGCAGCCACCACTTCTCTGGGCAACCTGTGCCAGGGCCTCCACACCCTCACTGTGAAGAATTTCTTCCTAATGTCTAATCTAAATCTTCCCCCTTCTAATTTAAAGCCATTCCCCCTCGTCCCATCACTCCAAGCCCTTGGAAAAAGTCCCTCCCCAGCTTTCCTGGAGCCCCTTCAGACACTGGAAGGCCAATCTAAGGTCTCCCCAGACCTTAATGTATTTCTTTTATTAAGTGTGAGTGCCATGGTAAGTCTACACGGCTTTGAAACCCGATTTATTCAAACATGGAAGCTGCAAAACTAAATACAAACTTTTGAGTTATTTTAAGTTACATTATTAAACCGCATGTTGGGCATAATTTTTTATCTAAGACTCTCCCCAATATTTTTTGTCCCAGTATTTCAGCAGTTGGTTTTGTGTTTAGTTTTTTAAACAGAATCCACAGCCAGACAAATTATTCCCAAAATGTAAGCCTTTGGCTCATTTAATTAAGTTTATATTTAAACCCTGTGATCATTTAGAGGTTCAAGCACTGTTGAAGTGCTTTGCTGCCAAATGAACCGGCTCTACCCCACAAACGTGCTTTTCCAGAGAGGCCAGACTTGCTGGGTGCCCAAAAGTTGGAAAACAACAAACTGCTGGCATGGGAAAAGATCTCCAAGAGGGAGGGAATTGTGTGAATGAAACTGGGAAATGAACACTTGGACAGAGAGCATGTAGAGACAAAAAATGGTCCTTACAATGTGTCTCACTTCAAACCATCTGCAAAGGACTGGTGCAACACTACACCAACAGCCTTCCTCAAACCTTGGAAGGGCTCAGCCTTCTCAGCATGGGATATTCAATATCACACTGGTTCAAGCCTTTAAATGACTAAGTGGCTAAGAGAGCTGAGGACAGACACAAATCCTGGTTACAAACATGGCTTGCTGTTCAAACAGGCAAGATATCACTGTCAGCCCTTCTCAACAAAAGCCTTTTTCTACAAGAAATCAATCATAGATTCATAGAATGGTTTGGGTTGAAAGGGACCTCAAAGCACATCCAGTTCCAACCCCCTGCACACCTCCCAATGGATCAAGGTGCTCAGAGCCCCATCCAACCTGGGCTTGAACACCTCCAGGGATGTGGCTTCCATGACTTCTCTGGGCAACCTGGGGAGCATCTCACCAAATTAAGATTCATAACAGACTCTCTAAGCATCTACTTTGTTCATGCCAGCTGTACAATGCTATAATAAAGCTAAGAAACTAGAAATTAGGAGACTGATGATCTCCATTTTTCCTCAAACTCTGCTACAAGAACCTACACATCGGTGCCGACCACAGGCACTGCAGGAGCTTGCTCAGTGTTGTTTAAGTATTTGTTGCCTTTCAATATTTAAAGAGGGCGTAAAAGAAGGATGAGGAGAAACTTTTTAGCAGGGCCTGTAGCAATAGGACAAGGGATGATTTTTGTAAACTAAAAGAGAAGAAGTTTATACTAAACATAAGGAAGAAATTCTTCACGCTGAGGGTAGTGAGGCACTGGCACAGGTTGCCCAAGAAGTGGTTGATGTCCCATCCCTGGAAACACTCAAGGCCAGGCTGGCTGGAGCTCTGAGCAACCAGATCAAGATGAAGATGTCCCTACTCACTGCAGGGGAGTTGGACTGCATGACCTGTTAAGCTCCCTTCCAACACAAATCATTCTATGATCATTTCATGTGTGTGTATTTCTGTATAAATAATCTTTTTAAGTCATTTGAAACACAGACATTGCTCTGCTTCCCTTTGTTCACAAAAAAAAAAAATCACTAAAATTGCTACTCTTTCTCCAGTAATTACACTTTTGCCTCAAAACCACCATCCATGCTCACAGATTTGATCTGGGCTTTCCCTCTGCAGGGTTACAGTACTCCAGGCTGGCACAGAGCTAGAGGGAGCCTGTCTGAAGGAAGCAGTTTAAAACATCAAGGAAATAGGATGATTGTGCAGAATTCTTTACACAAATTAGGTGCTTTGACAGGAAAGGCCAAAACTACCTCCTGTTTCATGCCCAACTGAAATTGTACCAGCTGTCCTAACATTGCTGCCCACTGCACTTTGAGCAGAGCTGCGATACCATGGCAATGGGTTAATAAATACTGACAAGCCAGATGAGATAAGGCCGAAGCTTTGCTCACTTCCCTCTTTCCTACCCCTCTGGTTTTGGTCTACCTGCCCCAAGCAGGCTGAAGGACACAGCGATGCTCGTCCGTTGTGATTTCAGTGGAAGGAGTTGTTGGATGGGCCTAACGGAGTCTTTACAGAGTCCTTCTGCCTTCTTTTAAACTGATGTGGGTATTTTCCTGCTCCAGTTTGTGCTCAGGTCCCACCAGGTGCTGTGGCCAAGCCTCCTGTTGCAGTGGCCGGAGGAGAAGATCAGCAGCTCAGATAGCAGAGCTGTCAAATGCCAGCCCAGGCTGAGAGAGCTGGGGTTGTTCAATTTGGAGAAGAGAAGACTCTGAGGAGACCTTACTGCAGCCTTTCAATACTTAAAGGAGACTAATAAGAAAGATGGGGAAAAAAACTGTTAGCAGGGACTAAGAGGCAGCAATAGGAAAAAGGGTGATGGTTTTAAATTAAAAGAGGAGACGTTTAGACTAGATCTAAGGAAGAAATGTTTTCCTGTGAGGGTGAGAAGAATCTGGCACAGGTTGCCCAGGGAAGTGGTGGTTGCCCCATCCCTGGAGGTGTTCAAGGCCAGATTGGATGAGGCTTGGAGCCCCCTTATCCAGTGGGAGGTGCCCCTACCCATGGTAGGGGGTTTTGGACTGGATGACCTTCATGGTTCCTTCCAGCTCAAACCACTCTATGATTAGCCAACAGGGAACAGCCTTTTCTCCACAAGGTCTACACCATTTACTTCAGGCCACCTAAAAGGAATTAAATACAGGAATTGTACCACTGCACGTAGGCCAGGACCATTAAGTTACACCTGGGTTTACTTGATTGGATTCCACCCAGACAGAACAATCACAGGCAGAAAGTTCTCAGTGTGCTTATGATAAATTAAAGAGTTCAGCTTTACACCAACTCTGTGTGAATTAAATGTGGCTCTTGTGCTGTTCCTCAACTCACTCCTCTTCACCCCTACAAGACAAGTCTTCCACCTACGTGCACACGTGTGCAGCACACAGACTATTGCACAGCCAGACCAGTGCGGTGAGCTCCATCCATGTGTCAAGGACTGTGATTTACATTTGCTCATCATTTTACCCAACTGTTTCTGTGTTTTCAGTTACAATATCTGCATTTAATAGACTTTTTGGACAGGACTATTCAGATTATTTCTCCTTTGCTGCAGTAAAGTTTTTTGCAAATGTAAAGAAGTAAATTGTTTTTATAACACAATTTAAGTTCACATCTTCCCTTAAAATAAAACCAAACCAAAGCAAAAAAACACACACACCCCCCCCAAATGTCTGGCAATAAAATGGCTGTGGCTTCACCTTTCCCCACCCAATACCACATTCTTACTTAGCATCGAAAAAGTCAGGCACCAAAACACAAAATAACAGGCTCAAAAAAATATACAGTAGAATCAGGCAGCACACAAAGTACAAAGCTTCAATTACTTTCTTTTTAAACCCTATAATAACCCACATTTTAAACAGCGAATTACTAACTTTCTCTTCTGAGGGTGGACAAAAATAAGTCCGAAGGCAGTTTATTTGCCATATTTAGGAGAGTCGAAGCAGAGCAATGACAAACATCTGGCTATGATTCCTTCTGGAATTCTGACTGTTTCTTCCCAGCCAAGGAAGAACAACACCGAACTGACTGATACAGCATCTTGGTTCCTTCAGCACGGAGCTTAATAGGATTCCGAAGCAGTCTGCCCTCCCACTTCTCACATATTTAAGCTGTTAATACTTCTAAAGCACAGAGGGGAAAAAGCCTTTGTGAAGGGAAGGCAAAGGGAGAGGCAGGAGGCAGCTCCAGCCAGAGACTTGTCACAGTGGAGAGGCCGCCGTGCCGAAACGCTGGCTCAAGCGGTCCACAGTAGGGACGGTCTCCTGAAGGATCATAGAATGGGCTGGGTTAGAAGGGACCTTAAAGACCATCCAGTTCCAACTCCCTGCCATGGGCAGGGACACTTCCCATTAGACCAGGTTGTCAAGGATCCATCCAACCTGGCCTCTGATCACAGAGTAAATGTTTGTAAGAGCCCATGGCACGCTCACCGTTTTTAATGGGTGCATATTTAATCCAAAACTGCTCTGTAACAGCATTTTAAGCTGCACAGTTTCTGCTTCAGCCCCAACAACGTTCTTGGGGCAACAGGCTGGAGCACCTCTGTTCTGAGGACAGGTTGAGAGTTGGGGTCGTTCAGGCTGGGGAAAGAAGACTGCGGGGAGACCTTAGAGCAGCCTCCCAGCACTGAAAGGGGCTCAAGAAAAGCTGGGGAGGGGCTTTTTCCAAGGGCTTGGAGTGATAGGACGAGGGGGAATGGCTTTAAATTGGAAAGGAGAAGATTTAGATTAGACACTAGGAAGAAATTCTTCCCAATGAGGGTGGTGAGGCCCTGGCACAGGTTGCCCAAAGAAGTGGTGGCTGCCCCCTCCCTGGAGGTGTTCAAGGCCAGGTTGGATGGTGCTTTGAGCCCTTTGATCAGTGGGAGCTGTCCCTGGCCATAGCAAGGGAGATGGACTTCAAGGTCCTTTCCAATTCAAACCATTCCACGATCTTCTGATTCTATGAAATGTCTTTAAATACATCTTGGAGAAAGGAGGGGATAACAAGGGAAAGCTGCAGGGATTACATCCTTATTGTGACTATCTTTATCCCGTCCAGTTAAGGCTGCTGCTGAGGCTCATTTCAGGCATCTCCACAAGTGAGGCAGCAGACAGGGCTCCCGTGTCAGCTTCCCTATGTGCTGCAAGGACAAGGCCCCTCTCCAGAGGCTGCAAGTTGGCCTCTCCCACGGACACACCACTTCTCTCTGTGAAAAAGGTATTTACTGTATTGCTTACAGACAGAAGGGAAAATGGTTGGAAGAGGGGGAAAAAACAAGCCTTTTTGTTGTAAGCTCCATCTCCATTACGAGCAGTGCCAACAGCTCCAATGAGAACAGCCTCAGTGTCCCACACTGACCTGAATCAACAAACACCACCCCCAAAGCTATAACAGAGACAACACCACCTCTTCCTTCCACACCCGGTGGAAATAACTGCAAAAGCAAAGCAGAGTGAGCAGTGGTGCTGCCACCCTCCAGGACAGCTGCCTGACCATGAATTCCTCTACCACAGCTGTGCCAGCCCACACCACCCACCCACTGGAGCCCCTTTCCGTACTGGGAGGCTGCTCTAAGGTCTCCCCACAGCCTTCTCTTCTCCAGGCTGGACAACCCCAACTCTCTCAGCCTGTCCTCACAGCAGAGGTGCTCCAGTCCTCGGACCATCTTTGTGACCTCTTCTGAACTCATTCTAAGAGTTCCATATCCTTCTTTAGGTTGTGAATTCCAGAAATGTACAAAGGACTCCAGGTGAGGTCTCACCAGAGCGGAGCAGAATCCCCTCCCTCGCCCTGCTGGTCCCACTGCTTTGGGTGCAGCCCAGGACACGGGTGGTTTCTGGGCTGTGAGGGCACGTTGCCAGCTCACGTTGAGCTTCTCATCAGCAAGTGACAGGAGTGACAGGAGATGTCAGCAGCACATGAGCGGGGCTCAAACGGTAGAGCCACTGACTGGGATTTGTTGTGCTCCAGGCTCTGCAGATGAACAAGGGCTGACCTCGCTGCTCACAAAACCAGGCAAAGGTTTGTAAGCTGTTCTGTTCCCTCTGCCCTCGTAAAGAGCGGCATGGCATTAACTATGGCCTCAGGATGCTGGCCACCCAAATTCAGCTGTTCTTGTGGATGTTATAAGCAAATATTAAATAATACCATAGTTCCTCATTGTGGGAAACCTCTCGTGGCAATGGGAAACAATGGAATAACAACAGAAGTATGGCTGTGTGGTCAGTTGGGGGACGGAGCCATGCACTGTCCTGCAAAGCCCTGAAGGACACTGAAGGCAGAGATGAGCAGCCCACAACCTCTGATGCTGCAAAGAGAGGGAGCCAGTGGAGTGAGGCAACAAACAGCCAGGCAGCAGCCACTGTGAAGAACAAGGACGGGGAACCCGTACAGCCAGCAGCAAGGTGACCACAACAGTGATGGTGTGAAGTGAGGTGGTCCTGAGGGGATGCTTTAGCTGTGTGGTTAAACAGCACCACCCCAGAGATCACACAGGAGGCACAGGGATCAAAGGTGAACGGAAACCACATTGCTGGTCAGACAGGCAACGCTCCCAAGAAGTAAAAACCAGTGACAGCAAGGAGTTTCTGTTCTCTACATGCAAAGTGCGATGTGACACGTGAATATCCAAACTAAGTTTCATCAGGTTGATTATATTTATAGCTAAGAGGCAGACGAGAGTGGAGATGCTGTAAAGAACTGAGCCACAGCTGGGTTTGTGCTGGGTGGGAAGCCTAACAACGACAGCTTGCCCAGAGAAGTGGTGGCTGCCCCATCCCTGGAGGTGTTCAAGGCCAGGTTGGATGGGGCTTTGAGCCCCCTGATCCAGTGGGAGGTGTCCCTGCCCATGGCAAGGGTGTTGGAACTGGATGGGCTTTAAGGTCCCTTCCAACTCAAACCATTCTGTGATGCTATGATCTTTAGGCAAGCTAGAACTGTGGTCTGAGGGTAACACAGAGAACAAACAAGAATCTGAAGAACACAGATCTGTGATCATTTAAAACCAGAACCACCACACTTTGAGCACTGTTGGTATTTCTCAGGGCAGATTTCCCTGAGCACTGAGCAAACGCCCTGTTAAATCCAAATTTTCAGGAAGCCCATCACCCTTCCAGAGCCTCCTTCCCAAAGTGTGGCAACAGGCAAAAACTTTCAAATAGGAGTAAGTTTACTCGAAGAGGATACAAACCATTACAATAAATAACAAAAAGCAGTAACTAAACAAACCCTCTGCTGTTCTCCCAGCTGCCAAATCAACCGAGCTGCACGTGGCTGGGGAAGCAAGAACAGTTTGGCAGTAGACAGTTGGTGCTCCCCCAAAGCAAATAACAGCTAAAGCTTCTTGTTACAGCATGTGATTGTATTCAAAGTCTGTTAAAAACACAAAACATCTGCTATACTTAGAAGATTCCAAACAACCAGATGTGCTACTCATTTAACTACTTGTAAGCAGGTAAAAATCCCAACAGGAATCTTTATTCAGACAGTGCCTGAGAAAGCCCCAGCTCTGCACAGCAGCACATCCTGTGAGTTTGTCATTATCACCAGCTACAAGTACTCGAAATCGGGTTCAAAACTCTCTCACCTCAATGTCAAGTACTTCCACCGTGTTGTCCAACATCTTGATTTTGATTGGCAGGTCCCGCTCGTGCGCTCTGGCAGGCGACGAGGCCATCGCGGCGGAAAGGTTCTGTCCTGGCTCCAAGGTACTCACTCCGGCGCTCTTCTGGACGCCCAAACGAGAGCCAGGAGTCTGCAGAACTCTGTATGTTCCCTCTATCTCTCCCATCTTTCAGAGTCCGAGGAAACCTGGAAGAAAACAAAGGATTACAGCCTGAAAGGTAATTTGTCACTAATATCCCACATGAAAACACTACCACTTCAACACAATCACACCCCAAGTCCTTATTTAATGCTCTTCATCCTGCTATCAACAGCAACAATAAAGTTGATGAGATGCTGGTCAAAAATCCAGGTGATGGTAAGAAAAGTAGAGAAAAAAAATAAACAAACCTATTCCAAAACAGAAGCACAATCATGCACCAAGTCCTTATTTAATGCTCTTCATCCAGCTACCAAAATCAACAATAAAGTACAAGAGATTCTGATCAAAAATCCAGTTGATGGGAAGGAAAATAGGTGACAAAATAAACCCCAAACTATTCCAAAACATGATTAGAAAACAGGACGCTCAAACTTGTGCCCTCTGCCCCCCTTACACACTGACATTTCCACTTCCAGTGAATTCCTCTGCCTATGCAGCTCCTAGACCAGGTGACCCCAAGCAGCACAAGCGCTGCTGGCAGCACTGGAGCAGGCGGTGGAGGGCAGGGCAGGACTCTGCCTCATGCTGGTACCCAGACCTTCCACTGACTCTCCTACACCACCGAACCACACCCAAGATAACAGGGACAAGAAACTTTCTTCATCTCAAAAATGATGACTCATGCAAAGCAGCAACTACTCCAACCAGCGCAGGCAGCTCAGCCCCTTCCTAAGGCAGATCTCTACCACAGATAACGCTTCTTCACCTCACCAGCAAACCCATGCTGGAGCCAGATTCAGTCAGCAGGCAGAAATCTCAATTACAGAAACTTCAAGTAGTTCCAGTAGGCTGATTCCTGCATGCTGATCTCTGTTTTCATGGTTTGGTGGCAGTTGTTGCAGAGCAAATGTTTAATTTGCCACAGGGAATACACTCTGTGTTGCTTCTTCCCAGCTCTCTAACACTGTGGGAGCAGTGGCAATGCTGCCAGGGGGCCCTAGAGTGAGTCCCGAGGAGGCCACGGAGATGATCCAAGGCTTGGAGCATCTCCTGTACGAAGACAGGAGGAGAGAGTTGGAGTTGTTGAGCCTGGAGAAGAGAGGCTCCAGGGAGACCTTAGAGCAGCCTCCCAGTACTGAAAGGGGCAACAGGAAAGCTGGGGAGGGACTCTTGATCAGGGAGTGCAGGGATAGGACAAGGTTTCAACAGTTCTAACCTAAAAGAGGGGAGATTTAGATGAGATCTTGGGAAGAAATGTTTTCCTGTGAGGGTGGGGAGGCCCTGGCACAGGTTGTCCAGAGAAGTGGTGGCCACACCATCCCTGGAGGTGTTCAGGGCCAGGTTGGATGGGGCTTTGACCATCTTGATCTAGTGGGAGGTGTCCCTGCCCATGGCAGGGGGTTTGGAAACAGATGAACTTTGAGGTCCCTTCCAACCCAAGCCATTCCATGATTCTATGGCTGCAGCAGTGTCTGTATGAGACGCCCCAAAGCCACCATCTCTGCACGCCACCAGCACAGAGAAGTGGGCAAAACCGCACCCAGCGCTCGGCGGAAGTCGATGGACTCCGCTGTGCTTCTGGTGGCATTTCCCAAATACCAGGCTACATCAGAACAATTGAAAGTATGTGGCCATGGATGCTGGGACAGCCCTCGCATGGCCACCACACCACAAAACATTCAACGGAGTGCGAGGTTATTGTTCCGTAATAAACGTGTTTTGTCTCAAGAGGAGAAAGTTAGATCACGAACGCATTCCTTTGTGCCTCTAAGCTCTGAGGAGGTAGGCAGCCCACTCTGAGGAGTCACATGGAGTCAGCTTTACGTGTCCTTAAAAATCAGAGGGGCATAGGTTTTAATCCTTGCATGCATGGACACTGGTCAAACATCAAGGTTGACGACATATGCAACAAGAAAGCCCAAGAAGGATGATCTCCACCTTAAAAGCATGTGTGCAGTGCCCAGTGCCCAATCAAAAGAGCAGAAAGATCCTTTCTTAGACCATTTTTCACATTTCCCAGTTTGGCAGGCACATGGATAAGGAAAAACCTTCTAGGTCACAACTTCTAAAACCACCACAGCAGCAAAAATCAGCAGAGACAGCAGCCCAGCTTACACCGCTAACTGCCAATCCAAACAGGAATTGTAGCTCGTTGGAACCTTCACCTCCGTGATAGTGTGTCCCGTGCAACTTAACCCACAGTAAGAGATTGTTCCTGCCATTTAGAAGCTCACAAGCAACTGAAGTTGCCCAGCATCAGCGATGCTCCTCACAAGGCCATTAATTAGACAGCTGCTCCTAAAATTATCATCCAAGAACACATTCACCCTGTTCTGAGTAAAAGCCTGCTGGAAAAAGGGACCAACACCACAGTTACTCAGAAAGAAAAGGCGTAAGTGGTGACAGCCAAGGCAGCGGATGGAGAAGCCGAGTGGCAGAGGACGAATGAGGAGGTCTGAGGTACTTGGACTGGCTCTGGTTACCAGCCAGGTAACATCAATCAGGAGCTGCAGATGCCACAGCCCTGTCTCACAGGTGTGAATGGGAAAAGTGAGCCCAGTGGGGCTCAGCCTCCTGTCTGATTACAGCAGGGCAAGGGAGGGGATTGTGCCCCTCTATTCTGTTCTCATGAGACCGCACCTGGAGTCCTGTGCCCAGTTCTGAAGTTCCCAAAATAAGAAGGATATGCAACTGTTGGAACAGACCCAGAGGAGGCCACAAAGATGATCTGAGGGCTGGAGCACCTCTGCTGTGAGGACAGGCTGAGAGAGTTGGGGTTGTTCAGCCTGGAGAAGAGAAGGCTCTGGGGAAACCTTAGAGCAGCCTCCCAGTACTGAAAGGGGCTCCAAGAAAGCTGGGGAGGGAATTTTTGTAAGGGTTTGGAGTGACAGGACGAGGGGGAATGGCTTTAAATTGGAAGGGAGAAGATTTAGATTAGACATTAGGAAAAAATTCTTCCCAATGAGGGTGGTGAGGCCCTGGCACAGGTTGTCCAGAGCAGTGGTGGCTGCCCCATCCCTGGAGGTGTTCAAGGCTTTGAGCACCCTGATCCAGTGGGAGGTGTCCCTGCCCATGGCAGGGGGGTTGAACCTTGATGGCCTTTGAAGTCCTTTCCAAGCCAAACCATTCCATGATTCTCGGACACATTCCTAACAACTTTTTAACACCAGACTCCTCCTCAGACAGTGTATATTCAGATTCTAAGCTCTAAAAAGTGCTGGGGCAGAAAATGAGATGCAGAGAAGTGAGCCCCATTTCCTTAGACAAGCAGTGCCCTCCCACAGAGTGGCAGCGAGCATGTCCCCACGCCACTAATACCACTACAACCACCAAACACCCACAAACAGTCCAGCCTGCTCCAACTGAAAGGGTTCTCAGGCACTGGCAGAGGCTGCCCAAGGAGGTGGTTGGAGTCACCATCCCTGGAAGCATTTAAAAGATAGGCAGATGAGATGCTCAGGGATCTGGTTTAGCAGTGGACAGGTATGGTTGGACTCGATGATCTCAAAGGTCTTTTCCAACCAAGTGATTCCATGATTTTATGAAACACCACAAGCATGAGGGGCATTTACCAAGGCAAGCACTATTTCCAGCTTCACCACTCATTACAGGGACCCACGTGTTCTACAGAAGCTCACAGCATACGGCACTTAACCACCAACCTGCCATGATTTCAGGAGCACTGCAGCTGGAGGGGCTGCCTAAACAAAAGGTGGAGGGAAAGGAAAGAGCCAAGCCTGAGTGTTCTGGTTTGAGCTAAAGCAGAATCAGATTCTAAATTCAGCTCAGTCTCATCTGAGTAACTTCATTGAGAGCCACCTGCAGATTTTTCAGATGCTATTTCTCTCTGGCAGTGATGGCACTGGACACTGGGATGCAGAAAGGCCAGTGCTCACACTGATCCCTACAGAAACCCAGGTCATCCTGGAGCTGCTGGAGTCAAGGAAAAGGGGCAGGAAAGGTCACAACAGCAGGGAGAGGCACTCAGGAGAGGTGCCCCCATACTGACCAGCAGAGGATTAAGCTGTAGTTTTAGTTTTTCAACCCACAAGTCTTTTGCTCTCATCTCCCTTTCCCTGGAGAGGGTGGTGAGGAAAGCGAATTGGGAGCCCAAATGCTGTTTTATCTGCCAAAATTGTCTGTGCTGAAGCTAAACCATGACACTGACACAGGCTGTGAGCACCAGGAGAAAAGAGCAGCTTATGAGGGAAGCAGAGAAAGCATCCAACAGCACTGAGAGCCTCCCTCCAGGACAGCCAGAGCTCGTTTACCTCCGCACCAACGCAAAACTAAACAGCAATATTCACCATTCTAAGAAAAATAAATGTTCCTGGCATTCAACCACCACAAACTTCTTTGCAGAGTGTTTTTCCTGATGATTTCCTATAAACAGGGACTAGGCACCATAGCTCCATCACCTCCCTGAATCACAGTGACAGGACATGTGTTGCGTTCAGCCTCAACCAAGTCTGAAGGAGCAGCTGGGAACAAAGCCTACAAAACTGAGGTTGCTATGTACTTTTTGTTGACTTCTTAAATAGCTTTGAAGTCGCAATGAATTTCTGCTTCTACTTAGATGGAATAAACTTATTTTTCAGAAGCAAGGCAGAGTTTTTCAGCTAGCAGCAAATCAAGAAAGGCAGCTTGCAGGGAGGATACACCCATGCAGAACAACAAGGGTTTCACGGGAGCTCCTCCGGTGTCTGCGCAGTGACAGTCACTGCAGCTCCGACCCACACCTGTGCAGGCAGCTGGTCCAAAGGAACATCAGCACCTGTGATCTGTGCCTGCTCTACAAAGGGATCCCACCACCCATATGCAGTGGAAACCTGCAGAGAGAAAGCACTCTCAGTAGGAGCTCTCAACTCAAGTCCCTTGAGTCATAGGATCATGGAATCACAGAATGGTTTGGGTTGGAAGACACCTCAAAGCCCATTCAGTTCCAACTCCCCTGCCATGCAAATGGACACCTCCCACTGGATCAGGGTTCCCAAAGCCCCATCCAACCGGGCCTTGAACACCTCCAGGGATGGGGCAGCCACCATCTCCCTGGGCAACCTATGCCAGGGCCTCCCCACCCTCATTGTGAAGAATTTCTTCCTAAGATCTCAAATCTCCCCTCTTTCAGCTTAAAACCATTCCCCCCCATCCTGTCACTCCAAGCCCTTGGAAAAAGCCTCTCCCAAGCTTTCCTGGAGCCCCTTTCAGCACTGGGAGGCTGCTCTAAGGTTTCTCCAGAGCCTTCTCTTCTCCAGGCTGAACAACCCCAACTCTCTCAGCCTGTCCTCATAGCAGAGGTGCTCCAGCACTCACATCATCTTTGTGGCCTCCTCTGGATCCGCTCCAACAGTTGCATATACTTCTTACGTTGGGGGTTCCAGAACTGGACACAGGACTCCAAGTGGAGTCTCACAAGAGCAGAGGGGAAGAATCCCCTCCCAGGACTCCAGCCGGGGCCCTCGCTGCTCTCCACGTCTCTCACAGCCCTGCTGGTCCCACTGCTCTGGCTGCAGCCCAGGACGCGACTGATTTCTGGGCTGTGGGGGCGCATTCCCAGCCAAAGGTCTACACGGATTTTCCTTCCTTGCTTTTCCTACCCGGCAGACGTCCCCGCTACCATCCCTGCCCCCGCCTCGCACGGGGAACCCCACTGGCAGGGACAGGGACGAAGGCCTCGGCGATAATGCCGCAGCGGAGACCCCAACACCCGGGCCCCTCGCGACAGGGGCGGCGCTGCCCAGGCTCCTCCGGCCGGGGAGCGGGCAGCGGGATGGCCCTGGCTGAAACACCAGCACCCCCGGACCGAGAGGAACGCGGCGCCACCACCGGGGCCGCAGCCCGAGCCTCCTCCCACACCAAAGCCGCCGCCCGGGGCCGCGGAAGCGCCCGACGCGCAGGTGGGAGGGCCGGGCCTGGCCGAGCCGAGCCGCCGTTGTCCGGCAGCTCCGCTGCGGCGCCTGCCCGGTTCCCACCCCCCCAGCGTCCCCCGCCACACCCGTCCCCGCCGTGCTCTCACCTCCGCGCCCCGGGCCCCGCCGGGCCGGCCCCGCGCGCCGCCGCGCCAACACGGCCCCGCGCGCCGCCGCGCCACGCCCGCCGCGCCACGCCATTGGCGGGGCGGGACCGCGGGCGGGGCCAAGGCCAGAAGCGATGGCGGACTCCAGCCCCGTCGCGCCACGCCATTGGCTGGGTGGGACGGAGGGCGGGGCGAAATG
>JAUMJL010001680.1:0-30566 GCA_033558185.1 Dromococcyx pavoninus
GTGACACTGAAAGGTGCAGGTGACACCCCGGGGTCACATCGAGGGGTGCAGTTGTCACCTCGGAGTGCTCAGAGCTGGGGTGACAACGAGGGGTGCAGGCGGCACCCCGGGGTCACATCGAGGGGTGCAGTTGTCACCCTGGGGTGCTCAGAGATGGGGTGACACCGAGGGGTGCAGGCGGCACCCCGGGGTGCCCCGTCCTCCCTCCCCGCCGCGGCCACTGGGTGCTGCTGTGGGATCGGCCACGGCCGCAGCGCTGCCTGCGCTGGGTGGGGGCACCCACGGGAGAGCAGGGGAACGGGAGGGACCCATGGGGACAGCGCGGATGGGGGGGGGGGGGCAATAGGGACCTCTGGATGTGGGGGACACCCAGTGACCGCTCCTTGCACCCCCAGCCCCCCCCCCCTGCACCCCCAAACTTACAGATCCGGGCGGGGGCTGCTGTCCTCTCCAGCATCTCGGGGTGCTGGGGGTGCTGGGGGTGCTGGGGGTGCTGGGGACCCCGGTTCCAGCCCAGAGGCTCCACCAACACCACCTGAGGGGGGGGAGAAGGTGTCCCCAGGGATGTCCCCAAGTGGGGATCCCCTGTACCCCCCAAATGGCTCTGCATGACGAGGGGGGGGGCATGGAGAGGGTCCCCCAATTCCCTACCTGGCTGGGAGTGGAGGGGGGCAAAAGGGGGGTCCCTATACCTGGCTGGGCACGGTGGGGGGAGCAGGGGGGTCCCCATACCTGGCTGGGCACGTCGGGGGGCACAGGGGAGTCCCCATGACTGGCTGGGCACGGCGGGGGGCACAGGGGGGTCCCCATACCTGGCTGAGCATGGAGAGGGGCACAGGGGGGTCCCCATACCTGGCTGGGCACGGCGGGGGGGCACAGGGGGGTCCCCATACCTGGTTGGACACGGCGGGGAGCACAAGGGTGTCCCCATACCTGGCTGGGCACGTGGGGGGGCACAGGGGGGTCCCCATACCTGGCTGGGCACATCAGGGGGCACAGGGGGGGTCTCCATACCTGGCTGGGCACGGCGGGGGGAGCAGGGGGGTCCCCATACCTGGCTGGGCACGGCGGGGGGCACGGCCCCTGGCAGCGAGGCCGGGCAGTGGGGGTGCCAGCGTGGGCACAGGAGGAAGAGGAGGTGTCCCAGGTCGAAGCGGTAGGTGAAGCGCTTGCCCTTGGCCTTGTGCAGGAGGCGCTTGGTGTAGTAATACCTGGGGTGGGCAGAGGGACCCACGTCACCAACCAGGGCTGGGCACGGGGAGGGCTGAGGGGGGGTCCCAGTGACACTCTTTGGGGACCCCATCCTCATCCCCAGTGCCACTCGGTGGGGTCCCTTGGGATGTCCCCAATGCCACCCTATGGGATCCCTCGCCATGTCCCCAGTGCCACCTTATGGGGTCCCTTGGGATGTCCCCAATGCCACCCTATGGGGACCCCATCCTCATCCCTAGTGTCACTCTGTGGGGTCCCTTGGGATGTCCCCAGTGCCACTCCATGGGATCCCTGGCCATGTCCCCAGTGCCACTCTGTGGGGTCCCTTGGGACGTCCCCAGTGCCACCCTATGGGGTTTTCATCTACGTGCTCAGTGCCACTCTATGGGGTCCCTTGGGATGTCCCCAGTGCCACTCTATGGAGTCCCTTGGAATGTCCCCAATGCCACTCTATGGGGTCCCTTGGGATGTCCCCAGTGCCACTCTATGGAGTCCCTTGGAATGTCCCCAATGCCACTCTATGAGGTCCCTTGGGATGTCCCCAGTGCCACCCTATGGGGTCTTCATCTACGTGCTCAGTGCCACTCTATGGGGTCCCTTGGGATGTCCCCAGTGCCACTCTATGGAGTCCCTTGGAATGTCCCCAATGCCACTCTATGGGGTCCCTTGGGATGTCCCCAGTGCCACTCTATGGAGTCTCTTGGAATGTCCCCAATGCCACTCTATAGGGTCCCTGGCCCTGTCCCCAATGCCACTCTGTGGGGTCCCTTGGGACATCCCCAGTGCCACTCCATGGGGTCTTCATCTATGTGCTTGTTGCCACTCTGTGGGGTCCCTTGGGATGTCCCCAGTGCCACTCTATGAGGTCCCTTGGGACGTCCCCAGTGCCACCCTATGGGATCCCTGGCCGTGTCCCCAGTGCCACTCTATAGGGTCCCTTGGGATGTCCCCAGAGCCAATCCATGGGGTCCTCATCTATGTGTTCAGTGCCACTCTATAGGGTCCCTTGGGATGTCCCCAGTGCCAATCCATGGGGTCCTCATCTATGTGCTCAGTGCCACTCTATGGGGTCCCTTGGAAGGTCTGCAACAGCACTCCATGGGGTCCCTTGGGATGTCCCCAGTGCCATCCTATGGGTCCCTTGGGACGTCCCAGGTGCCACTCCATGGGGTCTCCATCTATGTGCTCGGTGCCACCCTATGGTCCCCTGGGACGTCCCCAGTGCCACCCTATGTGTTCCCCTGGGTTGTCGAGGGCTCTGCACCCCCAGACCCCGTGTCCCCCCCCCCTCACCCCGGCTCACCGCAGCGCCCGGCTGAGTTTGTCGTAGTTCATCTGGGGTTTGCACTTCCTCCTGCCCCACAGCCGGGCCACCTCGTCGGGGTCCTTGATGACAAACTCCCCGTACTCGCCCTGCTGCCAGGCGATGACGTGGCGGAACTCCTCCTTCTGCAGGAGCTCCAGGATGAAATGCCACAACTGGATCTGTCGGGAACCGGGACCGGATTCCCTCTTGCAGGTCCAGTTGGGGAAGACCAACCCTACGGAGCGAGCGGGACGCTCTTAGGTGACCCCCAAGGTCACCGCTGTCCCCAAAGCAGCTCCATGGAGGTGGTGATGAGTTCCATGACCCATCCCAGAGGTGGTGGAAGAGAGGGAGGGCCCCTGGGTGCAGGAAGGGAGGGAAGTTGGGGGGGGTGAGGGTGGGCTCTGTCACCTCGGCGCTCCCCGAGGCTTGGCCTTGGGTGCTGGGTGCTCACCTGGTACCCAGCAGGAGCCGGGCAGGGTGGGCCACCCCGGGGACACGAAGCCACGCTGCATCCTCCAGCCTGTGAGCAGAGAGCAGAGGAGCCCAGAGCTGAGCACCCAGCACCAGGGATGTGCCCAGCACCAGGGATGCATCCAGGACCAGGGATGTGCCCAGTACCAGGGATGTGCCCAGCACCAGGGATGCTCCCAGCACCAGGGATGTGCCCAGTACTAAGGATGCATCCAGGACCAGGGATGTGCCCAGCACCAGGGATGCATCCAGCACCAGGAATGTGCTCAGGACCAGGGATGTGCCCAGCACCAGGGATGCTCCCAGCACCAGGGATGTGCCCAGTACTAAGGATGCATCCAGGACCAGGGATGTGCCCAGCACCAGGGATGTGCCCAGCACCAGGGATGCATCCAGCACCAGGAATGTGCGCAGGACCAGGGATGTGCCCAGGACCAGGGATGTGCCAAGTACCAGGGATGCATCCAGGACCAGGGATGTGCCCAGTACCAAGAATGTATCCACCACCAGGAATGCACCCACCACCTGGGGGATGCACCCACCACTCGATGGATTCACCCATCACTTGAGGGATTCATCCATAATTTGGGATACACCCATAATTTGGGATGCACCCATCACTTTTGGGGTGCACCCATCACTTTTGGGGTGCACCCATCACCATGCCTTGGTGGTGGGTGCCCTCCCTGGCGTGGTCTGGCCTGCAGCTCCTGGGGACACCAAAACCCCAAACCCCACCACCCCCAACAGCTTCTCATGGGGTCCCCGGGGTGGGAGGACCCCTCCCCACTCACCTGTGTTCCCACCAGGGAGCTGCTGGGCAGGAGGAACCTCTGAGGGTCTTAGGGAGCATCACCTGGATTTATAGAGGGAAGGGGTGGGATCAGCGTAAATCTGCTTATGGAGGAGAGGGAGCGGCTGGGAAGGAGAAGGGGGAGCAGAAGGTTGGAGTGTGGGGGGGATGTTTTGGGGTCCCTGCTTGGTGGTGGTGAAGGAACTGCTGCCAAAACCCAACTGGTTCATGCGTGGAGGTTGGTGTCCCCCCATACCCACCCTCATTATATTGGAGTGTGATTCCAGATTCATCTCCAGGTGATGTTCCCCCATCTCCAGGTGAGGGTTCCCCCATCTCTGGGTGAGGTCCCCAATCTCCAGGTGAAGGTCTCCCATCTCCAGGTGAAGGTCTCCCATCTCCAGGTGAGGTTCCCCCATCTCTGGGTGACGTTCTCCCATCTCCAGATGGTGGTTCCCCATGTCCAGGTGAGGGTTTCCCCATCTGCAGGTGAGGGTCCCCCACTTCTGGGTGAGGATCCCCCATCTCTGGGTGAGGTTCCCCCACCTCCAGGTGAGGATCCCCCATCTCCAGGTGAGGATCCCCCCCCCCTCCAGATTATGGGGAGAGGAACCAAGCAGGGACCACAACCATGGAATAGGGTGGGAGGAGGCTCCAAATCGGGGTGGGGGGTCCCCACTGCCCACCTTTGAGTGTGGGCAGGGAGCCAGGACACCTGCCTCCCCCCCAAAAAACAGGGGAGGAGGATTGGGGGGTGCAGGAGAGCCTTTGGGGCTGATCCAGGTTGGGATTTGGCTGGGTTCCTGCCCCTTTATCTCTCCCAAATCCATCTCCAATCTCCTTATCTGACCCCCCCCCCACCTTCACCCCAGCCCTTGGGGGGGGGGGGGCAGAGCCCCCCAAGCTCCAGAGGGGAAAGGAAGGTTTGTTGAAAAGCATTTAATGCTATTAAAGGAATAGGCTTAGGAGGGAGGGGCCAGCCAGGAGCTGGGGGGGGGGATCCCAGTGGGGTTGGGGGGGGGGCGAGATCCTGGGGTTCATGGAACCATGGAATGGTTTGGGTTGGAAGGGACCTCAAAGCCCACCCAGTTCCACGGGCAGGGACACCTCCCACTGGATCAGGGGGCTCCAAGCCCCATCCAACCTGGCCTTGAACACCTCCAGGGATGGGGCAGCCACAGCTTCTCTGGGCAACCTGGGCCTCCCCACCCTCATCCTGAAGAATTTCTTCCCAATATCCAATCTAAATCTTCCTCTTTCCAATTTAAATCCCTTCCCCCTCATCCCATCACTCCAGGCCCTTGGAAAAAGCCCCTCCCCAGCTTTCCCTTTCACTCCTGGGAGGCTGCTCTAAGGTCTCCCCAGAGCCTTCTCCAGGCTCAACAACCCCAACTCTCTCAGCCTGTCCTCTACAGGAGGTTCTCCAGCCCTTGGATCATCTCCGTGGCCTCCTCTGGACTCGCTCCAACAGCTCCAGGTCCTTCCTGTGCTGAGGATTCCAGAACTGGCCCCAGGGCTCCAGGTGGGGTCTCCCCAGAGCAGAGCAGAGGGGCAGAATTCCCTCCCTCCCCTCTGCTCCCACTGCTCTGGGTGCTTCCCAGGACTCTGGTGGTTCCTGGGCTCTCCTTGCCATTCCCAACCACTGCCCAGCGTGGCCGGTTCCAGGAGTCCCCATCCCACCCAGATTCCCAACCCCACGGTGGGATGGAGACCCCACGGCGCTCGGCGATGGGATCCGCGGCCGCGCTCACCGCGACGCCCCCACCCAGGGCACCTCCCTGGGTGCTCGGGGCTGGGCTCTGCCCGCTCCCAGCACCCTCAGCTCCACGGGCAGAGCTCCTGGAGCCGGGCAGACGGGCCCTGGCGGCTCCGAGCCCTTCTGGAGCCAACGAACGGCTCCGAATCCCGCAGGGCGTCGCCCGCTGCCCACCCATCGCGGCCCAGCAGCCGCCGCGGCGCGGTGCCAGGGCCCCGGGGAGGGCAGAGCTTTGCCTACCAAAGCGCAGGGCGAGTTCCTGCTCCTTCCCTTTCCCTCCTTGGAATTGGGAAGAAGAGCCCGGGCGAGTCGTGATCTGTTCAGACTTGAGCGGCTCAGACGGGGCAGGAGCCAGCAGGGAGTGAGCAGGATGAGGAGGCAGTGGTGCTGGACCCCCCCACCCACCGTGTGCCAGCACCCAGGGCCAATTCTGGATCCCCAACCCATCACATCCCACCGTCCACGGTGGTGCTGGACCCCCCACCCACTGTGTCCCAGAACACAGGGCCAGTTCTGGACCCCCCCAACCCACCGTGTCCCAGCACCCAGAGCAGGCTCCTCCCCGCCTGTTGCATCACCTCAGAGGTGGGGGATGCTCCTGGTCCCACCAGCAATGGGTGCTCAGAGTCCAGGAACCCCCCGTGTCCTGGGCTGCACCCAGAGCAGTGGGACCAGAGGGAGAGGGAGGGGGTTCTGCCCCTCTGCTGTGCTCTGGGGAGACCCCACCTGGAACCCTGGGTCCAGTTCTGGGATCCCCAACATAAGAAGGAGATGGAGCTGTTGGAGCAGGTCCAAAGGAGGCCACAGAGATGGTCCATGGGTTGGAGAACATCTGCTGTGAGGACAGGGTGGGAAAGTTGGGGTTGTTCAGCCTGGAGAAGGCTCTGGGGAGACCTTAGAGCAGCCTCCCAGGACTGAAAGGGGCTCCAGGAAAGCTGAGGAGGGGCTCTGGATCAGGGAGTGCAGGGATGGGATGAGGGGGAAAGGTTTGGGGCTGAAAGAGGGGAGATTGAGATGAGATCTTGGGGAGAAATGTTTTGCTGTGAGGGTGGGGAGGCCCTGGCCCAGGTTGCCCAGAGCAGTGGTGGCTGCCCCATCCCTGGAGGTGTTCAAGGCCAGGTTGGATGGGGCTTGGAGCCCCCTGATCCAGTGGGAGGTGTCCCTGCCCATGGAACTGGATGGCTTTGAGGTCCCTTCCAACCCATTCCATGGTCAAATGTGAGTGGGGGGGTGAAGCTCTGGCCCAGTTGGCCCAGCACAGACACCCCCAGGAGCTGTTCCCCATCCAAGCACCGTGCCCGAGCATCCCAATGCCAGAGCATCCTACCACGGAGGCTGGATAACACAGCTCAGGGAGACAAGGGCTGGAATCTCTCTGGGACTTTCCAAAGCCTTTTTGGGGAGCGCTGCCCGGCTCGGAGGGATGGGGGGGGATGCTTGGGTGCAGCTGGATGCGTGGGAGGTCCCCCCAGGGCAGCGAGCGAGCAGACCCACTGGGGATTTCCCCGTGCCCTCAGCTCTCTTCTCGACATCCCAACCCCCCCAAATCCATCCTGGGGGGTCCCTGCTCTGGCCAGGAGCACCCCCAAGGTTGGTGGGACCCTGCTGCTGCTGGAACCCCTTGAATTCCTGGGTGTAATGAAACCCCAAAGCTCTTTCATCCAGTCCCAACCTCCTCTTAACAACAATTAAAGGCACCTCTGGCCTCATTCCTGCCCGGGGTGCTGTTAATCCACCCTCAGCACCCGAAAGGCTCCTCTGAGGCATGGAGAGCTGCTCCTTCCCAGCTCTCTGGAGCCCCAGGGCCTGATCCTGCCCAGCTTTGCACGATGGCCTCAGCAGCCAAACTGGGCCTGTGGAGCAGGGAGGGTGGAAAGGTGAGCGCAGAGGGGTTATTAACAGGGTTTGTCGGCGCGATTGGCATCGATCGGGAGCTCTCCCCTTCCAGCCCTGCTAAAGGGACCTGGAGAGGCCTGGGGAGGGGGCAGAGCAGAGCATGTGCCGGCCGCATCCTGCTCCCAGCGTGGTCCTCAGCACCCCTCGCCTGGCTCCTGCCTCCCTCCTTCCTTTTCCTTTCCTCCTCTTTGCTCCTTCAGCACTTCCTGCCTTCCCTCCGCTCGTCCCATCGGCCGCTCACTGCAGCCACTTCATCTCGTCCTCTTCTCTCATCCTCATCCCCATCCCCATCCCCATCCCCATCCCCATCCTCATCCTCATCCTCATCCTCATCCCCATTCCCATTCCCATTCCCATTCCCATTCCCATTCCCATTCCCTTCCCTTCTCTCATCCTCATCCTCATCCCCATCCTCAACCTCATGTTCAACCCCATCCCCATCCCCATTCCCATTCCCTTCCCTTCCCTCATCCTCGTCCTCGTCCTCATCCTCATCCTCATCCTCATCCATCCCCATCCCCATCCCCATCCTCATCCTCATCCACCCCCATCGTCATCTCCATCTTCATCCCCATCTCCATCCCCATCCCCATCCCCATCCCCATCACCATTACCATTACCATTACCATTCCCTTCCCTCATCCTTATCCTCATCTCCATCCCTATCCCTATCCCTATCCCTATCCCTATCCCTATCCCTATCCCTATCCCTATCCCTATCCCTATCCCTATCCCTATCCCTATCCCCATCCCTATCCCCATCCCTATCCCTATCCCTATCCCTATCCCCATCCTCATCTTCATCTCCATCCCCATCCCCAACCCCTTCCCTCCTCCTCTTCCCCATCCCCATCCCCATCCCCATCCCATCCCATCCCATCCCCATCCCCATCCCCATCCCCATCCCCATCCCCATCCCCATCCATCGCCCCTTTCACCCTCAGATTTCCTTGGGGATTCCAGAACTGGAAGCTGTGGGGACCCCTGTCCTTCCACCCCGTGAGGACACAGCGGAGCAAAGCCTGGATCACCTCTTCCCAAACCTATCCTGGGATGGGCCCGGACAGAGGGGCAGGAGCTGGTCCTGGGTGCCCCGTGGAGGCCAAATTCCGCTCCCGTGAGGTCACGGCTTGGTGTAACCACGGGAGGGATTCGCCTGGGGACACGAATCCTGATGCCAAGAGGTGATGGCTCACGACTCCTGGCGTGGGCGTTCGGCATTCCCTAGGGAATGGGGCTGGGAGCGGATAACACGGTGGCCAAATAAGAGAGAACACAAGTTCTGGATCAATGAGGTGAAACAGGAGCAGTCGGGATCGATGCCGGCAGGAGAGGAGGAAGAGGGAAAGGGGAAGAGAGAGGAAGAGGAGGCACAGAGGGAGCTTCATCCCCCCTATCCCCCCCCTTCCCATGGTTGGGATGAGGTTGGGGGGGTCCTGAATCTCAGGTTATTCCCTAAAATCCCAACCCCAGCGGAGGAGGAGGGATGGGATGAGGGGGCTTTCCCAGCCCCCGGCTTTGATCTCAGCTCTTGGCTGTGCCGGGATTTGGGAAGGAGAACCTGGCTGGGATCAGAGCCCAGGATTCCGGAGCGCAGGGAAGGCTTTTCATCATCTTTGCCATCAGCTCCAGCAGGAGCTGCTTGGAAAATTCCCACTTGGATAGCGCTGGAAATATCTAAAGCTTTGGTTTTCCGGGTTTGGCCTCAAATCTCCCTTGGTTTTCCCTGGAAAGCAGACAGGATTCCACTCCAGAGGAATCCTCAGGGGTGCTGGGAGGGGGCTCGGCTTCGGCACAGAATTGGAAGAGCATTTGCAATCAAAAAGCTGGAAAAACAGCTGCAAAAATGCCTTTCCCCCCCCCCTTATTTTCCTGGCTGAGCTCCCCCAGGAAGGGTCTGATCCTGCACAGCATTCCAAGAACAGGGACACAACTCCAGCTCCCGCGCTCGGTGCAGGGTATTTTATATAATCAGCATTTTGCAACTTCCAACCAGGACCTGTTTTGCCCCAGAAATGGCTCAAATCCCCCCAGGATTGGCCTGGAATCACCTCGGGAAAGCCAAGGTCTTGCATCCACATCCAATTGGTAAATGAAACAAATCCACCCGGAGGATTATCCGGCTGTCAGACCCCAGCACTGGGGCCTTGGAATTAATGAGTGGTTAATTAAAAAGCGTAATTAGGTGAATTGTGTGGCCCAGGAAAGCTCTGGCTGGGAAGCTCCGTCCTTCCAAGAGCTGGGAATTAACAAGAGGGAGCTGGGGACTCCATGGAATGGTTGGAAAAGCTCAAGTACTTGAGGCACCTGGTGCTGCTGCCTCAGCCGATTGCAGGAGAATAATTAATTATAATTAATAATGAGATGGGAATCAGAGAATCCTGGGATGGGTTGGAAGGGTCCTCAAAGCCCATCCAGTTCCACCCCCTGCCATGGGCAGGGACACCTCCCACCGGATCAGGGGGCTCCAAACCCCATCCAACCTGGATTTGTGGGGCTCTTCCAACTCCAGGTGCTCTGTGGTTCAAAGGATCTAAGGCAGAGTCGAAGAGCCAAGGACTCAAAATTCAAGGAGTCAATGAATTCAAGATTCAAGAATTCCAGACTCAAGGATTCTATGAATTTAAGATTCAAGGATTCGAGGATTCAAGAATTCCATTAATTTAAAATTCAAGGATTCAAGAATTCCATTAATTTAAAATTCAAGGATTCAAGGATTCTATGAATTTAAAACTCAGGAATTCTATGAATTTAAAATCTGAGGATTCTATGAATTTTAAATCTGAAGATTCTATGACTTTAAAATTTAAGGATCCCATGACTTCAGAACTCAAGGAATCGAGGATTCAAGGCTTCTATGAACTTAAAATTCAAGGATTTGAGGCTTCTATGAATTTAAAATTCAAGGATTCAAAGATTCTATGAATTTAAAACTCAAGGATGGTATGAATTTAAAATTCAAGGATCCTATGAATTTAAAACTCAAGGATCCTATGAATTTAAAACTCAAGGATTCTATGAATTTAAAATTCAGGGATCCTATGAATTTAAAACTCAAGGATTTTATGAATTTAAAACACAAGGATTCTATGAATTTAAAATTCAAGGATTTTATGAATTTAAAATTCAGGGATTCTATGAATTTAAAACACAGGGATTTTATGAATTTAAAATTCAAGGATGGTATGAATTTAAAATTCAGGGATTGTATGAATTTAAAATTCAAGGATGGTATGAATTTAAAATTCAGGGATTGTATGAATTTAAAATTCAAGGATGGTATGAATTTAAAATTCAGGGATCCTATGAATTTAAAATTCAAGGATTCTATGAATTTAAAATTCAAGGATTCTATGAATTTAAAATTCAAGGATTCTATGAATTTAAAATTCAAGGATTCTATGAATTTAAAACTCAAGGATTGTATGAATTTAAAATTCAAGGATTTTATGAATTTAAAAGTCAAGGATTCTATGAATTTAAATTTCAGGGATTCTATGAATTTAAATTTCAGGGATTCTATGAATTTAAAACTCAAGGATTGTATGAATTTAAAATTCAAGGATGGTATGAATTTAAAATTCAGGGATCCTATGAATTTAAAACTCAAGGATTCTATGAATTTAACTCAAGGATTCTATAAATTTAAAATTCAAGGATTCTATGAATTTAAAACTCAAGGATTCTATAAATTTAAAATTCAAGGATTCTATGAATTTAAAATTCAAGGATTCTATGAATTTAAAACTCAAGGATTCTACGAATTTAAAATTCAAGTATTCTATAAATTTAAAATTCAAGGATTCTATGAATTTAAACCACAAGAATTGGAGGATTCAAGGATTCGAGGATCCAAAGAGCATCTCCATCGCCACAGGAAAGCCTCGGAGACGCTGGTCGACCACCACCAGCCGTGAGCAGCACCCCAAGAACCAAAGCACCCCAAGAACCAAAGCACCCCAAGAACCAAAGCACCCCAAGAACCAAAGCACCCCAACACTGCTTATTTAAAAGGTTTATTTAACTTTTTAATTTGAGGTAAAATACTTTTTTTTTTGTTTGTTTTGTTTTTTTGTGTTTTTTTCTTTCAACTTCCATAACAAAATACAGAGCTATCAGATACCCCTGGAAAAAAATATGTATATTATACATATATTTCTATAACATTACATCATATATATATAATATATATATGCAAACTTTTAATTTTGAAGACTTTATAGAAAGTGGAACGTCTAAAGGCACTGCACAATGAGTATTAAGGACTACTTTACACGGTTATTTACATCCACACACGGTCCCGGTCCCTCCCGCTCTTCCCTGCCCTCCGTGTGTGCATCCAACACTCATTCCCTGCTGAATCAATCCTAATAAATCAAAGAACATGCCTTGGGAAAAGGGATCCGTTAAAAAAAAACAACAAACAACAAATAAGAAACAAAAACCAACCCCACAGCTCGCTAGAAGTGAATATTATCTCCTTAAAAAGCACTCTAAAAAGAATCGAACGTGGTGGGGTTTTAATCAATTTGATTAGAATTCTAGCAAAGAAGAAGAAATTCAGTTTAAAACCCCACCTGGATCCGTTAAGACACAACAACAACAAAAAAAAAGAGGAAAACAAAAAGGAAGTTATTTTTCTAAAAATAAAAATGTTAATTATGGAATAAATAAAAAGAAAGGGACAACCCAGGGATGAGGTGGGGGGGGGGAACATCCTGGGGGCTTCTTAATGCTTCTGGAGAGGGGCTTTTCCTCCTCCTCCTCCTCCTCTTTTTCCTCCTCCACCTCTTTTTTTCCTCCACCTCTTTTTCCTCCGTGGCTCATCCAGCACCTTCCACTCTTCCCACCTCGTCGGGGAAACACGGGGAGAAACCTCCTCGTCCCACCTCAACGGGGAGAAACCTCCTCGTCCCACCTCAACGGGGAGAAACCTCCTCGTCCCACCTCAACGGGGAGAAACCTCCTCGTCCCACCTCAACGGGGAGAAACCTCCTCGTCCCACCTCAACGCGGAGAAACCTCCTCGTCCCACCTCAACGGGGAGAAACCTCCTCGTCCCACCTCAATCCTATTTTCCACCCCCCCTTCTCCCAAAAACTAAATCTCTGGTCATCCTGCTTTTAAAAAAACAAAAGTCTCTTTCCTACAGCTTTTTCTAGGACTAAACAAAGCAAAAATTAAAAAGTTTAAACACATTAACATGCTCTTGATTAATTAATACAGGTGGACGTGGAGATTTCGAACCATTTAAACTTTACAAGTTTAAATATTTTGGCACATCGGAATATATATAATTCATTATTTTTTTTTTATGTGTGGTTTTTTATTATTTAAATTGTTTTATTTATAAGAGCCCAACTCTGAGGCTGCTCCCAGGCAAATGGGGACGTGGAGGAGGAGCCGGTGGGGACGCTCCCAGAGCCCTCCATCGCCCGTAGCCGGTCACTGGTCCGTTGTCCTGAGAACCTGAGTCCGTTATCCCTGAACGCGGAGCTCCCGGTTTGCAGTGCAATGGCTATGAAGACAAAATTCCCACCCCAACCACCCAATTCCTTCCCCTTCCCACCCTCCCTCCCCCCAAAATAAATCGGATTTAAAGCCAAACCAAGAGTTCAACTGATTTCCATTCGCGGGCTCGGGGTGGGGGGGGTTCTTTTTGCCGTTACGGAAGGGCGAGAGGGCGGCTCCCGCCCGGCACTTGGGCGCGCTGGGGGGGGGTCTTGATATGGATCAGTGACGGGAAAGGCCTCGTGTTTCTAATTCCTGAGTTCATTCGCTCGCTCAACCCCTCTCCGGGGTCGGATTGAGGGGCTCCTTCCCCCCCCCTTTTTTTCTCTTTTCATTTACCTCCGTTGAGGTTAAATCCATGTGCCGGGGTGTGGGGTGGCTGAGGTCGCCTCGGGGATGTGGAAAAGAATTCCCTGCATCCCTTCGGAGCGCTCCGGGCATCTCCAACCCCATCAAAGAGAACGTCTCGCAAATCGTCTTGTGCTCAACTCAGCTCCTCCGGGAAGGGATGCGCCAACGAGCGGCCGCCCTCCGGATCCATCCCCCGCCGCGGAGAAAGGGGCTCTTTCCGGGCTCTCCCTTTCAAGGAATGGTTGGGAATTCATCCCAACGCAACGAGAGCGTTTTCGAACGCGGCGGGTTTAAGTTCCTCGACCTAACGGGAAACGCAGCTGCGTAGGGGAAAGAGCAAGATTTACAGCAATAATAACACAGCCAGATTTACACCCGGGCGGAGACGGAGCCCGGTGGGAATGGGTGCTCCTCTCCGTTGTTCTTCTCCATCCTTTTCCCCCCAAAAATAGAGCTCCGTGAAAGCCAAAACCTGGATCAGAGCGGGACCTCGCTCCCGTAAAGTGTCCTCGTAGTTAAGGCATGAGTCAAAGTGATAGGGGATGGGAACAAAAGGGAAATGGGATTGAACAAAGCTCCTGCCATTCCTTCTCCATGAACTCACCACGAATCACTCCAGCGTTAATCTTCCAATCAACTCCCAACTCCACCCATACAATTAGAGATTGGAGGGAGGGGGGGGGGGGGAGAAATACAACCAAACCTAGGGTACATTTTAATGCGTCGATTAAAGGCATCGGGTTCTTTTTAAATTTCCCACCCCACTCCCTCTTTTCCCTGAAATGTTCCTAAGGTTTTCCTCATGGCTTCTGCAATTAACCAAAACAAAAAATATATATATATAGGCAACGGCTTAAAACGTAGCCCAAAGCGCTCCCGGGAGCTGCATCTTGGGAATGTGGCTTCCACTGCAGCAGCCAGGCTGGTTTTCCACATCATTCCCTGCTCCACAGCCGGTGCCCTGTTCCCTCCTCATCCCCAAAGGGGCAGGAAATCCTCTCCCACCATCGCACCGGGCTCCGTGTATATATATATATATATATATATATAAAAAAGAAGGGAATTAGATGAATTCAGAGATTCCTGCTTCTATAAATACTAAAATAGACCGTGTCTGGAGTTCCTCCGGCCCCGTGGAGGCTTCAAAGCCCTGTGTGAGGTTTGAAGCTCACACATAAACACACACAAAAATAAAGGGGGCAGTCGGCTTCCCTCGCCTCTCCGGATCGGGAGCGAGAGAGCCGCGTCTCACCTGCAAAGTCAACAACGAAAACAAAGAACACAACCCCCTCCCCACCCACCCCCCAATCCTCCCTCCCCACCCCAAGTTCCTAAAATTACCAAACCAGCCTAAATCCCAGCTGTGTCCCACCCCCACCACCCCCACCCCGTCACCCCCAAACCCCACCCCACCGCCCCCTCCCCTCCCCACGCTCTGCAACCTTGCTACATAAATACACGGATGTTTCCAGCACGGATGGGATTCCAAAGGCTCCTCCTCCACGTTTAGGTGTCGGAAGCAGCCGTGGCCGCCACAGCCTTTGGCCCAACCGGTAGACTTGGGTTGCCCAACGCCCCGTTCCAGTGGACTTGGCCGTTGGGACGTTCCTCGGGGACATCCGCCTGGCGGTCACCGTTCCAGCGGCGTTTGAGACGCAGCTTGGGAGGCATCAGGGCATCCTCTCTTTTCTCCTGAGCTCCAGGATCTCCGGGAGCTTCACGGGATGACTTTTCCCCACTGCTCTCCCCTTGCTCCGGGGACTCTTCGGCCGGGAAGCCGGGCTGGTTGGGTGCCGGCGGCGCCGGGTGCCACGACGGCGCAGCTGGCCTGGCAAACACCGGCCCTTTCTCCTCCTCTTGGCCGGTTGCCGCGCCGGAACCTTCTTCTCTCTCCTCTATCCCTTTGGCCACCGGCTCTTCGGACTCTGCCTCCTTGTCCATCGCCGGCTCCACCTTGACCCTGGGAGGAGGAGTAGCCAGTTGAGTGGCCGCCGGTTCCTCGGCGCTTTCCAGTCTCTCCCTGTTTTTCCGGCCCACGGGCGGAGGTTGGAGCTTGATGGGGAACTGGGGTTGCTCCTCCAGAGGCATTTGGCACTGTAGTGGTGGCACCATGAGCGGGTAGCGGGGGAATGTCCGCGGGCTCAGGTGGTAATTGAAGACCGAGCAAGCTTGCGAATGCAGGTAGTGTTTCATCTCCTCGGGATTAAAAGAGAAGCAGCTGCTCCCAGTGAAGGGGCTGAGACCCGGAGAAGGGCTGTAGGAGAACAAAGTGGGAGTGAGGGACAACGCCGGAGAGATGGGGACGTTGAGGACCCCACCACGGCCCGGCAAAGGGGACACGGCAAAGGGGCTGTGAGGATCTGGGTACATCCCGGGCCTGGTGAAGAGAGGGAGCATAATATCGGGCTTGCGCTTCTGGTGGTTGACGCTACCGGCGCCCACGGCGTTGCGGGAAGCCATGAGATCCACGCCGCGCCGCCAATCCGAGGAGCCGTCCTCCAGCTCGGGCACGTCCGGCTTCCTCTCGCCGCCTTCGCCCAACGCTTCCGGGTTGGATGGGACCACGGAGCCGCCGGAGAAGCGGCCGGGTTGGGCATCTTCGGTGGGAGAGTGGCCGTCCAGCGGCGGGAAGTGGAAACGGGACGAAGCGGTGGGGACAGGAGGAGCGCTCTGCGGCACCACACCTGGGACAGGGATGGAAGGGAAGAGAAAAGAGGACAGGAGAGGGTTAGGAGAGAGGTTGCTGAAGGGGTTAAATCACAGGTAGAGAGCGTTCCTCGTTGGGCCCTGCCCGCGGGCGTTTTGGACCAGTAACACAAAAATACCACCACGCGCTATCGGGAGGCAGCGGGAGAGGAGCTGGGAGGTGCCTTTCCCATCTGCTCCTTTCCCTGCACAGCTCCCGTCTCGTCTGCCCACCTCAAACCCCACCACTGCAGGGGATGAGTCCTCCCCTCTCTCCACCCCGGCTGAGGTTTCGTGAACCTTCGGTGCCGTTGAATCATGGGATGGGTTGGGTTGGAAGGGACATCAAAGTCCAGCCAGTTCCAAACACCTCCCGCTGGATCAAGGGGGCTCCAAGCTCCAACCTGGCCTTGGACACCTCCAGGGATGGGGCAGCCACCACTGCTCTGGGCAACCTGGGCCAGGGCCTCCCCACCCTCACAGCAAAACATTTCTCCCCAAGATCTCACCTCAATCTCCCCTCTTCCAGCTCAAAATCCTTTCCTCTCATCCTGTCCCTGCACTCCCTGATCCAGAGCCCCTCCCCAGCTTTCCTGGAGCCCCTTTCAGTCCTGGGAGGCCACTCTGAGGTCTCCCCAGAGCCTTCTCTTCTCCAGGCTGAACAACCCCAAGTCTCTCAGCCTCTCCTGGTACAGGAGGTTCTCCAGCCCTTGGATCATCTCCGTGGCCTCCTCTGGATTTGCTCCAACAGCTCCATATCCTTCCTGTGCTCAGAATTCCAGAATTGGACACGGGGCTCCAGGTGGGGTCTCCCCACCCTCCCCTCCCCTCCAGAACTAAACCCAGGCCTCCAAGTAACTTCCACTTTCGGTCACCCTGCCCTGACCTCCCTCGCTCCGGTTTAACCAGACAGCAGCGCGGTGACGGCGCGTTAGGAGCTGGGTTGAGCAATCCCTCCCCGACACCACCGCCGCTGCCGGTGAACCTCGAGCTCTCCCAGCTGACTGAAAGTCACTGATTTGTGCTTTTCTGGGAAGCTCTCCTCATTCCAAGGCTTCTGCCAGGCTCTCCCTGGCTCCATTCCACCTCCAGGCCTACGGAGCCGCCCGTCTACGACTCACTCGTGCCGTGACAAGCCACGCCGAGGCAAAAAACCTCTTCCACCTGCTTTCTCACCTCTGCAAGGCGCCCGTGGAGCCTCCTTTCTTTTCAAAACCCAGAGAAGTCAAAGAGAAGAAACCTGACTCCGGTGCCCCAAAACAGGTTTGATATCCCCAACCCCCATCCCAGCCAGAAGGAAAGAAAACAGGTTGTAATTAGACAAGTGCATTCCAGTTCTCCAAACCTTCTTTTTTTAAATGCGTGCCCCAGAGATAGGAGGGAGTGGCTGCAAACAGGGAAAAGGAACAGCAGTGAGCAATATTGAGCTGGAACTGCCCAGACTCGTCGCTGCAAGTAATTATAGATCTGCAGAGCAGCTTCGTACTACATCTTCCACCCCCGTGCCTTGGCTCCTGGAGAATCCACTTCTCTTCTCCCCCCCCCCCCCACGCTGCCACAAAAGCAACACAACCCACACAGGTGAGGCAGGAGGCCTTGATGAATATTTCTCCTCTCCCCTGTGAAATCCCAGTTGTCCTCATGCCCGGTTGGGGCTCTGCAGGAGCAGGGAGGGATGCAAGGAGCTTCCAGTGCCAAGATCAACCAGGAGCCACCAGCTGAGAAATGCTCTTGCCCACACGTAAACCTGTTTTTCTCAGCCGCCGGGGTTTCAGAGTCAACATTCAATCCCTGCTTTTATTTTTCCTCCCCCCCTCCTTGCTCTCTCCCTGCCAGACAGATCTTCAAGGCTTCCCCCTGGGGCACTGGTTGCGAGGTGAGAACCAGTTGCTGTGGGAAAGGTTGGTGGAGGCGCCTCTGCCTTCCCCGCTCCCTTTGCGGCGGAGCCTTTGGAGTCTCGGCCTTGGCTCTAATGACTTCCAGAAGGCTTTTTCTGATGGACTTCACTGCCACTAATTTCCCTGGGCTGTTATTGAAGGGAATCACCCCAGAAAATCCAGCTATGGCAGGGATGGACTCGGCTCCACCAAGAAGGATCCTGGGAACAAAGGATCCTCTCCCAGCGAAACCGCGGCGGCGCTGCTGACTCCGGGACAAACCCCAAGTGAACTCCTGGCTCCTGGCAAGAGACTCAAAGGCCTTTTAGGGAGCAGGGAACAATTAGACTCCATTCCCAAACTCCTGTCTTGTTACCTGGAATGCCAGCGCGCCGTTCTGCCCCAGGGAGAGGCAGAAATACCTGTGCTTTTGGCCAAACTCAGACAGGTTTCTGCTCCTCTCTGCAAACTGCGCTCGCTACGTTCCTAAAGAAGCTGCTTCAGAAACTCATGGAATGGTTTGGGTTGGAAAGGAACACAAAGCCCAGCCAGTTCCAACCTCCTGCCACGGGCAGGGACACCTCCCACTGGATCAGGGGGCTCCAAGCCCCATCCAACCTGGCCTTGGACACCTCCAGGGATGGGGCAGCCACCACTGCTCTGGGCAAACTGGGCCAGGGCCTCCCCACCCTCATGGTGAAGAATTTCTTCCTGATGTCTCATCTAAATTTTCCCCCTTCCAACCTAAAGCAGTTCCCCCTTCATCCCATCGCTCCAGGCCCTTGGAAAAAGCCCCTCCCCAGCTTTCCTGGAGCCCCTTGAACACCTCCAGGGATGAAGCAGCCACATCTCTGAACACGATCTTAGAGGTCTTCTCCGACCTTAATGATTCCATAATTTAATGATTCTTTGACCCCCATGGCTTGGGTCGGGGGCAAAAATCCCTTCTGGAATTCCCTGCTAGACCCAAAAACGTGCCACGCAGTGGCACAAAGCCCCCAGTGCTGCTCTCCTACCCCTTGGCACCTGCTGGAGGAGCAGGAGCTGCTGACTCCAGCTTTTCACTCCTGGGAGGCTGCTCTAAGGTCTCTCCAGGCTGAACAACCCCAACTCTCCCAGCCTCTCCTCACACAGGAGGTTCTCCAGCCCTCGGATCATCTCCGTGACCTCCTCTGGAGCTGTTCCAACAGTTCCATCTCCTTCTTCTCTTGGGGATTCCAGAACTGAACACAGGGCTCCAGGTGGGGTCTCCCCAGAATGAGAACTGAAGCAAACAAAGGGCCTTTGCAGTGCCAGGGAGGAGAGCAAACTGCTCTTAAGCCGAGGCCTTTCTGATAGCGCTCACGCCCGCCTCGCCTCTCGGCTCCCTGTTGGGAAGGGTCACATTTCTATGGCACCATAAAGTTCCATGTGAGTGAGTCAAGGTCCCTGCAAGAGGAGTAAAACCCTCTGAGCCCAAGGACACCCGCCCTGAGACAGCAAAGCAACCCCACGGCGCTCGGAGACGAGAAAAAGCCCTCAAATAGGAAGCCAAAAGGCCTCCGGTGTCGCCTCCTGTGACAAATGTGAGGGCAAGGGAACTCTAGATAAGGCTTTATCAACGTCCAGACATTCCCACTGATTGCCCTGGTGGTTTTCCAAAGGGTTGGAGGTGACAGAGGCTGCAGGGTTGGTGCTGGGAGTCAGGAGAGTCAAAAGCAGCCGCCCCGCGGCCTCACTCACCGTTAGGCCTGATGTTAATGAAGGGGTAGTTGGGCATCACCAGCTTGTTGAAGTTGAACTTGTAGGTGAACCTTTTGCCTTTTGTCTTGTGGAGAATCCTCTTGTTGTAATAATATCTGTCAGGGAAAAGGAGAACAAAGAGATCAATCATGGCACGTGGGGACCCCCGTGAAAGGTCACAGAGCTGCAAAAAATGAAGCCTCTCGGAGGATTCGTGGCATTAATACAAGAAAATAGTGGTTGGTGGGGAAGTTTCCAAACGACACCCACGCCTTTTTACAACACATTCCTTAGCAGGAGCTTTCAAACCCTTTTACAGGTCATTACGTTCCTCAGAACACGTGGGAAAAGGTGAGATCCTGAAGGGAAGAGAAAGCTGAACAACAAGGCAAGCCCGTGCACGCTGCTCTCACCCTTGTCCAAACACAGATGGGTGCCAAGGGCTTGGGGGGGGGGGGTGGTCTCACCCAAGCCCCCTGTGTGGTGTTGGCACCTATTCCCACCCTGTTTCCCCACAGCAGGACAAGCACATTCCTCCACACGGGTTGGGATCGTCAAGGGAACGTGCCAGGACCCGGAATGGGAGGGGAAAATCCAAGTGAACCTGTGCTAAGACACAGAAACTGGAAGAGGGGAGTGCTGAGGGGGGGGGGGGGGGAGAATCAAACTGGGTGCCAGGATGGAAGTGAGCAAAAGGGACTGGATTTGCCACATTTGGGGTTTATTCTGCAACCAAGGCCCAGGGTATTGTAATGGTGTCCAGGGCAGCACGTGGGGAATCAGAACTCCCTTCTGCTGCCCTCATGCACATCAAGTTCATAGAAACATGGAATGGGTTGGCTTGGAAGGGACCTCAAAATCCATCCAGTTCCACGGGCAGGGACACCTCCCACTGGGTCAGGGGGCTCCAAGCCCCATCCAACCTGGCCTTGAACACCTCCAGGGATGGGGCAGCCACCACTGCTCTGGGCAACCTGGGCCAGGGCCTCCCCACCCTCACAGCAAAACATTTCTCCCCAAGATCTCACCTCAATCTCCCCTCTTTCAGCCCCAAACCCTTCCCCCTCATCCCATCCCTGCACTCCCAGAGCCCCTCCCCAGCTTTCCTGGAGCCCCTTTCACTCCTGGGAGGCTGCTCTAAGCTCTCCCCAGAGCCTTCTCCTCTCCAGGCTGAACAACCCCAACTCCCTCAGCCTGTCCTTGTACAGAAGGTGCTCTCCATGATCTCCACGTCCTTCCTGTGCTTCCCTTCTCTTCTCCCAGTCACCCCTTTGGATTAAAACCCCAGAGCAGGAGCTTGGAACCACGGAGCAGCCTCCCCTCCTCACCTTTACAGCACCTCACCTTTATGGGAAGGCAGAAGAGCTCGCTCTAATCCCCACCACAACCTCCTCCCCACTTACACCACCTCTGTTTGTCCCCAGCCCCCTCACCCTCGTGCACAAACAAAGGTGTTGCAGGGCACAGCTCGCCCGGCGCCGGTCGGCAGGAGATTACCACGAGCCGCCTGTTCCCACCACGTGGCCCAAACAGCACCGAGTGGGAGCAGGGATGGAGTCCCCATCTCCCAATTCCCACGTGCTCTCATCCCACCTCTGTCCCACTCGGCATCAGGATGCCAAAACGTGGCAGCCAGAGGTTGTTTTCCAATCCCAGGCAGCAATTCCAGCCCTGGTGCCACTCCATTTATTGTTTCCTTCCTCTTCCAGATGGAGACTCCTGTGTTTGCTGCCCTGTTTGTCTTGGTTGCTGTGTTTGCCTTTGGCAGCTCCACCCAGGAGGTATCAGAGGGCGAAAGGCAGCGAAGTCCACCTTAGGGATAATGCCTCAACTCGCAGGTCCCAACCACTCCCACGGGTCACAGGGTTTGGAAACACGGAATGTTCCCTGGGTTTCCCACTGCTTGGCTTCAAAAGACACAGGTTGACAGGGAAAACCACCAGGGAAGGGTCTAAATAAAGAGGGAAGAGCTGGAGCAGAGGCTTTGTGCGAAGCACAAGGTGAGGGATGCCCAGTCCTTTTCAAACACTCAAAGGATATCCCTAAGGATGCCCAAATTCCTGTCTCTGGGAATTGGGAATCACCCTGTAGGACCAGAGCTGAACTCTGCCTGGTGTGGATTGAGCAGGAAAGAGCTGACTTTGATTCTGTTTGGAATGGGAGTTGCTCTCCAAAAGGCACCCTTGGTGGTGAGGTAAGAGCTCTGCTTTCCTTCCCAAAGTGGTGAGAAGAGATGGAAAAGCTTCCCAGAAGGAAGGCATCCAGATCAAAACAACCTGAACCCAACTCACACCGTGACACGGAGCCTGGCACAGGGAACCAGGGACTCTCCATCACTTCCAAGCATGGTCAGACCCCAAAGGTGGATACAAACCTCCAGGAATTGGAGCTGCCAGCGACCCAGGGCATGAATTATGGAATGATGGAATGGTTTGGGTTTGAAAGTCATCTTAAATCCATCCAGTTCCACCTCATGTATGGGCAGGGACACCTCCCGCTGGATCAGGGGGCTCCAAGCCCCATCCAACCTGGCCTTGGACACCTCCAGGGATGGGGCAGCCACAGCTTCTCTGGACAACCTGGGCCAGGGCCTTCCCACCCTCATGGTGAAGAATTCCTTCCTGATGTCTCATCTAATTTGGAAGGGAGAAGATTGAAAGCCATTTCCCCTCTTCCCATAGCTCCAGGACCTGGGAAAAAGCCCCTCCCCAGCTTTCCTGGAGCCCCTTTCAGCCCTGGGAGGCTCCTCTAAGGTCTCCCCAGAGCCTTCTCCTCTCCAGGGTGAACAACCCCAACTCTCTCAGCCTCTCCTCGTGCAGGAGGTTCTCCAGCCCTTGGATCATCTCTGTGACCCGTTCCAACAGCTCCATCTCCTTATGTCAGAGATTCCAGAACTGGATGCACAGCTCCAAGTGGGATCTCACCAGAAAAGAGGGGCAGCACGAGAAGTGAAGCAAACAAAGGGCCTTTCCAGAGGCAGGGATCCCTCTGGACTTGGCTCTGGAGAGAGCGGAGAGGGGCGGAACGTGGGCTCTTGGCCACCTTTGGAATGTCCCCAGTGCCACCCTATGGGGTCTCCATCTATGTGCTCAGTGCCACTCTGTGGGGTTCCTTGGTAAGTCTCCAGTGCCACTCTATGGGATCCCTGGCTGTGTCCCCAATGCCAGTCTATGGAGTCCCCTGGAATGTCCCCAGTGCCACCCTATGGGGTCCCCTGGAATGTCCCCAGTGCCACTCCATGGGGTCTCCATCTATGTGCTCGGTGCCACTCTATAGGGTCCCTTGGTAGGTCTCCAGTGCCACTCTATGGGATCCCTGGCCGTGTCCCCAATGCCAGTCTATGGAGTCCCCTGGAATGTCCCCAGTGCCACCCTATGGGGTCCCTGGCCGTGTCCCCAGTGCCACCCTATGGGGTCCCTTGGAAGGTCTCCAACACCACTCCATGGGGTCCCTTGGGACATCCCCAGTGCCACTCCATGGGGTCTCCATCTATGTGCTCGGTGCCACTCTATGGGTCCCTTGGGATGTCCCCAGTGCCACCCTATGGGATCCCTGGCCGTATCCCCAATGCCACTCTATGGGGTCCCTTGGAAGGTCTCCAACACCACTCCATGAGGTCTCCATGTATATGCTTGGTGCCACTCTATGGGTCCCTTGGGACGTCCCCAGTGCCACTCCATGGGGTCTCCATCTATGTGCTTGGTGCCACTCTATGGGGTCCTTTGGGATGTCCCCAGTGCCACTCTATGAGGTCCCTTGGAAGGTCTCCAACACCACTCCATGGGGTCCCTTGGGATGTCCCCAGTGCCACCCTATGGGATCCCTGGCCATGTTCCAGTGCCACTCTATGGAGTCACTTGAAATGTCCCCAATGCCACCCTATGGGGTCCCTTGCTGTGTCCCCAGTGCCACTCTATGGGGTCCCTTGGGATGTCCCCAGTGCCACTCCATGGGGTCTCCATCTATGTGCTCGGTGCCACTCTATGGGTCCCTTGGAAGGTCTCCAACACCACTCTATGGGGTCTCCATCTATGTGCTCGGTGCCACTCTATGGGTCCCTTGGGATGTCCCCAGTGCCACCCTACGGGATCCCTGGCCATATCCCCAGTGCCACTCTATGGGGTCCCTTGGAAGGTCTCCAACATCACTCTATGGGGTCCTCATCTATGTGCTCGGTGCCACTCTATGGGGTCCCTTGGGATGTCCCCAGTACCACTCCATGGGGTCTCCATCTATGTGCTCGGTGCCACTCTATGGGTCCCCTGGGACGTCCCCAGTGCCACCCTATGTGTTCCCCTGGGTTGTCGAGGGCTCTGCACCCCCAGACCCCGTGTCCCCCCCCCCCCTCACCCCGGCTCACCGCAGCGCCCGGCTGAGTTTGTCGTAGTTCATCTGGGGTTTGCACTTCCTCCTGCCCCACAGCCGGGCCACCTCGTCGGGGTCCTTGATGACAAACTCCCCGTACTCGCCCTGCTGCCAGGCGATGACGTGGCGGAACTCCTCCTTCTGCAGGAGCTCCAGGATGAAATGCCACAACTGGATCTGTCGGGAGCCCGGGCTCGATTCGGTCTTGTACGCCCACTCCGGGAAGTGATAACCTTGGAAAGGGTCAAAAAGGGAAAGGAAAAGTCATTCAGACAGCACCAGGGGCTGAAAACAGCTCAGCTCCATCGTGAATCCATCAGGATTTCTCCAGAGAGAGACCATAAAGCATCGTTGGGGCTGCAATTCCATTCAACTTAGAATGATAGAATGTCCTGAGCTGGAATGGAACCCCAAGGATCATCCAGTCCAACTCCCAGGACAATCCCAACATTCACCCATTGGGGCTGAGGGCATTGGCCAGGTGCTTCTGGAATATTGTCAGGCTGTGACTGCTTCCCTGAGGAGCTGTTCCAGTGCTCCAACACCCTCTGGGTGAAGAACCTCTTTCTAATACCCAACCATAAACATCTCCTGACACCTTCCTGCCATTAATTTCCAAGAAAACCCAGCTTTCCTACTCCAGCTGCTCCTTTTCCCACTCATTTTAGCCCCTCTCTCCTTGAAAACGCCCCAAACAACAACAAAAATGGAACAACTGAAGGAACACAAGAGTGAAAACAAGAAGGAAGAGGCCCAAAAGCTTCAGATTTGCCTACAATTCCGATTCTGGAAGACTGAAATACATCGGATAATCCAGATCTGAGCATTCAGGGGGCTCCAAGCCCCATCCAACCTGGCCTTGGACACCTCCAGGGATGGGGCAGCCACCACTGCTCTGGGCAACCTGGGCCAGGGCCTCCCCACCCTCATGGTGAAGAATTCCTTCCTGATGTCCACTCTAAATCTTCCTCTTTCCAATTTAAAGCCATTCCCCCTCATCCCATCACTCCAGGCTCTGGGAAAAAGCCCCTCCCCAGCTTTTCTGGAGTTCCTTCCACTCCTGGGAGGCCACTCTGAGGTCTCCCCAGAGCCTTCTCCTCTCCAGGCTGAACATCCCCAACTCTCTCCTTGTACAGGAGGTTCTCCAGCCCTTGGATCATCTCCGTGGCCTCCTCTGGACCCGCTCCAAAAGCTCCATCTCCTTCTTACATTGGGAATTCCAGAACTGGACCCAGGGCTCCAGGTGGGGTCTCTCCAGAGGGGCAGAATCCCCTCTTCCCCCTCTGGTCCCACTGCTCTGGATGTTTCCCAGGACACGGGGGGGTTCCTGGGCTCTGAGCACACGTTGAGGCTCACGAGGAGCTTCTCCTCCCCCAAGTCCTTCTCTCCAGAGCTGCTCCCAACCATCACTTCCCCTCTCCCTTTTTATTTCCCAGCACTGCAGCTCCTCCAGCTCCAAGCAGATGTTTCTGAGCGCCCGCCAAGTCCAGCTTTCTGGGAATACTTTCCCAGCACAATTCCGAACGGGAGGGTTGGGTTGGTGTGTGTTGGGTTGTGTTTCTTCTTCTTGGGTTTTTTTTGGAATATTTTGCTTCCCAACTCATCGTGGTCACAAATTCCAGGCTCTGGCAGAAGCGTGGAAGGAGTCTGGAAGGAGTCACATCACGCTCCGGCACCGCCCACACCGCTCCCGTAGGCTGCGGCGGAGACAAAACCAGGCACGAGCTCTGCCAGCCCGGAGAGGAGAGGGGGGGATCCACCTTAGGAATCCCAAATCCTTAGGGATAAAAACCATCACTGGGAAGAGGTCTTTCCAGATTAAACCCAGCCCCCTTCATAAGTCGCCCCCTCCCCAGCAGGTCCCATCGATCCTCGCTCGCGGCTTTGCCCACCTACGGGAGCTTTGGGGAGAGGTGGAATTAATCCTTCCTGAGCTCCTTTATCCTGGGAAAAGAATTCCCACCAGCTGAACAACTCAGCCTCTCGACTTCCTTACCTCCTCCTCCTTCTGGCTTATCCACGATGCTGCAACCTGCTTTCATCTTCTCTCTCCTGCTGACTGTGAAACAGAAGGAAAAGTGGAATCAGCGGCACCGACCGCTTGGAATTCCTCCGGAGAAGCCACCTCCAGCCACAACCCCGCCCGTCCCAAGGGGTCTCTGTATCCACCACCATTCCCGTTTGGTTTCCCACCTCACTATGGAAAAGTGGGAATCAATCCCTCTGCCTCTCGCACCGGGGTCTCAACCACCGTTCCCGCTTGGTTTTCCACCTCGTTGTGGAAAAGGGAGATTGAATCCCTGCCTCCCATCTGTTTTTCCACCCTGCCACGGAAAAGTGGGAATGAATCCCTTCTTTCTGCCCCAACATCTCCTCAAGCATCACCATTCCCATCTGTTTTTCCACCCCACCATGGAAAAGCGGGAATGAATCCCTTCCCCTTGCTCCAGGTTCTCCCTGTGAACCACCATTCCCACCTGATTTTCCATCCCATCATTGCAAAGCGGGATTGAATCCCTTCCTCTCACTCCGAGCTCTCCATAACCACCACCATTCCCATCCATTTTTCCATCCCAACGTGGAAAAGTGGGAATGAATCCTTTTCTCCTGCCCCAGGCTCTCCATAACCACCAAAATTTCACTCTTGTTTTCCCACCTTTTTATGGAAAACTGGGAATGAAGCCTTACCTCCTGCCTTGGGGTCTCACATCCACCACCATTCCCGTTTACTTTTCCACCCCATCATCACAAAGCGGGAATGAACCCCTGTCTCCTGCTCTGAACCTCCAACCACCACCATTCCCATCTTGTTTTTCCATCCCACTATGGAAAAACAGGGATCAACCCCTTCCTCCCATCCTGGTGCCTCCATAACCACCACCATTCCCATCTCTTTTTCCATCCCACTATGGAAAAACAGGGATCAATCCCTTCCTCCCACCCTGGGGTCTCCATAACCACCACCATTCCCATCTCTTTTTCCATCCCACTATGGAAAAACAGGGATCAATCCCTTCCTCCCACCCTGGTGTCTCCATAACCAACACCATTCCCATCTCTTTTTCCATCCCACTATGGAAAAACAGGGATCAATCCCTTCCTCCCACCCTGGGGTCTCCATAACCACCACCATTCCCATCTCTTTTTCCATCCCACTATGGAAAAACAGGGATCAATCCCTTCCTCCCACCCTGGTGCCTCCATAACCAACACCATTCCCATCTCTTTTTCCATCCCACTATGGAAAAACAGGGATCAATCCCTTCCTCCCATCCTGGTGTCTCCATAACCACCACCATTCCCCTCTTGTTTTTCCATCCCACTATGGAAAAACAGGGATCAACCCCTTCCTCCCACCCTGGTGTCTCCATAACCAACACCATTCCCATCATGTTTTTCCACCTTGTTATGGAAAAATGGGGATCAACCCCTTCCTCCCATCCTGGTGTCTCCATAACCAACACCATTCCCATCTTGTTTTCCCATCCCACTATGGAAAAACAGGGATCAATCCCTTCCTCCCACCCTGGTGTCTCCATAACCAACACCATTCCCATCTCTTTTTCCATCCCACTATGGAAAAACAGGGATCAACCCCTTCCTCCCACCCTGGTGTCTCCATAACCAACACCATTCCCATCATGTTTTTCCACCTTGTTATGGAAAAATGGGGATCAACCCCTTCCTCCCATCCTGGTGTCTCCATAACCACCACCATTCCCATCTTGTTTTCCCATCCCACTATGGAAAAACAGGGATCAATCCCTTCCTCCCATCCTGGTGCCTCCATAACCAACACCATTCCCATCTCTTTTTCCATCCCACTATGGAAAAACAGGGATCAATCCCTTCCTCCCACCCTGGTGTCTCCATAACCACCACCATTCCCATCTCTTTTTCCACCCCAACATCACAAAGCGGGAATGAACCCCTGTCTCCTGCTCTGAACCTCCAACCACCACCATTCCCATCTTGTTTTTCCATCCCACTATGGAAAAACAGGGATCAACCCCTTCCTCCCATCCTGGTGCCTCCATAACCACCACCATTCCCATCTCTTTTTCCATCCCACTATGGAAAAACAGGGATCAATCCCTTCCTCCCACCCTGGTGTCTCCATAACCAACACCATTCCTATCTCTTTTTCCATCCCACTATGGAAAAACAGGGATCAATCCCTTCCTCCCACCCTGGTGTCTCCATAACCAACACCATTCCCCTCTTGTTTTTCCATCCCACTATGGAAAAACAGGGATCAACCCCTTCCTCCCACCCTGGTGTCTCCATAACCACCACCATTCCCCTCTTGTTTTTCCATCCCACTATGGAAAAACAGGGATCAACCCCTTCCTCCCACCCTGGTGTCTCCATAACCAACACCATTCCCATCATGTTTTTCCACCTTGTTATGGAAAAATGGGGATCAACCCCTTCCTCCCATCCTGGGGTCTCCATAACCAACACCATTCCCATCTCTTTTTCCATCCCACTATGGAAAAACAGGGATAAACCCTTTCCTCCCGCCCCGGTGTCTCCGTAACCACCGCCATTCCCGCCTTGTGTTTTTCCACCTCGCTATGGAAAACCGGGAATGCCTCCCTGCCTCCGGCCCCGCCGGGAACAAGCCCGGCACAGTTTGTCTGCTGTTCCGAGACGGCTCCGGTGCCAAAATACACAACTGCTGAGCTGGCCCAGATGTGCCCGCGCGGGGAGGGGGAGGGGGGACAATCCCGGCTCCCGAGTCCCGGTTTGGACAATTCCAGCCGGTTTTGGGATTGGGGGGGGTCTCCCTGCCCCCCCCCTCCCAACTTTAGGGAATTGGGGAGCCCCCACCCCTATTTTTTTTTCCCTCACTCCAAGCTTGGAAACAACTCTGGGAGAAGCAAAGTGGTGGCCGGGACACCCCCCCCTTTCAACTCCCTCTCCCGGCTCCCCGGTACCGGGGGCACCCCCCCCCCGGCCTCCGGTAACCGGGTGTGTGTGGGGGTCCCTGTTTACCCCCACAAGCCCCCCAAAACCCGCCCCCCCTCCCCAATCCTGGCATTGCTGCCCAGAGCCGTCCGTAGACACAGCTTCCCGGTTACCGGGGGCACCCCCCGACCCCTCCGGTAACCGGTAAGGAAGGCGTTACCCCCCCCCCCCCCCCCCCGCCCGCCCATCACCGCCGGTAACGAGAGGGTCCTCGTTTCCCCCACCAAGGGCCACCGCCGGCCCCTCCACCTTCAGCCACGGTTACCGGAGGCACTCACACTCCTCTCCGGTAACCGGGAGGTCCCCGTTCCACCCCGCAAACCCACCCAAACCTGCCATCCCCTCCCTCCTCCCCACCCCGACATCGCCGTCCGGTGACTCCGGTAACCGAGAGGGGGTCCTGTTTACCCCCCCACACACACACCGCATCCCCCCGCCCCTCCCATCGCTGCCCGAAGCCTCCGGTACCGCGGCTCCGCAGTTCCCGGTGGCGCCCACGTTTCCTCCCCCCCGACTCCGGTAACCGCGGGGTCCCTCGTTTCCCCCCACCCGTCCCCCTCCCCATCCCAAAGCCTCCGGTAGCTCTGCCGTTCCCGGGGGCACCGAAGGTTCTGCCGTTATCGGGTATAACCACGGCTCCCCGGTTACCGGAGGCACCCACGTTCCTTTCCCCGCCTCCGGTAACCGAAAAGGGGGTCCCCGTTTACCCCCATCCAAAAGCCTTCGGAACCCACGCTGCCCTCCCGGGTAATAAGAAGAGAGTCCCCATTTACCCCCCCCGCCGCCCCGGTTCCCCGGTTACCGGGGGCACCCACGATCCCTCCTCCCCTCTCCGGTAACCGAGTGGTCCTCGTTTACCCCCCCCCCCGCCGCCCCCTCCCATCCCGGCATCGCCGCCCCCTCCTCCGGCGGCCGCAGCTTCTCGATTCCCAGGGGCACCAAACTCCCGGTAACCGGGGCGGGGGGGGCTGTTTACCCCCGCCGCCGCACCCTCCCCCGGTAACCACAGCTGCCCGCTTACCGGGACACCCACGTTCCCTCCGGCAGCCGGGGGGGGGGGGGGGAATCCCCGTTTACCCCCTCATCCAAAAGCCTTCAGCACCCACGGTAACCGAATGGTCCCCGTTTCACCCCTCACCGCCCCTTCTCCCAGTAGCCGCGGCTCTCCGGTTACCGGAGGGACCCACGTTCTCCCCTCCCCCTCTGGTAACCAGGCCATCCCCGTTCACCCCCCCCGCCGCCCCCTCCCCCGGTGGCCGCGGCTCTCCGGTTACCGGGGAGACCCACGTTACCTCCTTCCCCTTCGGTAACCGGGAGGGGGGATTCTCGTTTACCCCCCCCGGTCGCCTCGACCCCGGCAGCCGCAGCTTTCCGGTTAGCGGGGGACTATGGCTCTCCGGTTACCGGACACCCACGTTTCCAGACCCCCCCCGCACTCCGGTAACCGGCGGGGGGGGGTCCTCTCTTCCCCCCATAAACACCCCAACATCGACCGCCCCCCACCCCAATTCCCAAAGCCTCCGGTAACGGTGGTTCCCGGGACACCCCCGCTCCACCCCTCCCGTCCGCCCCGTGGCTTCGCCCGCAGTCGTTCCCCTCCCCCGCCCCACAACCCCGGCCTCGCGGATCGCGCGGGGCGGCGGCGGCG
>JAUMJL010001681.1:0-29559 GCA_033558185.1 Dromococcyx pavoninus
AATATTTGGGAGGATCTTGGTTTTGGGGACTCTCGGGTGGGGGAGTCCCTGTTTTTTAGGGGGGGGTGTCCCAATTGTGGAGGGGGAGGGTCTCAATTGACGGGGGGGGGGCCTGGGTGAGGGGGGATTCCTGATTTTTTTTGGGGGGGGAAGGTCCCAATTTTTTTGGGGGGGGGTGGTCCCGCAGGTGCTTGTGACTCCTCCCTCGCCTGCTCCACCTGCCACGTCTACGTCAGTGCCCCCCACCTGGACCGCCTCCCCCCCCCAGATGAGCGGGTAATGACCCCCCCCCAGCCCCCCCCCAGGCTCTGGGACCCCCCCCAGGCTCTAGGACCCCCCCCCAGACCCCTCTCCCTCATCACCCCAAAGCCCCCCCATGGCCATGACCTCTCTGTATCCCAGGGGTCCCCCTGACCCCAGGAGACCCCCCCCCAAATTGATGCCCCCTCCTTTGTGCCCTTAAAACCCTCCCCACACCCTGTTCCCCCCCCCAAAGTCCCATCCCGACCCCCCCCCTGTGTCCCAGGGGACCCCCTGACCCCAGGGACCCCCCCCAAAATTGATGCCCCCTCCTCTGTGCCCTTAAAACCCTCCCCACACCCTGTTCCCCCCCCCCAAAGTCCCATCCCGACCCCCCCCCCGTGTCCCAGGGGACCCCCTGACCCCAGGGACCCCCCCCCCCAATTCCAACCCTTCTGTGCCTCCCCCAGACCGCCCTCCCTCTATTCACCCCCTCCAAACCCCCCCATCACCCCAAACCCCCCCATGGCCGTGACCTTCTCCTCCACCCCCCACCTCAGGGAGCCCCCCTGACCCCAGAAGACCCCCCTAATTCCAGATTCCCCCCCCCCCCCCCCCCCCCCAGGGAAGAGGACCTCCTGGACCAGGCGCCGCTGCTGCAGGAGAACTCGCGCCTCGGCTGCCAAATCGTGGTGACGGCAGCGCTGGAGGGGGCGACGGTCGAGCTGCCCCGCGTCACCCGCAACTTCTACGTGGACGGGCACATCCCCAAACCCCACTGACCCCCCCCGGGCCCCCCCCCAAAGGGAAACAGCCCCCCCGAAATGGAAAGAGCTCCCCCTGAACCCCAATAACCCCCCCGAAAATGGAAGGAGCCCCCCCGAACCCCAATAACCCCCTGAAAATGGAAAAAAGCCCCCCTGAAATAGAAACAACCCCCCCCCAAACCCCACTGACCCCCCCGGGCCCCCCCCAAAGGGAAACAGCCCCCCGAAATGGAAAGAGTCCCCCCGAACCCCAGTGACCCTCCCCCAAACCTCACGGACCCCCCCCCCCAAAATGGAAAGAGCTCCCCCGAACCCCAGTAACCCCCCTGAAAATGGAAAGAGCTCCCCTGAACCCCACTGACCCCCCCCGCCCCCCCCCCCAAAGGGAAACAGTCCCCCTGAAATGGAAAGACCCCCCCGGAAATGGAAAGAGCCCCCCAAACCCCAATGACCCCCCAAAAATGGAAACAGCCCCCCCAAAATGGAAAGAGCCCCCCCAAACTCCAGTGACCCCCCCCCCTTGGACCCCACTGCCCCCCCAAAACAGAGAGGGCCCCCCCAAAACTGACAGAGCCCCCCCAAATGGAAAGAGACCCCCCCAAACTCCTCTGACCCCCCCCCAAAACAGACTCAGCCCCCCCAAAACAGGGACCTTGTGCACAAAGACAGCAGAGCTGGGGGGGGGGCACACGATGTACCCCGAAATCTGCCCCCCCCCCCAATTTTGATAAAGGGAACGGTGTTTGTTTAATAAGACCCGTGTGGAGATTGGGGGGGGCACTTTGGGGGGGGCTGCGGGGTTGGGGGGGCTCTGCCTGTTTTTTGGGGTGATCAGTGGGGTTTGAGGGGGATTCTGTTTGGGGGGGGCAGTGAGGTTTGGGGGGGGTCTTTTTGGGGGGGTCAGGGTTTGGGGGAGCTCCGGGGGGGTCAGTGGGGTTTCGGGGGGCTCTGTTTGAGGGGCGGTGGGCGTTTGGGGGGGCTCTGTTTGGGGGGGGGTCAGGAGTTTGCGGGGGCTCGGGGGGGGGCAGTGGGGGTTTGGGGGGGGCTCTGTTTTGGGAGGGGGGCTGAGTCCCCATTGCGGGGGTCAGGGTCACTTGGGGGGGTCTCCCCCATCCCGAGAGTCCCTGCCCCACCCCGCCCCCGCGCAGCTGGAACCAGTTTAGGTCTGGAACCGGAACCGGGACCGGAGAGGCGGGAGGAGCCGGTGCTACCGGTACCGGAGCCGGGGATGGAGGGGATGGAACCGGTGCCACCGGTACCGGAGCCGGGGATGGAGGGGATGGAACCGGTGCCGGAGTCGGTGAGGGTGGGCTCGGACCCGGACCCAGTCCCGGTGGTGGAGCCAGAGATGAGGATGGAGGGGATGGAACCGGAGCCGTTACCGGAGTCGCTGATGGGGGGGCTGGAACCGGTCCCAGAGCCGCTGATGGGGAGGTCGGAGCCGGTAATACCGATACCGGAGCCGGTGAGAGGGGGGATGGAGCCAATACTGGGTCCGGTGATGGGGGGGTCCGTCCCGGTGCCGGAGCCGGTGCTACCGGTCCCGCTCCCGGTGATAGGGAGGATGGAACGGGTACCGGAGCAGGTGATGATGAGTCTGGAACCGGTCCCAGTCCCGGCGATGGGAGGGTCGGTCCCGATACCGGAGTCGGTAATGGGGGGGTTGGAGCCGGTCCCGTTACCGGAGCCGGTGCTGCCGGTGTTCCTGGAAGGGGAACCCCCGGATTTTGCGCTGCTGCAGCGTCTGCTCAGCCTGGAACCGGAGCCCCCCCGGTGCCTCTCGCCCCTCTCCGGTACCGGGGCGACAGCGGGAGGCGGCGACAGAGCCTGCGGGTACGAAAGGGAACCGGGAACTGGGAGAACCGGGAGGGTCCGGGGTGGGGGAAACCGGGGGGAGGGAAACTGGTGGAACTGGGATGGTCTGGGAGGGAGGGAACTGGGAGCACCGGGAGGGTTCGGGATGAGGGGAGCCGGGAGCACCTGGGGAGGGGCGGAACTGGGGGAACTGGGAGCACGGGGAAGGTCTGGGATGGGGGGAACTGGGAGCACCTGGGGGAAGGTAATTGGGAGCACCGGGAGCGCTGGGATGGGGGTAGCTGGGAGGTAACTGGGAGCACCGGGAGCACCCGGCGGGAGGAGGCCGGGGGCACTGGGACAGGGAGGGTCGGGGTAACTGGGAGCACCGGAAGGGTCCGGGATGGAGAGAACCGGGAGCACCTGGGTGGAGGTAACTGGGAGCACCGGGAAGGTCTGGGATGGGGGGAACTGGGAGCACCGGGAGGATCCTGGACGGGGGAACCGGGGGGGAGGGGGTCTCGGATCCCTAACGGCAGCCCCGGTGCAGGGTGGGGGTCCCGGTGCCCCGGCGCCCCCCTTCCCCCCCCGGGGCCGCTCTCACCTTCCTGCAGGAGGAGTCGGAGCGGCTGTTCGGGCCCCCCCCGCCCCCCCCGCCGATGCCCCCCGACCTCCCGGAGCCTCTGGGGGTCCCCCTGGCCCCCAACACCGGCCCCGACGTCCTCAGCCTCATCAGCATCCAGTGCCGGAACCTGACCAGTAACGGCACCAGTAACGGCACCAGTAACAGCTCCAATAGCGACGACGGCACTGGGACCGGTAATGACCTGGATAATGGTACTGGGACCAGTAATGGCACCAGTAACAGCACCGTTAGTGACACCGTTGGCAGTACCGGAACCAGTAACGGCATGGATATCGACACTGGGACCAGTAACGGCATCGTTAACGGCACCAGTAGCAGCTTGGATAACGACAACAGCACCAGTAACGGCACTGGGACAAGTTTTGGCAGTGATAACGATGCCAGTAATGGCACTGGTAATGGCACCGGTAATGATGCTGATAACTGCACTGGTACCAGTAACTGCACTGGTACCAGCACCAGTAAAGTCACTGGTACCAGTTATGGTACCAATAGTGACAGAGGTAATGGCACTGGCACCAGTAATGGCACTGGTAACACCAGTATCAATAATGACAACGGCACTGGGACCAGTAACGACATCACCGACAACACCGGCCCCAGTAATGGAACCAATGACGACACTGGGACCAGTAACAGCACCAGCAATGGCACTGGGACCAGTAATGGAATCAATAACAGTCCCAGTATTGATAATAGTATGGATATTGACAATGGCACTGGGACCAGTAACAGAACCAATGATGACACTGGGACCAGTAACAGAACCAATAATTGTTCCAGTATTGATAACAGCGTGGATGATGACAAGGGCACCAGTAATGGCACTGGAACCAGTAATGGTACCACTAACACCACCAGCACCAGTAAAGGCACTGCTAATGGCACTGGAACCAGTAAGGGCACCAGTAATGGTACAGCTAACGGCACTGGGACCAGTAAGGGCACCAGTAACAACACCAATAATGGCACTGGGACCAGTAAGGGCACCAGTAACAACACCAATAATGGCACTGGGACCACGAAGGGCACCAGTAACAGCACCAATAACGGCACTGGGACCACGAAGGGCACCAGTAATAGCACCAGCACCAGTAATGGCACTGCTAACACCACTGGGACCAGTATGAGCACCAATAACGGCACTGGGACCAGTAACAGCATCGATAACGGCACTGGGACCAGTAAGGGCACCAGTATGAGCACCGATAACGGCACTGGGACCAGTAAGGGCACCAGTATGAGCACCGATAACGGCACTGGGACCAGTAAGGGCACCAGTATGAGCACCGATAACGGCACTGGGACCAGTAAGGGCACCAGTATGAGCACCGCTAACGGCGCTGGGACCAGTAAGGGCACCAGTATGAGCACCGCTAACGGCGCTGGGACCAGTAAGGGCACCAGTATGAGCACCGCTAACGGCGCTGGGACCAGTAAGGGCGTCGATAACAACACCGGCACCAGGCACTAGTATGAGCACCGCTAACGGCGCTGGGACCAGTAAGGGCACCCGTATGAGCACCGCTAACGGCGCTGGGACCAGTAAGGGCGTCGATAACAACACCGGCACCCGTATGAGCACTGCTAACGGCACTGGGACCAGTAAGGGCAGCAGTAACGGCGCTGGGACCAGTAAGGACACCAGTAACGGCGCCGGGAGCAGTGGCAGCACGGACGGTGACCCCGGTCCCGGTCCCGGCACGGGGCGGCGCAAAGCGGCCGCTCCCCAGCGCGGGGCGGAGCCGCGGGACCCGCACTTTCGGGGGGTGACGGTTCGGCTGCGCCTGCGGCTCCCGCACGGCCCCGGCGACACCTGCGGCCTCCGCATCAGCGCCCACCGCGGGTCCGTCCGTCTGTCCGTCTCTCTGTCCGTCCGTCTGCACCCCTGGGCACCTCAGGCTGCTCTGTCCGTCTGTCCAGTTGCACCTTTGGGCGCCTCCGGGCTTGGCTTCTCTGTCTGTCTGTCTGCACCTCTGGGCACCACAGGCTGCACTGTCCGTCTGTCCTGATGCACCCGCGGACCCAGGGCACCTCAGACTGCTCTGTCCGTCTGTCCCGATGCTCCTCTGTCGGCTGCACCTCTGCACCCTGAACTAATCTGTCCGTCTGTCCGGCTGCGCCCCTGGCCACCTCTGTCTTGTCCGTCCGTCTGTCTGCACCTCTGGGCACCTCAGGCTGCTCTGTCTGTCTGTCCATCTCCTCTGTTCGACTGCATCCCTGGACCCTGAGCTGCTCTGTCCGTCTGTCCCACTGCACCTCTGGGCACCCCGGGCATCTTTGCTCTGTCCGTCTGTCCACTTGCACCCCTGGACCGCTCTGTCTGTCTGTCCCAGCTGTACCCCCCTGCACCCTGGGCTGCTCTGTCCATCTGTCCTGATGCAACTCCAGCTCCTCTGTCCGTCCGTCTGCACCTCTGGGCACCCCTGGCCACCTCTCAGTCTGCCCTGTCCGTCTGTCCAGCTGCACCCCTGGCCCCTGGGCTGCTCTGTCCATCTGTCCCCCACTCCCTCGGGGCGGGGGGGAGGAGTCCACATTCCCCCGCCCCCCCCCCGCAATCCTGGGGGTCCCCCCTCGCTCGCCCTGACCCCCTCCCCTTGTTCCTCCCCCCCCCCCCAGGGTTCCCGGTCGGAACTGGGGGTGCAGCCCCCCAGGCGCCCCCCCCGGGGGGGGCAGCAGCTCTGAGGACGAAGCTCCCCCTCGCCCAGGGTAAGGGGGGGGGGAGGGAGGAGTGTTTTGGGGTGTCTGGGGGGAGATTTGGGGTGTCAGGGGTGGTTTAGGGGGGTCTTTTTTTGAGGGGGGTGTTTTGGGGGGGTCTGAAAAGAATTTGGGGGTGTCAGGAGGGGTTTGGGGGGGGTTCTGGGGTTTTTGGGGTGTTCGAGGGGGGGTCTTGGTATTTTGGGGGGGTATCTGGAGGATGGGGAATTCCGGGGGCGGGGTTTGGGAGGGAAGGGGTTGGAGGGTCTGGGCAGGGTTTGGGGGGGGGGATGTTTTTGCCCCCCCCTCCCTCGGGATTTGGGGGTGCAGCCGTGTCCCGTGTCCCCCTCCCCCGCAGGCAGCAAGCGCTGTGCCTCCTGCAGGACGCGCCGCACCCCCCTTTGGCGTGCGGCCGAGAACGGGACCCCCCTCTGCAACGCCTGCGGCATCAGGTGGGGGACAAGGACCACCCCCCCAAACCCCCCTCAACTTGGGGACCTTCCCCCCTCCTTGGGGACCCCTCTCCCCCCCCCCCCAAACAACCCCTGGATTCCAAAATCACGTCGAGATCCTCAGTGGAGCCCCAGGTGGGGCTGGGTTGGGGTTTGGTGGCATCACTGGTGGCTTCGGTGGAAGCTGTGGGGAGGAGAGTGGGGGTCGTGGGGGGGCTTGGGGACAAGGGGTGGGGTTTGGGGACCACAGCCAGGACTCCCCAGATGCCTCTGGGATCTCCCAGTGGGATCCAGAGCTTGGTCGGGTCTTGGTGGCATCACTGGTGGCTTCGGTGGGAGCTGTGTGGAGGAGGATGGGGGTCCTGGGGGGCCTTGGGGACACCAACCAGGTCTTCCTGGGGGTTCTCCATGGGGCTCCAGAGCCGAGACCATGCTGAGCCCCAGCACCCATGGGTGGTGATGGCCCTGGGGACACCTCCGTGAGGACCTTCCCACCCATGGAGACCCCGGGCCGTTCCGTTCCTCCCAGGTACAGGAAGTACCGGCTGCGCTGCCGGCGGTGCTGGAACGTCCCCGGTAAGAGCGGGACCCCCCGTCCCCAGTGTCCCCACTGCGGGGAGAGGTGTCACCCGGCCGGCGGGGGGAAGAGGTGACAGCGGAGGGCGAGGACCTCGGTGGCAGCGAGGAGACCTTCTGGGGGGGGGTGGTGGTGGTTGTGGAGTCCTGGCTTATCCCTTGGGGACCATTAAACGGTGCTGGTGGCAGCTTGGCATGTCCTGGTGTCACCTCCTCTGGTGGGACGTGGGATGGGCGTTGTGGGGCAGGAGCTGGAGCTTGGGTGGGGCGTGTTGGCATCACTGGTGGCTTTGGTGGGAGGTGTGGGGAGGAGGATGGGGGTCCTGGGGTGGGTTGGGGACACGGGATGGGGCTTGGGGACAGCAAGGGACCCCCAACCCCAGGACCCGTCATGACATTGTGGGGGATGCACGTGGATGGACACCCCCCCTTCCAAATGGAATGATTTATTGGATGCTGCTCGTGGCCCCCCCTGAGCATCTCCCCCTGAGTTATGGCTGGGCCACCCTTGGCGCAGCCCAAACATGGTTAAAAACCACCAAAACCCCACCAAAACCTCAAAAAAACCAACCCCAACCCACCAAAAACTCTTCAAAACCCACCAAAAACTTTCCAGAACCCACCAAAAGCCTCAAAACCCCACAAAAACTCTCCAGAACCCACCTAAACCCACTAAAAACCTCAAAAACCCCACCTTAACCCACCAAAAACTCTCCAGAACCCACCAAAACCTCTTCGCTACCAATCAAAGTCTTCAAAACCCACCAAAAACTTGCCAAAACCTACCGAAAACCTCAAAAACCCACCCTAACTCGTGAAAAACCCACCAAAATCCTCAAAAATACACCAAAACCCAGCAAAAGCTTTCTGAAACCCAAGAAAACCCTCCAAAAAACCCACTCTAACCCACAAAACCCACCAAAAACTCTACAAAACCCAACACAAACCTCAAAAAACCACCATAACCCACCCCAAACCACCAAAAACTCTCCAAAACCCACCCAAATCCTCAAAAAAACCCACCCTAACCCACCAAAACCTCTCCAAAACACTAAAAGAAACACCCAAACTCTCCAAAACCACCCAAAACTTCCCCAATCCACCAAACAGTCACCAAAACCCCACCAAAAGCCACCTCCCCCCCAGTTTTCCTCAAATTCCCCCCAAATCAGGGCAAAGGGTCACCAAGGACCACCCTCCCCTTCCCAAACTGAGTTCCAGACCCTCCCGGTTGGATCCAGTTGCTCCCAGTCAGGGCTGGGTCAGCTGGATGCCGTAGATCTCGCCGCCGCGGTCGTGCCGGTGCCGGTGGAGACAAGCGGCTTCGGAAGAACCTTCGGCGTCGCGGACGTTGTATTCGCCCTTCTTGCACGCCGTGGTCTTCAAGTAGTAACCACCGGCGGCCGCCAACCCCACCGCGGTGACGGCGCCCAAGGTGCCCAACGAAGCCAACAGCGCCAACCGGCTCTCTGCGGGGCGACACGGTCACGGTGACGCCGCGGCGGTGATGGGGGGACCCAACTCAATGATGATATCCAACGGCCACACCCAACGCGACCCAACTCAACGTGACCCAACTCAACACCAACAGAACCCAACTCAACCCTGTAACCCAACTCAATGCCAACACCCAACGTGATCCAACCCAACTCAATGTGACCCAACTCAACGCAATCCAACTCAATCCCAACACAACCCAAATCAATATGATCCAACTCAACGAGGCCCAACTCAAGCCAAACATGACCCAACTCAGCCCCAACGTGACCCAACTCAACGTGGCCCAAATCAATGTGACTTAACTCAACCCCAACATGACCCAACTCAACCCTAATGTGACCCAACTCAACCCCAACGTGACCCAACTCAACCCAACTCAATGTGACCCAACTCAAACACAATGTGGCCTAACTCAACCCATCTCACCATCCACGTGGACCATGACGCTCCCAGCTCGCCGGCCATGCCGGTTGGTGGCGGTGCAAGTGTAAAGCCCTCGGTTGGTGGCGGCAGCACCGGCGACGGTGACCGTGCGGTTGTCGGTGCCGAAGTGGAGGTTGGGGGCCACCGGGAGAGCCCAACCGTAGGTTGGGGTGGGCAACCCTTCGGCGCGGCACTCCACGCTGAAGCTGGCGCCGCGCGAGACGTTGGCCGAGGGCACGACGCGCAGGCTCAGCGCGGTGGGGCCGTCTGCACCGCAGCAGCGTCAACCAAACCCCTCTTTTCTGCCCCAAAACCCCCTTTTCTGCCCCCAAATCCCATTTTTCCTCCCCAAATCCTTTTTTTCTCCTGCAAACTGCCCTTTTCCTCCCTAAAACCCCTTTTCTTCCCCCAACACCCCCCCTTTCTGCCCCAACCCCCCCATTCCTGCCCCAACACCCCCCCTTTCTGCCCCAACACCCCCATTCCTGCCCCAACACCCCCCCTTTCTGCCCCAACACCCCCATTTCTGCCCCAACACCCCCATTTCTTCTCCCACCCCCCATTTCTCTCCCAACCCCTCTTTCCTGCCCAAACCCCCCCTTTTCCTCCCCCTTTCCTGCCCCAAAGACCCTCATTTCTGCCCCCAACCCCCCCTTTCTGCCCCAACCCCCCCATTTCCCCCCCAGCCCCCCCAAACTCACACTCCACGGTGACGCTGACGTTCCGTAGGGCGGTGCCGCGCCTGTTGCTCGCCCGGCACTGGTAGGTCCCGGCGTGGGCGCGGGTGACGTTGGGGCTCCCCAGGGCAGGGTCCTGGGGGGGGTCCCCCAGTTTGGCGCAGGTGACGTCGGGTTGGGGGTTCCCCGCGGCCGTGCACGGCAGCTCCAGGGGGGTCCCCTCCACCCAGAGGCGTCGCGCGGGGCACCCGGATTCGCCGATGCTGGGCTCATCTGCCGGGTTGGGGGGGGGAAAGGGTGCTGGGGAACCCCAAGATTGGGGTGCAGGGACCCCCCCTGCGACCCACCGGGTGCTGATGGGACCGGTTCAAAGGGTGCAGAGATGGTGTGGACATGGTATTCCAGCCACCCATCCCTGGTGACCCCAGATCCCCGTGCTGCCCCCGGATCCTTGGCCGCCACCACCATTCCGAGATCCCTGTTCTATTCCACCCTATGCCATCCCATCCCTGGTCCCACCTCATTCCATTCCATCCCTGGTCCCACCACCACCACCATCCCCATCCCATCCCATCCCTGATCCCACCACCACCATCTCCATCCCATCCCCATCCCTGGTCCCACCACCATCTCCATCCTATCCCACCCCATCCCACCCAGCCCTGTCCCACCGCTCACACTCCACGGTGACCACCACGCTGCGGGTGGCCGAGCCGTGCCTGTTCGTTGCCCGGCAGACGTAACGCCCGGCATCGGCCCGGTTGACCACCTGGCCACCGCGGGCACGGCTTGGACCCCCGTCCCGGGCGCAGCGGGTGCTGGGGGGGGGGTCCCCATCCGCTCGGCACGCGAGGTCCCGTCGTTCCCCTTCCACCCAGATCCGGCGCGAGGGGCAACCTCGCTCCGTCAAGACGGGCTCATCTTGGATTGGAAGAGGAGAAGGAGCTCGGTGAGTCCTGTGGCTGCCATCCCATCTCATCCCATCCCTGGTCCCACCACTACTGCCTCCAGCCTAACCCATCCCACCCCACCCATCACATCCCATCTCCAGCTCCATCTTCATCCCATCGCACCCCATCCCATCCTATCCAACACCACCAGCCTCTTCCCATGTTTCCCATCCCATTCCGTTCCCTCTGTTGCTCCCAATCCATTCCATCCCCATCCCTTGTCCCACCACCATTCCCATCCCAACCATCCCATCCCATCCCACCCCATCCCATCCCATCCCATCCCATCCCATCCCTTGTCCCACCACCATCTCCATCCCATCCCACCCACCCCATCCCCAGTCACGCCGCCGGCACCAACTCACGCTCCACGCGCACGGTGACCGCCCGGCTCCGCGTCCCCAAGGCGTTGGTGGCGTTGCAGGAGTAGGTGCCCGCACGGGACCGGGTGACCAACTCCAGGACGCCGGTGCTGACGGGGACCCCGTTCCTGGCACAGGTGACGGTGGGCGCGGGGTTGCCCTCGGCGTGGCAGGACAAGGCCTCCCGCGCCCCCCGCAGCCACGTGCGGTTGCTGGGACAGTCGGTCGGTGACATCTCGGGCATGTCTGGAAAAGATGGGAATCATTGTGGAATGAATTGGGTTGGAAAGGTCAGGGGGCTCCAGGCCCCACCCAACCTGGCCTTGGACACCTCCAGGGATGGGGCAGCCACCACTGCTCTGGGAAACCTGGGCCAGAGGAAGCTTCCCTGGAGCCCCTTTCCCTACTGGAAGCTGCTCTGAGGTCTCCGTGGAGGTTGAACCACCCCAACTCTCCCAGCCTCTCCTCGCACAGGAGGTTCTCCAGCCCTTGGATCATCTCCGTGGCCTCCTCTGCCCTCGCTCCAACAGCTCCAGGTCCTTCCTGCCCTCCGGACTCCAGACCTGGACACAGGGCTCCAGGTGGGGTCTCACCTGTGTGGAGCAGAGGGGGGAGAATCCAGGTCCCTCTGGACACCATCCTGCCCTTCCGGAGCATCAACCGTAGCACTCATCTTGGTGTTACCTCCAAACTCAACCTGGACATGGAGCTGTTGACCCTCAACCTCTGGACACCATTCCATTCCTCAGGATCATCAACTGCACCACTCAGGTTGGTGTCACCTCTATCTGGACACGGAGCCGTTGACCACCACCCTCTGGATGCTCCCACCCACCCAACTCCTCATCCACCCATCCAATCCCGTATTTGGGAACACCAGGAGCAACCTCTACACTCACAGAGCACGGAGAGCCGGGCGTTCACGTCCTTTGTCACCACGACGTCACCCATGGCCAGGCTGGCCCGGCACCCAAATTCCCGTCCGTCATCTTCACGCCGCGCCACCAACCGCAGCTCCAACTGGGAATGAGGTCCCTCAGCCAGGATGGTCCCAGCGGCATTGTGGAGCTGCAGCCGGATGGTGGTGGAGTTGGCATCACTGGTTGGGTTGGGGTCTCCACTGGGGTTGACATCTCTGGTTGGGTTGGCATCTCCATTGGGTTTGACAACACCAGTTTGTTTGGCACCTCCGGTTGGGTTGGCATCACCGGTTGTGTTGGTGTCTCCAATAGGGTTGGCATCTCCATTGGGGTTGGTGTTTCCATTGGGGTTGGCATCACCGGTGGAGTTGGTGTCTCCGGTAGGGTTGGCATCTCCAGTACGGTTGGCATCTCTGGTAGGGCTGGCATCTCCAGTAGGGTTGCCGTCCTCAATGGGGTTGACATCTCTGGTAGGGTTGGCATCTCCAGCACGACACCGCACCGTCACCTCGCTGCCCGCCGGCACCGACTCCGGCCTCAGCTCCAGGATGGGTCCCGGGAAGCCTGTGAGAAATTCTTATGGATCCACCAGGAATTTTCTTTGGGGGGGGAGGGGGGAGAAGCTCCATCTTCTGTCGTACCACGCTCAGCACCCCTTACGGTAGACATGGAGCGTCATCCGCGCCGTCCGCGCCGCCGTGGCCACCATGGCGGTGCAGGTCAGCTCCAGATGCCCTGGGGCGCTGGGTGGGAGCGTGGTGAGTGCCGTGAGGACGTCCCCTTCCGCCGTGACGGTGACGTCCAGGGGCTGCTCCGCCAGGGCCAGGGCGAAGAGGACGTTCCCGGCGGGAAAGGCGCCTGCGAGGCGGCAGCTGGCGGGGGCGGCGGCACCGGCTTCCAGGTGGGTGGGAGCGAGGAGCTGGGGGGGCTCGGGGAGGGCTGCGGGGAGACGGGGTGAGCGGGGGAGATGGGATTGGGATGGGATGGGATGGGATGGGATGGGTTGGGATGGAGATGGGATTGGGATGGGATGGGATGGGATGGGATGGGATGGGATGGCATGGGATGGCATGGGATGGCATGGGATGGCATGGGATGGCATGGGATGGCATGGGGATGGTAGTGGTGGTGGGACCAGGGATGGGACGGGTTGAGCTGGGCTGGGATTGGGATGAGATGGAGTGGGAATGGAGATGGAGATGATGGGATGGGGATGGCGGTGATGGGACCAGGAATGGGATAGGATGAGTTAGGGACTGCAATGGGGATGGGAATGGGATGAAGATGGAAATGGAGGTGGAGATGGAGAAGGAGATGGGATGGGATGGGATTGGGATGGGATGGGCACTGGGATGAGATGGGAATGGAGATGGGACCTGGGGGCGGGTGGCGCTGAGCTCCTTCCCCCACGGCAGCTCTGCCCCGGGACTCACCGAACACCGAGAGCGCGGTGGGGACGGCGGCGCGAGCGAAGAGGGGCCCGTGGGGGCGCAGGGACAGCTCGGCGTGGCACGTGACCTCCTGGCCGTGGTCGCCGGGGCCGGCGGTCAGCAGGTGGCTGACGACCACGCTGGAGCTGCCCTCGGCCGCGCCGAAGCTCTCCGTGCGCAAGGTCTCGCTGCCCCGGCGCAACGTCACCGTCAGGTTCCCCACCGGGGCCACCTCCACCACCCGGCACGTCAGGTTCCGGCTCTCGCCCACCGCCACCGGCGGCACCGGGTCCAGCACCACCCGCTCCGGCAGCCCTGGGGGTGGCAACCGTGGAACCGTCGGTGGTGGCCACCAGCCAACCGGCAACCCAGCAATGGCGGCCAATCCAGTAGGCCATCATCCACCCATCAACCCATCAATGGTGACCACCACCCAACCAGCAATGGTGCCCACTTGTGTTGGCCATCACCCACCTGCCAACCCATCAATGGTGGCTGCTCATGTTGGCCATCATCCACCTATTAACCCCATTGATGGTGGCCACCACCCAACCATCAACCCATTGACGGCCACCACCCAGCCGCTCCAGTGACCCTGGAGGTGGCAACCACCCAACCATCCCTGGTGGCCACCCAAGGCCCCCCCCTGGTGACCCCCCCAACCACCACCACTCACGGTAGACGAGGACACCGGCGCTGGCGTTGCTTTCGGCGTCGCCGCAGCGCCCGACGCAGGTGACGTCGCCCGGGTTCCACTCGGTGACGTTGAGGAGCCGGAAGCTTTGCCACCTTCTCCCGCCGGCCCCGGTGGCCACGGCCAGGTGGGTCGCGAGCCCCAAGGTGCCGTTGCCCCCCGGGCAAGCGCTGCGGCTGCAGTTGACGGCGACCGAGCCCCCGAAGGCCACCACGGCCACCCGTGGCCAAGCCCCCACCGTGAACGTGGCCCCGGTGGCCCCTGCATTGAGGGTCCCTGGGGTTCTTGGGGTTCCCCCATCATTAAGAGGCCATGGGGCCCCCCCAAGATTAAGGGTTCTTGAGTTCCACCCCCCCTCCAGCATTGGAGGGTCCCTGAGATCTTTGGGGTACCTGAGGTTCTTTGGGTCCCCACCAACATTAAGGGACCCTGGGGTCCCCCCCATGGCCCCCTAAGATTGAGGGTTCTTGAGGTCCCCCAACCTTAAAGGTCACTGAGGTTCTCGGGGTCCCTCCCATCATTAAGGATCCCTGGGGTCCCCCTTGTCCCCTCCCAACTTTAAGGAACCCTGAGGTTCTTGGGGTCCCCCCGTGTCTCCCCCATCCTGGGGTCCCCCATGGCCTCCCCAAGATTAAGAGTTCTTGGGGTTCTTGAGGTGTCCCCAGCACTGAGGGTCCCTGGGGTCTTGGGGTCCCCCCAGCTTTAAGGGTCCCTGAGGTTTTGGGGGTTCTTGGGGTTCCCATGTGTCCTCCTCAACATTAAAGGGGTCCCCCCATGCCCCCCCCCCCAGCTTTAAAGGGTTCTTGGGGTCTCCGTGTGTCCCCTTCAACATCGATAGTCCCTGGGGTTCCCCCATCATTAATGGTTCCTGGGGTGCCCCCCAAGATTAAGGGTTCTTGGGATTCTTGAGGTTGACCCCAACACTGAGGGTCTCTGGAGTCTTTGCCCCCCCCCTCAACATTAAGGCTTCTTGGGGTCCCCATGTGTCCCCCCAATATTAAGGGTCCCTGGGGTCCCCCCCAAACATTAAGGATTATTGGGGTTCTCGAGGCCCCCCCAGCACTGAGGGTTCCTGAGGTCCCTGGGATTCTTGGGGTCCCCCTGTGTCCCCCCCCAACATTAAGGATCCCCCCCCCTTACCCCCCTCCCCACGACATTAAGGGTTCTTGGGGATCTCCATGTGCCCCCCCCAGCACTAAAGGTCCCTGAGGTTCTTGAGGTGTTCCCCCCCCCAGTCGAGGGTCTCTGGTATTGGGGTCCCCAGCCCCCTCATAATTAAGGGTCCCTCACGTCTAGGGGTGCCCCCCCCCCGCATAATTAAAGGTCCCTGGTGTTTGGGGTTCCCCAGCTTCCCCCCTCCCCCCATAATGAAGAGTCTCTGTTTCTGGGGGACCCCCAGGGGTGCCCCAACCCCTCAATATTTAAGGGGTCCCATGCCCCCCCCAAAATGTTCCCCCCCCCCCGCCCCTTTACCTGCGAGGGCCAGGAGGAGGGGGGGGAGAAGCCGCGCGGGGGGGGCGGGGGCTCCCATCGGGGACCGGTTCCTCGTGGGGCGGGTGGGGAGGAGGAGGAGGAAGAGGAGGAAGAGGAGGAAAGGGTGGGGATGAAGAGGATGGGGAGAGGGAGAAGGATGGGGAAGAAGAGGGTGGGGAGGAAGAGCGGATGGTGAGGAGGAGGAGGATGGGATGAAGAGGAGGAGAATAGGGAGGAAGAAGAGAATGGGGGGATAAAGAGGATGAGGAGGATGGAGAGAGAGGAGGAGGAGGAAGATGAGGATGGGGGTGAAGAAGCAGATAGGGAGGAGGAGGGGGAGGAAGAAGAGGATGGGGATGAAGAGGATTATGGGGAGGAGGATGGGAAGGGGAAGGATGAAGAAGAGAATAGGGAGGAGGAGGAAGATGATGAAGGAGCGAATAGGGAGGAGGGGGGGAGGAAGAGGAGGAGGAGGAGGATGGGGATGAAGAGGAGGATGGGGGTGAAGAAGGGAATAGGGAGGAAGAGGATGGGGGAGGAAGAGGAGGATGGGGCTGAAGGAGCGAATAGGGAGGAGGAGGATGGGGATGAAGAGAATAGGGAGGAGGAGGAGGATTATGGGGAGGAGGAGGAGGATGGGGAGGAAGAGGAGGAGGATGGGAGGAAGAAGAAGATGGGGATGAAGCGGAGGATGGGGAGGAAGAAGAGGATGAGGATGGGGAGGAGGAGGAGGAGGAAGGGGAAGGGGATGGAGAGGAAGATGGGAAAGAGAAGGATTATGGGGAGCAGGAGGAGGAAGAGGAGGATGGGGAGGAAGAGGAGGATGGGGATGAAGGCAGCTCCGCCGCTGCCGCGCACGGAGGCGACGAAGGCGCCGGGACCGAGGCTGTTCCTCCCCGAGCCTCCCCCTCCTCTCCAGGCTTCGGCCGCCCCCGCGCGGTGCTCAGCGCTGCTCAGGACCCCGAGCCAGGATTGGGTCCCTCACAAACCACACCCACCCTCCCGCTCCCGACAGGATTGGACCCCCCCGGTGCTCGGTCCTGCTCAGGACCAACTCCCCCCCCCCCCGAACACGCCAGGATGGGACACCCCCCCCGCCCCCCATTCCCGAGCCAGGATTGAGCCCCTCCGGTGCTCAGTCCTGCTCAGCACCTCCCACCCTGATCAGGATTGGACACACGCCCCCCCCCCCCGAGCTCAGTTCTGCTCAGGACCCCGCTCAACATGCCAGGATTGGACAACATCCCCCCTCCCCACCCCGAACCAGGATTGAACCCACCGGTGCACAGTCCTGTTCAGGACCCTCCCTTGCAGCCACGATTGAGGGCTCTGTGGAGTCTCTATGGGGCTCCCCAGGCTCCTCCCGAGCCAGGTTTGGACCCCTCCGAGCTCAGACCTGCTCAGTACCCCCTTCCTGAGCCAGGATTGGACCCCCACGCCCCCGGGTGCAGCAGCGGAGCCGGGGTGGGGGGGCCCAGATCCTGCGTGGGTTCTGCACCAGCCCAGGACCGGCTCTGGGGAGCCATGGATTGCATGTCCACGGCATGTAGAGCGTGTCCATGGTGTGTAGAGCATGTCTGTGGTGTGTAGAGTGTGTCCATGGTGTGTAGAGTGTGTCCATGGCATGTACAGCGTGTCCATGGCGTGTGGAGTGTGTCAATGGCGTGTAGAGCATGTCCATGGCATGTACAGCGTGTCCATGGCATGTACAGCGTGTCAAAGGTGTGTAAAGCATGTCAATGGCGTGTAGAGCATGTCAATGGCGTGTAGAGAACGTCCATGGCATGTAGAGCATGTCCATGACATGTACAGTGTGTTCATGGCATGTAGAGCGTGTCTGTGGCATGTAGAGCGTGTCCATGGCGTGTAGAGTGTGGTCATGGCGTGCAGAGTGTGTCCATGGCGTGTAGAGCGTGTCAATGGTGTGTAGAGAATGTCCATGGCGTGTAGGGCATGTTCATGGCATGTAGGGCGTGTCCATGGCGTGTAGGGCATGTCCATGGCGTGTAGGGCGTGTCCATGGCGTGTAGAGGGTGTGTGTCCAGGATTCAGTCATCTCCAGCCCAGCCAGGGTCACGGCGCAGCCTTTATTGGTTCAATTCATCTCAACAGCTTCTTCCACCCTCTCTGGTGGCTCCACCCACTCCTGCTCCGGTTCCTCACCAGCGCCCACAGCCAGGGTCCACCTTGGATGCTCCTCCAAGACCCCCAAGACCCTCAAGACCCCCAGGACCCTGGGACTCTCAAGACCTCCAGGATCCCCAAGACCTTGGAGACCCTCAAAATCACCAGGAACACATGAGACCTCCAGGGTCCCCAGGACCACCAGGACCCTGGAGACCCTCAGGATCCTCAAGACCTCCAGGACCCCCGGTATCCTGGTGACCCTCGAGACCATTTGGCCCCCCCAAGACCCTGAGAACCTCAAGAACTTTGAGATCCTCCAGGATCCCCAGATCTCCAGGCCCCTGGGACACATGAGACCCTCCAGGATCCCAAAAACCTCCAGGACCGGTGGTCCCAGCATCACCAGCTTTGGGATCTCCCACAGGGTTGAAGTCCAGGTTCAGGCTGCCAAGTCCTCCAAGTCCCCATCCCTTGGTGCCACCACCACCACCTCAGGATGGACCTGGAGGCCCCAACATCGCTCAACGCTCGCCCGTGGAGCCCAAGGGGCTTCCAAGTCCTCCAAGTCCTCCAAGTCCTCCACCTCCTCCACCCTGGCTATGCCTGCGGCTCCCGCGCGGCCCCGTTGAGTGGCGCCATCTCCTCCGAGGGCGCCGGTGGCTTTAGTGGCTCCATCTCCAGCTGCTTCTGCTGCTGCACCTTGTACTCACGGATCTTCTTCTTGCGGTAGTAGACGCTGTAGGACACCCCGGCGGCCCCAAGGGCGACCACCAAGGCCAACGCCAGCAGCACCGGGAGGAGAATGTTGGGGTCGTGGTCTGGGGGTTGGTGGAGAGGAGAAGGGGAAGGGGTGGTCAAAGGTGCTGAGGGACCTTCAGAACCCCGTAGGAACCCCCAGGATCCTTGGAGAACCTCAGGAACCCCAAGACCACCAGGACTTCGGGATGCTTGAGGCCTCCAGGATCTCCAAGAGCACCAGGATCCCCAGGATCTTGGAGAACCTCAGGATCTTTGCGACCCTTAAGACCATCAGGACCCTGGGACCCTTGAGACCTCCAGGATCTCCAAGAGCACCAGGATCCCCGATGACCACCAGGGCTTCCAAGATCCCCAGGACCCTCAGGACCCTTGAGACCCCACGACCCCCAGGATCCTCAAGAACACCAGAACCCCCAAGGCCACCAGGACCTCCAGGACCTTTGATACCACCAGGACCTCCATGACCCTCAAGGCCCCCAGGGCCCTTGAGATCCTCAAGACCCCTAGGACCTCCATGACTCCCAAGACCTTCAAAGACCACCAGAACCCCCAAGGCCACCAAGATGACTTCCAAGGCCCTCAACACCTCCAAGACCACCAGAACCTCCAAGACCTCCGAGACCCCCAGGCCCCCAAGCCCCCGGACTCACAGTGCACCCAGACGGTGATGTTCCTCTCGGCAGCACCCAAGGGGTTGGTGGCCCGGCAGTGGTAGAGGCCGGCGTGGGTGCGGCTGACGGGACGCGATGCCCCAACAGGGAAGTTCTCCCCATCCTTGGTGCACACCAAGGTCGGGGGGGGATTGCCCCGCGCCCGGCACCTCAAGGTCCCGTCTTGCCCCTCCGTCCAGTTCTGGTTGGGAGGGCAGGTCCCGTCTTCCATCCAAGGTTTGGCTGCCAGAAGAACCCGAGAAGAAGAAGGGGGACAAGCCATGAATTCCCACCTGGAAACCTGGACCCACCTGGGATCACCTTCTCCTCCACCGTGGTGGGGTTGGAGCTCAGAGCCCTCACCTGTGACGCTGAGCAGGGTCGGTGGGGTCCTCTTTGGGTCTTTGCCACCGAGAGGTGCCTTGGCAGAGCAGGTCACCTCCAGCCCGTCGTCCTCCTCGCGCGCCGTCAGGTTGAAGGCCAACGGGGATGGTCCCCACCCTGCCAGGACGCGGTGGCCAACGAGGACCTGGAGCTGGAGCTCCGCGGAGTGGTCGGATGGGAAGGCACAAAGCCCCGACACCACCGTCCCAGCTTCGGGGCTGGAGGTGCTGATGTTCAACCACGGCGAGGGGAAACCTGTGGGTGATGGAGACAACTCCAGGGTTGGGTCACCATGGCAAGGAAACCACCCCCAGAAGACCAGCACTGAGATCTTTGTTGGTGCCACCACCACCACCACTCACGGTAGACGTGGACAGTCGCCTCCTTCCGACGTTCCATGGGTCCCACCTTCACGGTGCAAAGCAGTTGGAAGACCCCTGGCTGGTCGGGGACCACCACGGTGGTGGCCTGGTGGCCGTCCTGGCCGATGGAGAGGGGCAAGGTCTGGTTGGAGAAGGTCATCTGGAACCGCGGCGCCGGGAAGACGCGGCCGACGGTGCAGCTGGAGGTCACCGTCTCATTGACCTCCAGGGACATGGGGGCCTCCAGCTGAGGGGCCTCTGGGAATTCTGCCACCAGGAAGAGCCTGGGATGAGCTGGGTTTGTAGGATCAGGGGGGTCTTGGAACCTTTGAGGTTGGAGAAGACCTCAAAGCTCATCCGATCCAACACCATCCCCACCAAACCCTGTCCTGAAGAGCCACATCTCCAGGGGTTTTTGGACCCCTCCAGGGATGGAGACTCCACCACGGCCCTGGGCAGCCTCCCCATGGATCCAGCCTGTCCTGAACTCCCTGTAGATCCTCCTTCTCCTCCAAGCCATGGATCCAGCCTGTGCTGATCCCTTTGTAGATCTTCCACCCCATGGATCCAACCTGTCCCAATCCCCCTGTAGATCCTTCACCCATGGACCTCAGCTTTTCTCAATCCTCTGTAGATCCTCCTTCTCCTCCAGCCCATGGATCCAGCCTGTTCTGATCCCTTTTGTAGATCCTTCACCCAATGGATCCAAGCCATCCCAAACCCTCTGTAGATCCTCCTTCTCCTCCACCCCCATGGATCCAACCTGTCCCACCCATCCCCCCCCCGCAGAGACCCTCCACCCCACGGACCCCACCGGTGCCCTCTCACCGTAGACGCTCAGCGCCCGCGGCTCGGAGGTGCTGTTGAAGCTGGGCCCGTGTGGCGCCATGTCCAGCAGCGCTTGGCAGGTGACCTCCTGCCCGTGGTCCTCGGGCCGCGCCGTCAGCCCCCGCGTCACCCGCACCTCCACCGGCTCCTCCCGCGTGTCCTTCTCGAAGGTCTCCACGCCCAAGGTCTCCTCCCCCTTCCGCAGCGTCACCACCAGGTTCCTGACGGGCGCGACGCCCGCGATGCGGCAGCTCAACTGGTGCCTCTTCCCCACCTCCAGCTCCGGCACCGCTTCCAGCACCGCCGGCTCCAGAGCTCCTGGAGTAGGGATGGACCACGATGGAGATGACCCCACCCCGAGCCCTCCAGGGTGGGACCTTCCCCAAGAAAGACGCGGCCGATGGTGCAGCCGGAGGTCACCACCTCGGTGACCTCCAGGGAGATGGGGGCCTCCAGTTGAGGGGCCTCTGGGAATTCTGCCACCAGGAAGAGCCTGGATGAGCTGGGTTTGTAGGACCAGGGGGTCTTGGAACCTTTGAGGTTGGAGAAGACCTCAAAGCTCATCCGGTCCAACACCATCCCCACCAAACCCTGTCCTGAAGAGCCACATCTCCAGGGGTTTTGGACCCCTCCAGGAATCATCCTCCTTCTTCTTTTCCTCCTCCTCCTCCTCCTTCTTCTCCTCCTTCTCCTCCTCCTTCTCCTCCTTCTCCTTTTCCTCCTCCTCCTCCTTCTTCTCCTCCTCCTCCTCCTCCTTCTCCCCTTCTCCTCCTTCTCCTTCTCCCCTTCTCCTCCTTCTCCTCTCCTCCTCTTTCCCCATCTCCCCCTCCTCCTCCTCCTCCTCCTTCTCATTCTCCTTCTCCACCTCCTTCTCCTTCTCCACCTCCTTCTCCTTCTCCTCCTCTTTCCCCACCTCCTCCTTCTCCTCCTCCATCTCCATCTCCTCCTCCTTCTCCTCCTTCTCCTCCTTCTCCTCTTCCTTTTCCTTCTCCCTCCTCCTCCTCCTTCTCCTTCTCCTTCTTCTTCACCTCCACCTCCACCTCCTTCTCCTCCTCTTTCCCCATCTCCTCCTTCTCCTCCTCTTTTCCCATCTCCTCCTTCTCTTTCTCCTTCTCCTTCTCCTTCTCCACCTCCTTCTCCACCTCCTTCTCCACCTCCTTCTCCACCTCCACCTCCTTTTCCTTCTCCTCCTCTTTCCCCATCTCCTCCATCTCCTCCTCCTCCTCCTCCTCCTCCCCCCTCCTCCTCCGGGGTTCCTTACTGTAGACGAGGAGCTTGGTGGTCACCACCTTCCTCTCGTGGCCGCAGCTGTAGAAGCAGAGGACGCTGGAGTTCCACTCGGTGACGTTCAGCAGCTCCACCACCGTCTCCTCCGCCGTCGCCTTCACCAGACGCTTCCGAAACGACGTCTCCACGTTGCCCGCCCGGGTGGGCTCTTGACACGTTGACCTCAAGGTCAACCGCACCGAACCACCGTGTTCCACCACCGGCACCGGCGGCTCCACCATCAGCTCGAAGGAGGCTCCCGACCGCCCTGCGGGGACAACACGGGGGGTTGGGGGACAATGGGACCCCTCGGACCCGTCCCCAAGGGTCAAGGGGACCCCCAGACTCATCCCCAAAGGTCGAGGAGACCCCAAGAATGATCTCCAAAGATCAAGAAGACCCCCCAGACCCATCTCTAAAGGTCAAGACACCCAGATTCTTTCTCAAAGATCAAGAGACACCCCCAGACCCCTCTCCAAAGATCAAGGAGACCCCCAGACCCATCTCCAAGGGGCGAGGTGGCCCCATCCCCATCTCCATCCCTCGCTCAGTGAAGGAGAGAAGGTCCAGGAGACCCCCCTGGAATCTCCCCCCCAGTTCCACTTCCTGGTGCTTTCCCGGCTCCAGGGCAGGAAGCCCCCCCCCACCCCACCCCCCCCGGCTGAGTCAGGACCCATGGGTGGGGGATTCCCCACCTCGAGGTTCTCCTTCCCTCGCTCCGGGGGGGGCCCGAGGGGCCCAGGAGAAGTCCTGCCCTGTCCTGCCCTTTCCTGGAATAACAGGGAGGCAGGAAAGGACGGAAACGCCGCCAGGATCCAAGGATTGCGCAAGGACAAACAGGAGCTCCAAGGGGAACCATGGAATCATGGAGCCAGGGAACGGGTTGAGGTGGGAAGGGATCTCCAAACCCATCCAGATCCAACCCTCCCACTGGATCAGGGGGCTCCAAACTCCATCCAGCCTGGCCTTGGACACCTCAAAGGATGGGGCCACCACCGCTTCTCTGGGCAACCTGGATTGGGGGATCCATCCTGGGACATGGAATGGGTTGGAAGGGACCTCCAAGCCCATCCAGATCCAACCCCATGGCCAGGGACACCTCCCTCTGGATTCAGGGGGCTCCAAGCCCCATCCTCTGCTGGTCCCACTGCTCTGGGTGCAGCCCAGGATGAGGTTGGGTTTCTGGACCATGAGAGCACTTTCGTGGCTCCTGTGGAGCTTCTCCTTCCCCAGCACCCCAAGTCCTTCTCCTCGGGGCTCCTCCCACCCCATCCTCCACCCAACCTGGCTCTGGAATTGCCCCGACCCAGGTGTTGGACCTTGGCCTGGTGGAACCTCAGGAGGTTCTCACGGTTCCACCTCTCCGGGTCCTTCCGGATGGGAGAAGGTGCTGGGATGGGTCCAGGAGACCCACCCCTCCTCCCCACCAGACCCAGTTACGGGACGCCATGGGGACGCCGACGGCGGGGGGGGGTCACGTGACCTCCTCCCCAACCCCCCCCCCCCCCCCCCCCCAGATCTTGTGACACCTCTCGTGGTGACGATGTCGCGGTGACGCTTGGCGTGACGCCACCCAACGCGCTCGTGGTGGCCTTGGCCCCTCTGTGCTGGGGGGCACGTTTAGGGGGTTCCCAGGGTCCCCTCTACCCCCAGTGTCTCCCAGTGTCCCCCAGTGTCCCTTCCATCTCCAGTCCAGCATCCGCCAGTGTCCCCCAATATCTCCCAGCATTCCCAGCATCTCCCAATGTCTCCCAGCATCTCCCAGCATCCCCCAATGCCCCCAGTGTCTCCCAGCATCCACCAGTGCCCCCAGTGTCTCCCAGCATTTCCCAGTATGCCCCAGCATCCCGTGTCCCCCCAGGCGTCTCCCAATGTCCCCCAGCATCCCCCAGTGTCTCCCAGCATCCCCAGTGTCTCCCAGTATCCCCCAGCATCCCCCAGTGTCTCCCAACGTTGCCAGCATCCCCCAGTGTCTCCCAGTAACCCCCAGCATCCCCCAGTGTCTCCCAGCATCCCCAGTGTCTCCCAGTATCCCCCAGCATCCCCCAGTGTCTCCCAATGTCTCCAGCATCCCCCAGTGTCTCCCAGTAACCCCCAGCAGCATCCCCCAGTGTCTCCCAGCATCCCCAGTGTCTCCCAGTATCCCCCAGCATCCCCCAGTGTCTCCCAGTAACCCCCAGCATCCCCCAGTGTCTCCCAGCATCCCCAGTGTCTCCCAGTATCCCCCAGCATCCCCCAGTGTCTCCCAGCATCCCAAGTGTCTCCCAATATCCCCCAGCATCCACCAATATCCCCCACTGTCTCCCAGTGTCTCCCAGTATCCCCTCACCTGCGATGACCCCCAGGGCGCACAGGGCCAGCGGCAGCACCGCGGGGCTCATGGTGCCGGGATGGGCACCGGTTCCAGCACGGGGTGGGTTTGGTCCTCTGGGACCACCGGGAGGGGTCGGGTCCGGATCTCTGGGATCGCTCACTCCAGGAGCACCGGGATCGCTCGGTTCGGGAGCTCCGGGCTCGGTCCTGTTCTCTGGGTCGGGCTCTCGGTCCCTCTGTCCGGTCCCTCGCTCACTCTGTCCCTCTCTCGGTCCCTCTGTCCGTCTGTCCGGTCCCTCTCTCGCTTTGTCCCTCTGTCGGTTCCCCCCTGTCCGTTTGTCCGGTCCTTCTGTCGGTCCTTCTCTCGCTCTGTCCGTCTGTCCGGTCCCTCTCTCGGTCCCTCTCTCTCGCTCTGTCCCTCTGTCCGCTCCCTCTCTCGCTCTGTCCGTCTGTCGGTCCCCCCCGTCCGTCTGCCCGGTCCCTCTGTCCGCTCCCTCTCTCGTTCTGTCCGTCTGTCGGTCCTCACTGTCCGTCTGTTCGCTCTCTCTTTCTCTTTCTCGCGCTCCCTCTCTCGCTCTGCCGCTCCCTCTTTCGTTTTGTCGCTCTTTCCCCTGTCGGTCTGTCCGTCCCCCCCCATCCTCCCCGGGGCGGTGCTTTCCCAGCCCGACCCCTCCCGCTCCCTCGGGGAATTCCAGGAAAGGGGGGGCTCTGGAACTGGGGATGCCCCAGGATTGGGGGCGGGGGGGCTGTAGGACCGGGGAACCCCCGGCATGGGGGGGCGGGGGGAGGGCTGTGGGACCGGGGAACCCCGGGATGGGGGGAGGGGGGGGGCAGGGGGATTGGGGGGGGGGGGCTGTGGGACCGGGGATACCCCGGGATGGGGGGGGGTGTGACGTCACCCCAGGTGACACTGAGGGACCTGTGGTGGCTTCATCAGCACGTGGGGGGCAACGAGCGCGGAGGGGGGGGGGGAATCACGGGGGGAGGGGGGTCAGGGTGACCCCCCCCCCGACTCGGGTTCGGGGGACACACACACAGGGAGGGCAGTGCCCCCCCAGTTCTTGCCCCTGTCCCCACCACCCACCCCACAGCCCTGTCCCCAAGTCCCCCCCCCTCCAAAGTCCCCCCCCCCCCCAATCCCTCCGCCAGATCCCACCACCCACCGCCACGTCCCCCCAGATCCTCCTTGTCCTTGTGGAAGTTCTCGTGGTGCCACCACCATTCCCGTGGTGCCACCACCACGCTCGTCCCCCACAGGGAGCTGGGGGGGGTGGAGATGGCTTGGGGGGGGCAGAGATGGATTTGGGGGGGGGTACAGGGAGCTGAGGGGGGCGGAGATGGATGGGGGGGTGGAGATGGATTGGGGGGCACAGGGAGTTGGGGGGTGGAGATGGATTGGGGGGGCACAGGGACCAGGGGGGACAGGGATGGGATGGATTGGGGGGGGGCACAGGGAGCTGGGGGGGGCAGAGATGGATGGGGGGGTGGAGATGGATTGGGGGGCACAGGGAATTGGGGGGTGGAGATGGATTGGGGGGGCACAGGGACCAAGGGGGACAGGGATGGATTGGGGGGACACAGGGAGCTGGGGGGGGGTGGAGATGGATTGGGGTGGCACGAGGGGGGGGGGGGCAGAGATGGATTTGGGGGGGCACAGGGAATTGGGGGTGAAGATGGATTGTGGGGGGGCACAGGGACCGGGGGTGGAGATGGATTGGGGGGGAAATGGATTGGGGGGGGCACAGGGATCGAGGGGTGGAGATGGATGGGGGGGGCACAAGGAGCTGGGGGGTGGAGATGGATTGGGGGGGGCACGGGGGGGGGTGGGGAGGGTGGAGATGGATTTGGGGGGCACAGGGAGTTGGGGGGGTAGAGATGGATTGGGGGGCACGGGGGGGGGGGGGACAGGGATGGGGGGGGGTCCTGGTGCAGGATGTGACCCCCCAGATCTGCAGAGGGGAGCCTTTTCCGGTGCAGGACACGGTGCTGGTGCAGGATGTGACACCCCCCCGCAGGACCCAGCCCCGGTGTAGGATGTGACCCCCGGGGCAGGATGTGACCCCTCGAGCCCCCACTCGTGTCCCCCACCCTCCCGGCACGTGGTAGGGAGGGGCAAACGGGCGCGTTCAGCTCCCGGCGCTTAGCACCGCTCAGCATCTGGTCCTTTCTGAGCTCGTGCGCTCACTGGGAGCCCCAGCACCCCCAAACTGGGACCAGGGCCCTCCCAAACTGGGACCAGGACCCCTAAATCAGCACCAGGAACCCCGGCCAACTGGGACCAGGACCGCAAAACCAGCACCAGGAGCCCCCCCCCAACTGGGACCAGGACCACAATCATCACCAGGAACCCCCAAACCAGCACCACGACAACATAAGACAGGAAGGCACAAAGAGAAACAAAGGGGTAAAACCTCCCTTTAATGGCTCAGCACCACACAGGACCCCCAACCCCTCCCAATCCAGAGCGAGGGGGGCCCAATCCTTCCTGGGGGCACCAAATCCTGCCCACGGGTGCTGGATCCTCCTTGGGAGGGGGGGGGGGCCCATTCCTGGCTCGGGGTGAGGGGGCTCATCCTGCTGGAAGGGGCCGGATCCTGCCCAGAGGGGCCAATTCCTTCCTGTGAGGGGCCGGATCCTGCCCAGGGAGGGCAGTTACAGTTCCTGGAGGGCCAAATCCTGCCCAGGAATACCAGATCCTTCCCAAGGGGGCCAAATCCTTCCCAGGAGGGGCTGGATCCTGTCCTAAGGGGCCAAATCCTTCCCAGGAGAGGCCGGATCCTGCCTTGAGGGGCCAAACCCTTCCCGGGAGGGGCCAGATCCTGCCCAAAGGGGCCAAATCCTTCCCAGGAGGGGCCGGATCCATCCTGGGGTGGCGGGGAGGCCGGATCCTTGGCGGAGGGACCGAATCCTGCCCAGGAGGGTTCAGATCCATCCCGGAGGGGCTGGATCCTTCCCGGGGCGGGGTCAGGGGGTGTCCCGGTAGGGCTTGGCGAAGGGGTAGAGCGCGGAGTAACGGGTGTCGTGCCACAGCAGCTTCTCCTCGAGGAAGGCGACGGCGTCGAGCGTCAGCACCAGCGCCTCGTGCTTCAGCAGAGTGTGCACGTTCAGCCCTGGGGCACAACGGGGGGGTGGGCACAAGGTTTTGGGGTCCCCACAGTGATTTTAGGGTCCCCATGGTGGGCTGGGGGGGGCCACAAGGTTTTGGGGTCCCCATGGTGGGTTTTTGGGGGGGGGCACAAGGTTTTGGGGTCCCCATAGTGGGTTTCTTAGGGGGGCACAAAGTTTTGGGGGAGGAGGACAAGGTTTTTGGGGTCCCCATGGTGGTTTTTTTTGGGTGGGGCACAGGGTTTTGGGGGTCCCAGGCTCTCACCGATGGCCGGGATGAGGTTGATGGTCTTCAAGGCCGCTGCGGCCTTCGAGATGTTTTCCGGTGCCTCATTCCTGGGGGATGGGAACAGGGAATGTGGGATCCAACCTGGCCAAAGCCTCTGGAGATCCTCCTCACCCTCCACCCTATGGGTCCAGGTCCTGTTCTCCACCCCATGGATCCAGATCCTGCTCCAGATCCTTCTTATTTTCTGCCTCATGGATCCAGGTCCTTCCCGTCTTCCAACCCACAGATCCAGATCCCGATCCAGATCCTTCTTCTTCTCCACCTCACGAATCCAGATCCTTCTTGCTCTTCACCCCATGGATTCAGATCCTATTCTCCACCCCATGGATCCAGGTTCCACTCTAGATCCTGCTTGTCCTCCACCCTATGGATCCAGGTCCTTCTTGTCTTCCACCCCATGAATCCAGATCCCGTTCCAGATCCTTCTTGCTCTCCACTCCATGGATCCAGGTTCCACTCCAGATCCTCCTTGCTCACCACACCACGGATCCAGATCCAGCTCTAGATCCTTCTTGCTCTCCACCTCATGGAGCCAGATCCTGTTCCCCACTCCGTGGATCCAGGTTCCACTCCAGATCCTCCTTGCTCACCACATCATGGATCCAGATCCCACTCCGGATCCTCCTTGCTCTGCACCCTGTGGATCCAGATCCTTCTTCCTCCCCACCCCACGGATCCAGATCCCGTTCTCCACCCCACGGATCCCACTCCCGCTCCTTCTCCCTCTCCCCCCCACCGGGGGATCCCCCTTTCCCCCCACTCACACATCCACCAGGAGCACGGAGCGGCCCCAGCGCCGGTACCGCACCAGGTCCTGCAGGTACTGGGGGTCCGAGGTGGGAATCTCCAGGTTTTCCACGATGTGGAGATCATCCTGGGGGTAGGATGAGGTCGGGGGGGGAGGGGATCACAGCACTCCAGGCCCCCCCAATTTACCAGGGACCCCCCCCCAGTACCTGCATGAGCTTCACCGTGAGGGCCACCTTCAGCCCCATCACCCGCACCTTCATGGGCAACATGTAGAAGTAACTGGTGGGACCACGGGGGCCGTGGGCGATGCCACCTGGGGAGGGGGGGGACACAGCGACTTGGTGACCCCCCCCTCAAATCAATCGTGGCCAGGGGAAGCCCCAAAGCAGAGGGTTTTGGGGGGTGGGGGGTCCCCAAAAGGCCAGCACTCACCCCCACGCCAGAGGGGCGAGCGGATGCTGCCGTGGCGAGCCCGGCCAGAGCCCTTCTGGCGCCAGGGCTTGCGGCCGCCCCCGCGCACCTCGGCGCGGGTCTTCACCTTGGCATAGCTCTGGGGGGGGGGAAACGGGGGGCACCGGGAGGGGGGGGGGCATGGGGGGAACGGGGGCACCGGGGGGGAGGGGGCATGGGAGGAACGGGGGGCACCGGGAGAGGGGGGGGCATGGGGGGAATGAGGGACACCGGGGGGGAGGGGGCATGGGGGGAACAGGGGCACCGGGAAGGGGGGTCATGCGGGGAACGGGGGGCACCGGGGGGGGGGCATGGGAGGAACGGGGGGCACCGGGAGGGGGGGGCATGCGAGGAACGGGGGCACCGGGGGGGAGGGGGCATGGGAGGAACGGGGGGCACCGGGAGGGGGGGGGCATGGGGGGAACGGGGGGCACCGGGAGCGGGGGGGCATGGGGGGAACGGGGGGCACCGGGAGCGGGGGGGCATGGGGAGAATGAGGGGGGGCATGGGGGGAACGGGGGGCACCGGGGGAGGGACAGGGCATGGGGGGAACGGGGGGCACCGGAGGGGGGGGCATGGGGGGAACGGGGGGCACCGGGGGGGGACATTGGGGGGGGAATGGGGCATGGGGGGAACCGGGGGTCACCGGGGGAGGGACAGGGCATGGGGGGAACG